>QEWY01003232.1:0-26165 GCA_006503575.1 Baylisascaris schroederi
ATGAAACCGGTTGATTTCTGCGACACATTCAAATACGCAGAATCGATGCTACATAAGAGGATTATCAACGGGCCTTGTACTGTTTTTTTTTTGGTGCACGATGTTGATTGTTTTTTCAGTAGTTTTATCAAAATTTCGCAACGAGAAAGGGAATGAATTTTTCCTGTTCATGACTTTTATGAAATTTCTTAGAGAAGTAAAGGAAAAAATCTCACTAACGGCTTCAAAATTCGAGTAGTAAAGATAAGCAATCTGTTATCTGAAGTTCCTGAGCTCATGAGTCTCTAAAGTGTCTCGATATGTGATGACCTAATCGATGTATCAGGTCTGTCTCAAAGGAGCTGAAAATGTATAGGCACTTATGGATCGACTCGGGTGGGCTCCGAGGATCGAACCAATAGTAGTCTACGTTGTTGTTTTTATATCTATCCAAATGCCAATCAAGTGGTCTAGAGATGAACGTTTTGATCACTAATTGATTTCTTTTCCAAATTCACTATTTTATTGACTGACGTTTGCTCTATTGAGAAAGTGATTACATTGACGCAAAGTTGAAAGCATATAGTAAACGCTTTTCAAATTCTCTAAAAGGAATAGCACTACATTTCCTTTAATACTTTTCCTGTTATGTGATTAATTTTGATAGGAATCTTAGGATTATTATGTGTTCATCACATACAAATAAATGCGCGATAGCTTTTACGTTTATAAATAATTTGCTTATTTCTTAAGTTAATTTTCTATTTATTAGTTTTTTTTTTTTGGAACAATGAGTGAAATTTCAAATATTTTCCATTATTCTTACTATCAATTCATAGAATATTTTTGTCTCATTCTAGTGCAATAAAATTGAATAGATCTCTGCAGTGAAAATATTATAAAGAGAAATGAATATAAAAGAACTTATATAATAATGAAAAAACCATATATAAGTAGGTATATGTAGACATATCAAACATATCAGATATATAGAACACATACCCATATATATGTAGACATAGTTGCCGGAAGAATGAATATTTGGTAGAAGTTACGTTGTGGGTGTTGAGCGATGCGCAACGATCATAAAGTGAACGTAAAGCGAATTGATAGGCACATAAATAGTTTGCCTTTTGCAATGGGTCAACGTCAGCACAAGCAATTCACTAGCGAACAACGAAGAAACATCCACCTTTTATGGTGCCACCTCATCTCCTCTTTTCCTTATTTTACACCAACTAAACAAAGAATTTCCAACTATATTTTTGCTTATTGTTCTATCCTTCTATTTGTCTAATGAAAATAATCTTTTAGCTAATGTTCAATGATTAGGAAATAATAGAGTTGACTAAAACGAATTACGCTAAACAATGTAAATAAAACAATTTGGTTTGAGTACATACTTAGTTCTTGCAGTATTTGCTTTGAGCTTATATGAAGTGCTCGCATATCCACGTCTTTTCCACCTATAACAACACACATTCATAGATGACCACATATTCTATCATATGATTTTTTATTTTTCCATCAATATTTAGTGGAAGTAATATTTTGTATAGGAAGAAAAAAAACTTTTTTCTGCGACGAGATTTTCTTTCAGTAGAGAAGTATAGAAGTACTTCGATAACGTCTTAATTGAGGCATAATATGTGGGAAATTAATGAAAAATTTTCAATAAAAAATAATAGACAATAGCAGAAACCAAAAAAATCTTGATAATCGCGACGTATGAAAATAGTCCGATTTGTTTGATATCATCGGTAAAATTTTCAACTCGTCTCGAAATACTTATACGATATGATGTCTTTGGTCATTTAAGGGAATCAAAATATTTAAATNTATTTTACAGTTTTTTTTGGTAACATATGAAGGTGGCTAGCAGAATAAGCGTGATGCAAAAACTCTGTTAATTTAAAATATTGAAAGTAATTCTGCACATTCGCCAAGTTCACTATGAACTTGACTCGTCTGTATCGAATAAATAAGCTTCAATTCATTCTTTTCACCCTACTTCTGCACAATTTTTTTAGGTTTTCTGTTATATCAGATTTATAGGTAACTAATTCTTCATTTTGCAATAGATTCTCTGTGCATGTGTAATTTACTTTCTTTCCATATTCACCAATTTTCCACTGGATATCTAGTCCTAAATTATAGGTATGAACTTGCAAATAAGTTTTGTTTACCTTACAAGCGTTTGAATACTATCTCATTATCTTTTCTTTGAAGAACGGCGAATCCAGCAGCTATCATATCATATCAATAAATATTGCATCATCGATGACGACTCATCGTATTTCAATGATGCAAAATTTCTGGCGTTTATTCTTTATGTGCAGACGTTTGCATCATTCAATGAATATTTGATACTATTTCGATGGTTTGAAGAAGTGATCAATTGGCAATTGGAAAAGCACTCCTTAGCATAGACATAATTAGACGATTCAGGAAATCGTGCACATTTTGTTGTGCTCATTCATTTTTATGTGCTTTCATTTTCGTCGTCCATTTTATTGTTTTCTCAATCCGATTTGAAGTCTATTGCACCCGATCATTAAATCTAATCGTTGTTATTCGTTACGTATTTGCGTTTATGTGATATGCTATGATGATCGATATTAGTGTTGCCAAAATGGTCAAAAAGAAACATAATTTTGGCACTATTAAAATTCATTCTTGTCAATTGCCATCATAGATGATGACAAAATTATATGAAATGAGCTTAGATATATGAACATGAAATAGAAAACTTACCTATATTTGCAGTAATTCTTTACTTAGCAATAAATTGTAAGTGTAAAAATTAACTGTACTATGAAGTTTGTTGGGTTGAAAAAATATAGAAATTATCTTGTACTGGGCTCGTTGTATTCGACTATATTAGGATCTCAAGTGAACGTTTCTACTGTGCCATTAGCTGTGGCAGACTGATCGTTGCAAATCTTCCTCTCACTTTTATCTCCTGGTTCCTCTGCTTTCGGCCAGGATTTACTGCTCTACTAGCTCAGAAGTAATGTTGCGCTTTCCATAGGCAGTGAAAAACAACTATTAGATTTGGTCAGTGTGCTTGAATCATATATGTCTCGCTTTTGTTATCACTATATGAACCATAATGGTATTTTCCTATCTACAAAAAAAACGATAGTATTTATCTTAGAAGTCCTTTCTATGCACTCACATGAAATTTTGCTCATGTTATCTGCTACAGTTAAGATGATTTTATTTCCTTTTGTTTAATGTCCGAAATTTTCAGAAAGTTGCACAATGTAGGCAACTAGACGACCCATCCGGGCGGTGACATCCCACAATCGACCCACTTTTCTTATATTCAGGTCCATAAATTCGCATATATTGATTAAATTAACGTCGTCAGTTCAAGAGGTAACTCCACTCTACTTGAGCTAAGCAAAACGGCTAGAACCACTCTTCCCAAATGGTCTGAATTTCATTTTAGGCGCAATTATAAGATTCGTCAGCTTTGTTGTGTATTCATCTATATGTCCCCGCAAATCTCATCCAAGCGTTGCTTGGTTACCTGATGTTTGTGGGTGCGACACGGCACATTGCAAACCAACCACTAACTTTGCCGCTGTCGCATCCCATAAATCTGCTCACTACTACAAAACATTTTTTCGCTTTGTTGTTTATCTTTAGGGATGCGTTAGTTTTGTGGAATTCCTTTCTTTAGTGGTTGATCCTGAAGTTGAACGGACTGATAGTTTAATTTCGGTAATTTACATTTTCTGCTCAAATAAATGCAAAAATTTTTCATTTTGCTTATTCAGTATGTATTTCTTCATGAAAACATATCAATCGTTGAGTGCATGTTACTGATGCAAATTTTTTCTCGTCTAATTTGCTTCGTTTTCATGCAAATAAGGGTGCAAGAATATATCAAATATTTCAGTGTTGAAATTTGACTTTTGTTACTATCGACTATTTTGAGAACCCCCTTAAATACAGTAAAATTGCAACTCAAAAGCGCATTGGGAATATGATTTGTGCTTTTTAAATTTTAACCAATTCAAGCAGAATATTGCCTTACGTTCAGAAACAATGAGCAAATATTTAGTAATGCGCTTTCCTACGAAATTGTCCAACTATACAAAACCACCTCTGCAAAATTTGTTTTGACCGACTTCGACATCGAATCTGAATGGTGTCGAACCGGTTGCGAGCGAAAATTTATATGCTCAAGTTAGCCACTATTTTCTTATGTCACTAACTTTCAGAACTTGAAAGCATAGTGTTTGAGATGAAATTGCTAGGCATAATTGCATAGATATATAACGCTACCGTAATGCGTGTCTTGAAATGCTTACAAAAGCTAACAGAAAGCATCGAATGTTGAAGTATTACAACCATTCGATTTATGAATTCCAACTCTGATAGCCGTTCTTTTTTTCAGAAAGTATTGCAAGCGCAGGATTGTCTTCTACAGTTTCTACCATCTTATTCTTGTTGATATTCACCGCTATTTTACTGCTTTTTTACTTATGCTTTAATATTCTAGCCAATACTTTCTATAGTAGATGATCGCTGCGATATAATAGAGGTCGATGGCCTTTTTCGCAATTTCTGCTATGACTGGAACTTTAAACCAAACTGAGGACTATAGTGGCGTTATATATTTCCTATAAATGCACAAGGTTTGTTTGAGAGGATACTCCTTTTATAGTGAGTTAAAGGTCTCTCGTCTTGCCTCATCTATATTTTCTTACAATATGAGGACTATTTAACCTGATCACCATTTATGGTTTTTACCCTCTCTTTGGCTCTTTTAGCACTGTAAATATTCAACAGTTAAGAGTATATATCGTTAATAAAATATGGAATATTCGCACGTCTAATAGCATCAACATTGTGCTAATGATTTGACATCGCTTTTTTTTTATAGTGACGACGGAAAAAAAAAATTTTTTTTTGTTAGAAATTTTTCATCTATCAATTTTATTATGCGAAAAGTGCATTCGCGAATTGCTTCATCAATTTTACAGGCCATCTGATGAACAATTTCACTGATTCGATCACATTCGCTAACACCTCTTAACGCATTGTCGCTTTGCTTATTTACGCTAACTTTTTATTTCTCTTATTTTTATGTTTGTTTAAGTTGGAAATTTCGTTTTTTTTTCTGAAGAAACATTTCGTTACTTCCGATATAAAAAAAACTGAATGATTTTTCAAAAACCTAAGCTGATAGCAGTAATTAGCTATCGATACAAAAGATTACGATTGCCAGTTTAATGTCGCCCATAATATGGACGTACCAACAGCTTCAAATCTGAACATTTCTATTGACTTATTCTCAGTCGTGCATTGCGAAAGAATTTTTTAAAAATTCGTTTGCTTCTATCACATTTATTCTAATAAAAAAATATAACTTAATCATTAGAAAAAAACCTATGTAACACTCAAGTTACGCGAAGATGTGAAACCTATTTTGACCATGAAGAGCTCAAGAGAACACTGTTGCCCTCTTTGTTTATAAGAAGTGACGGGGTATAACATTTCACCTTAAAGTTCAAGCAGTAAGTTGGAAGTATGAGCGTTATTTGAAGCTCCATTTTGAGGTGCTAAGAAAAACGCTTCAAGAAACCCATCTCTTTATTTCAGTTGAAACTATTCAAAGTATTCACATTCACAGCCACATTTACAGCTTCCTGGCGCAGCTATTTTTTGCAGAAATTTTAAGCGACTACATTGGCCTCAAGAAGTATCTCTGAATCGAACTACAGTCTCAAGCCAACCGAAAATGTCTCTATCAAAATGAAGATTTAGAAGAGCTCAAATCATAGTCTTACGTCTGTGTGAGTGTTGTTGGAAATATATAGAACCTAACCAACAACAGTCGTTTTGTTATCGTTAAGCATAACGGTGCAAACACATTCCAACTAAACAGCTAATTCGCATTAGCTCTTATGTGCAGCATTTATCGGCCATTTGTGCTGTTCGTTCCATTTTGTCTATTTGCTAGATTACAATGTGACGTGGCCATTTCACCTGTGCTCTAACTACCTTTTATACTAGAGAATCCTCATATATCGTTTCGATAGAAATTTTCCTCTTGTAACAATTTTTTCTTACTGCAATTTCGCTTCTATCACTCGCAATACTACAAAGTTCTATAACTAGCCGTCTAGGAAGGTTCCTATTAGTAAACTTTATTTAAATATTAATCTTCTAGGCTTTTTTTTTCATTTACTTCTAATTTTTGTAGAATATCGGCTATTCGGCTCATTAAGGTTACGATCAAACTAATTGCTTTCCTTATTTAGGATTTCAGCTTTAATTTTACTATATTATTACCTATGATAGCTACAATCAAACACATTTCTTTGCTTGCAGTTGGTTATTTCTTACCGTTGCTCTTACCGTTCTTATCTCAGCCTGTTCTATTCATCATCCAGTCTAACCTCGGTGCCTTGTAATTTCATATTTTTCTGTACATCGGACTGAAATCGAAAAATTTATTTATAGCACAGCTTCTTCAAAGACACATTATCAAGTGGAAAATTGCCTTATATAGTTTTCAATAACTCCACCCAATCATATTTTATATAGATGATGCAAACAAGGAGAACGTTTATAGGTGCTCATAAGAAACGATTACGGTGGAATTCGATAACTTCAATGAGGCACAGTCGTTTCGTTGGTAAACAATTCACCACACATTCCAAGGGGGCATCACAGTCGACAACCACTTAAGAAGTAGTTGTCCCCGAGTGGCAGCAATCAACAGCGCACTTGGTTTTGCAAATGGAGAGCACATCTCAGCTTACCGTGTTCTTCATCATTCTCGCTTAGCAATAACGTTTTCTAGCGTTATATACCAACGAAAAGTTGTCTCTTATATATGAGGTTTTAAAGCTTACGAGGTTTTAAGCTTTTTTACACAAGCGGTTTTTGACTACATCATGTTTTTGTATAGGTGTGGGCGAATTTTGGTGTATCTAGTGGTGTTTTTATTTCATAAACCGCAAAAGCTTAATATCTAGATTCTTTTGCCTGTCTAGGTTTAGTCAACATCACTTTGTCAACTTTATCTCTAAGCTCAGCTTTTTTGAGAAATTTTTGATACTGTACCCCAACTTAGGTAACTTCGATGAGGTAAATTCAGTGAGCCATAGTTTCCTGTCCTTTATATCTCCAATATGTTAAACATGTTAGCATGAGTCCATCAATTTAAACAAAATCAAAAGTTCATACGAATTTTGCTGAAGCCTATATTCTCTATGCATTATTATCTCAGCTAATAGAATTGCTCCTATATGTAAACATAGCATAATTTCTTCTCATTAAGCCTGAGGATGTCTGAGTAAAATCTGTTGATATAGCCGATAAAATCGACGCAACTTTCAATCAAAGTTTGTAATACTAATAAAGAAAAAAAAAAAGAAACCATAAGCAATAAATGAAATGCACGCAATATAAGGGCAATCTATCACAAATAGAATATTGGCTATTTAAGTGTTTTTTACTATGTGTTTAGAGTTGTGGATAAGTGTATCTACTCCCTAGCAAAACACTCAATACCACTTCATGTTATCAACGCAATATCAATTGTTGATCTACTTTAGCTTTGATGAGAGACAATGCGTGACTCAACTCTTCGCTATTCACTTCTCATTGATTTTCTATTCTATAGAGCTATAAATTACTTGTTCATATTTTTTTATTAGTAATTTTTATTTCATCTTCATTAAATTATAAATAAATTTTCAATGTGAAATTCTTTTTTTTATATACTCTATTTTTTTCGCTAATATTTTGAATTATTCATAATTTTTTCTACTCGTCTTGTATTTTATTAGTTGTTGCCTTTTTCTTGAATTCTAATATGGATCCTCAAAAGAAATGAAGTATATGTTTTTCTTTCGATGCTGAAGTGAAAATCTTTTATAGTTACAGGTTCGGGGGGTTTTTTATTTCTTCTTTTGCAAGGATGTTTTATAGTTTTACACATTGCTTAATATATCCCGCATACCTTAAAGGACTACCCTTCCTTAGTATTCACTCGCCTAACGACTATCCTACACTATCATTCCTCATTCCTTTTTGTCGAGATGTTCTATTCACGTTGTTTGCTCTTTCTTATTCTCCAAAGTAATGAGGGTCACGACGGTTGTGTTGCTTCTGATCTCCATTATGGCATTTGTGTGCAAAACTGTCCACTATAGCACTACCCATAACCTCTACGTTTTGCAGGCGGTACTATGTACTCCCTATTAACTTATAATTATATTTCATTCTCGCAGTATCTTTCGATGATTCGCGCAGAGTTTCTTATATTTAACAATCCGGTTCAGCTAATCAACGTTATGCTATTGTTTCCCACTGATCATCAGCTCACATTTTCGCCTCAACGAATTTTTCTCCTTATTTAGCAGACTCATTAATAACGTAATAGATTATTATCGCATGGTAGCACATATATTGGATATTTAAGTGTAAAAAGAAGCAATCATCGGTTTTTAGCACTGCTTAGGTCACAACTGCCGCTCTTAGAAGCCTTAGAACTTGTTTTGTCATATCTTTATGTGCATATTTTATGTCACTATTGCTTCAGTTCTGGTATATTGCTTTATACGAAATTCTATACCAGATCTCCCAGGTAGAAGTTGAACGTTGAGGAAATTTTTGTGTTTAACTCTTTCTACAAGATGTAGAATTTATTGCTTTCTACGGATTGATGCAATTTTGTTGGCTGCTATAATGTTCGGATTTTTTTCTCGAATATCCTACTCTATCGCTTATTGTGCTGTTTACATGCTACCACTCAATTGTAGCTTGTGGCTAAGCTCGAAATTATTCGTATCGCTCCTGTATGCGCTTGAGTTACAATATGAAATAGATTTTTGTATTGTAACTACCACCTTCAGTTTAGATAAAATTAGCGCCGAAACAATCGCCTATAGAATTCTAATAGCACTAATAGAAATTCATAATTTAAATCTATGCTGGTGAATTTTGAAGCATCTGTTCCATATCATTAATAGATGCACCTAATGGTATTTGAGGCGGCAGATAGAAGTTCTGACAACATTATTATTTTGAAAAGAGAGCAAAATAAATTTGATTTCCTCTTTATGTCCAAGCTAAATCCTTTTTCAAGTGATGGAAAAATGAGCAATTTTTTCATGCATAATATCTACGAAACGATCAACCAAAAAATAGTAAGATTTAGGTCCTCTATTCGAATGTTAAAGTATACTGCGATCCATTAAGGTGATCGATTCCAATGTCCTTTGCGCTTCACCTTTTCATAGATTTTTATTTAGGATCTCTACAAATCCTCAATCTTATCGTAATTTCCGATATTCTGAAGCATATATGAGGCATTAAAATTCTATCAACGTCAACAAGTCATGTTCCTTCCGTTCATTTCCCAAAGGTTTACTTGCCGATATACACTCAATTTTCGATATGCACTAATTTCTCGAATCCTTGAAGGGTGTGAGCAGCATTGATAACAATTCATTGTACACACTTAGCGTTTGTATCGGGCAGAATCTTTCCGTTTGATATACTCCTCTAATCTTTCCCTTTGAGAAATTTGAGATACCGTAAGCCTGTAGAGGCGGGCGCACGTCAGTTGTTCAACATACGTCGGGCGTGGACACCTGTTTTATTTTGAGAAGACGATAAACGAGTGTGGAGAACGCAGCGAGCACTCTCTTCAATATCTAATCGAAGAGCATTCACTTTGCAAACACCTATGTCAATCAATTACCCCCCAATGAGTCGACAAATTGCCTCCCATCCAGCAACGAATCATATTCAAACACAGATCTGTCAATTGGTTGTCACTTTTTGATATGTGATATCAACGATCAACTAGATCCTTCCTCTCTAGCTACGTTAAGGGATCTTCACACCTTGAATTTCCAATTTCAGCTAGCGCATTGTGATGATCAGCACATCGCAGAGTTTTACATCCTGATCCCCCTTTACTCGAATCGCTTCCTCCTTCAGAATCTTAATACCTTTATTTATGCATCGTTACGAGTTTAACTTTCGCATTCCTTTTTCTGTATGGACGACCATAATCTTTCATTCTTTGGAGATTTCCAGAAGGAAATCTTTTCAAGAATGATCGAATTTTTTTTTAGCCAACTATGGAAACATCAGAAGACCAACCACAAACATCAAATTGTGTATTATATGAATGTGTTCCACCGGAAATTATTCAAAGGTTCGACGATTATCTCGCATTCGAAGATAGTAGCAACTTTCAGGTATATTTAAAATATTTTTAAAAAATATTATAGGCTATTTTCAATCTAATGAAGTGATAGCAAACTATGAAAGTATTGCTATGCTTTTTTGCAGTTGTTCATAGGGATTTTTTTTTGCAGGTATAATTTTTTTGCATAAATTTTTATAAAGAGAAATTCACATAAACATAAAATAGAGATTTGAATATAAACTTCATAAAAGTTTAACAAAAATATTTTAATAAAATTGTAATGTTTTATTTACATAATGAATATAATAAACCTCATTGATAATATTTTTGAGGGAATATTTTTGAAAATATATTGAAACAATTTGTGCAAGCATATTGCCATTACAAAGAAATATTTTGCTATTCGTAAGCGATAGAAATGTTGTGACGACTTCACCAACACTTCAAGTTGCTATACGAGCGACTATTTCTGTTGATGCCGATCTGTGATAGTTTAGATTACTGTAGCGATTGAACGTTGCACACGTAACCAACGCAACCATCTAGATCAATCAATATTCCTCGAAAAAATAAAAATAAAAATTGCACTAATTTGTTCATAGTTGAAGCGTTCAAATCTGATGAAACCAAACAAACGGGATTGTCACTTTTCCTTGGGAATTGAATCTCAAAAAAGTAGGTCAGGGGAAGTTATGGGAAAGGTTGGGGGGAGGGAGAAGAATGTGGGATGTGGTTATGATATGCATTGCCCTGCACGTTCCCTTGACCTATCGTTGTAGTTTCATTCTTTCTGACCATTGCCTACTCTTATCCCTCCAAAAATTTTAGGCAACTGCAAAAATCCCTCTGCATGGGAAATCCTCAATGAAATTGTAACCAGAAAATCTTGAAGATATTGATGAAAATTGGGCCTTTCATGAAGGAACAATACTTAGATTTCTATTCTTAATAATGATAAATGCTCTTATTATCATTTGTGTACTATTTTTTCCCCATTGTCTTCGTCCATTTCATTTTCTTCACTCAAAGTTATGAATTTTCAGCAAAGCTCACAATATGTCGAGAGTGTACTTGAAAGAAGGTGGCATGGATATGATAAAATTCAGGTAAAAATTTCACTCATTAAAAATTCAACGTGTTTCAGATTTCCCAAACTTTCACTTTTATATATTGTGGAATATGGCGCATATGTCCAAAGGGATTGATTCAATCGAAAGTTTCAATGCAGCATTAATTCGCAACAACAATTACTCTTGATAAACAATTCATGGGGTCATGCTGCATATAATCCTAAGAGTGAAAATGGAGTTTGAATCTTCCTCTTTCATAGTAAATCTGATTATTCTTACAGAATGTCATATTCTACGTTTGCAAGAAAAAAAAATCAATATCTTGCAATAATCTATTTCATTGGATTATTCCTCTTTTTTTTCTAAAACTTTAACCCATTGTGGTTATATTTATGAGGATACGGTATATTGTTTAGAAATTAAATCGGTGCTAAGCATTTATAAGGAAGAGTATGAATATTCTTAGAAAACAAAAAAAAAAGAAAAAAAAACGTCAGCACAATAAAGAACTTTCACTGGTGGGATAGTTGATGAACGTTCTTCCTTCAATTGTATTAGCTTTTTTTTGTGCTCATTTATGTTATTAGCGGAATAGTGAATGCGTAAAAACGTATTAATGTGAACAATAAAACATTGTATTTTCAGAATGCGATCAAATCACTCAAGTAGTGATCGTAGTAAAAGAGATGGGTGGTTTACAAGGACATTTCGAGGAAAAGCAACATCGATTATTGAGAGGTATTCTTTGCTTCTCCTTTAATATTGGTTAAAAAATGTTGAATTTAAATTTATTCTTTGGATATTTTTAGTGATTTACGTTCTTATAAATGTCAACTATTTATTACAGTAGCATAACGTAGGATATGCTTTAAATTTGAAAGAAAAAAGTTATATCGAATATGCTTTTTATGTATACAATGAACAGAAAATTGATCGAGAGATAGCAAAAATATGATGACTAACTAAACGAAAGGTTCATTTTGGATGTAATTATGCTTCGGCAATTAGCAGCTAAGGAAACCTATGGACTAGACATAGACCTTCATCAAGGAAATATATTTGACATGATCCTTTAAAATTTGGAGCATTGTGATTGATAAAGAACAAAATGGAAAAGGATGCGTCGGGAAGAATTAGGAAGATAAGAAATCTTTGGATTCAATTATTAATCTGAAGAGTAGTAGAAGGAAAATACAATGTAGAAGGTGATCCGAATATGAAAAATTTAGTGACTTAAGTTCATCTATGATATATTAAAAACTATGATGAATAAATTAATAGACTTTAGATAAACTACTTGTTCGAGCGTCACATTTTTCGATTTTTTTTTGTGTATTTAAGTGTTCAATTTCACGAAGAGTTTATCTCTTCTTCAACGACGAGTGTCTAGCGACTGTAAATGAAAAAAAAGTAGTCTAGAAAAGTTGGCCTCCTTGTATTGCCAGAAACAACGTATAGAAAAATTATATGGAAATTTTTAGTGAAAAATCCATTTTCGAGGCAGAAAAATTTGCATAAAGAGCATCTGATGCAAACGCAATAAAATTCTGCAAAATTTTTCATTATTAGCAAACGTAGAGCAATGAAGAAAGAAAAGAATAAAAGGAAAACACCGATAGCATCTTTCAAATACGTCGATGTTGAGTCTTCTCGTGAAGAGAGCTAGGAATGTAGTGATTATTGTGCAAGATAACTAATTAAACACGGTAATTTCTATCAAGAAAGCAAACAGTTTTGAAAGCAAATTCGGAGGGATTGAATTATAGTTATTATGAAGGGGAAAGATAATGGGCAAGAGAGTAGAGCTAATTTTGAAACAGTTTTAAATATTAGACTAGTTAACATATTCAAATATGAACTGCAGATGTTATTTGATAAGTTATTTGATATAAGCAACTTATAGACTTGATACTATCGATTTATAGACAATATAAAATATAGACATAAACAATAGCAGTTATGCTTTCTAGAGACGTCACCCTATCATCAAGGTGGATATCTGGGAAACTTCTTGTCACGTGCGCCACACAATTTGATCTCACGTTTGAAATCTCTATCGTTACATGTCGATATAATGCGTGAATCATTTCGAGAATTATGGTTTCCGTGTCCCATTCAAGATTTACGATATTGCATCGATAAATTGTTCGATGCCACATTTGAAACATTTGTTCAGGTTTGCAGTTTTTTTTTTCTTTGTTAGCACAATATTTCACGTAAATAAATTTATTGATTTTTGAGAAAGCATAGATCACAACACATAAAAAATTCAGTATGGTCACTAAAAAGTTCAATATCCTTGAGTTTTATTTTTCAATGCTTTCTTCGAGTTTTTATATCATAGAAAACGTGGTGAATGGTTTTGGGTGTTTACAATTTCCTCCGGAAATTCAGATTTTTCTCAATATTTTCATAAAAATATAACATATTTGTCATCTAAGTTTTGATGTTAACTATAGTCATAAAGAATTTCCAGTAATTTTTGCTCAATAACATTTGTTTTTTCATGAAAATGAAGATTTCTATTAAGTGATTTTTCGAAGAAGATAATATTAGAGAAAATATTCTATATTTTATCTTAAATGATTTTTTTCAAAGTAAGATTTCAATGTGATTCTTATTCAATTTGAATTCTTCAGATATCATTCTGCTCGGCATCGATGCATTTAAAGGATTATGAAGTACGCAATTTTTTGATGAGTGGTATGGAAATTGCGTTGAAAGAAATGGCTGAGAAACAAGCAAAAACTGATTTCAGCATCGGTGAGTTGATTAGATATATGCGTTTAATTGAGCATAGAAAGCTAAAAGTTATCACATAGAACGCATCAGAATCAATCGTTTCCTTACAACTTAAATTAGATCAGAATGACTGAAGATAAAGAATCTTAAAGTATGGATATGATTCTGTAAGAATAGGTACGATTGAAATATGATTAATGTGTAGATTTTATTTCTTGACTTATCATTATTCCAATTTCATATGTTATTTAATCAGAGAAAGAATAGTTTTAGTGATGTTGTTACGTTGTAGTTGATGGACACGTCAATAGTAGCAAATTCAATAAAATAGATACAAAATTTAAAGTCACCCAATAAAAACTCAACACTCTACCTACGGGCAGCCATAATCAAAAAGTATGATGTTTTTATACATGTGAAATTTTTTTGAGAGGAAATAATTACTTCTTTTTTTTTTTTCTTCTTTTTTTTTTTTAAATAAAATATTAGAATCTCGTTAATCAATTCTCTAAAAATTTAGAGAGTACATAATCATGAGAGTTCAATAGAAATGGCATTCTAATTTTTATCATAATCAGAATCAATGAAAAAAAATCTTCTTTATCATTTTCACTACTTTCAAATTAATTTTCAGATGCAAATGAGGGTTATGTTGATATGACTGTCGAAAAAGGAAATGTGGAATATTCATTCGCATTTTTTTATTACAATCCACAAATTTGTGAACCTCCATCAAATGATCGAGAATCAATCGAATTATACGAACAACCTGAGTTGGCGATAAGCGCTTTTGATTTCCTCAATGTTCAACCTCTAGATGTCACAAATCCATCCTCATCATTTCAGAATTTCTTCATTTTATCATAGAAACGAATACGAATTTCAAATTGATAATGCTACAATCTACAATCGTCTACAAAAAAAAAAAAAAATTTAATCACTGTCTTCCTCGATATTTTTGTCCTTAATCAGACACATAATCCTATTTTTGTGACCATCTATGTCCTAAGCCGAATATTTGATCTTGATCTATTTGATCCTAAGCCGGATATCTTCCTCAATACTAATGTCCTTAGTTCAGCGTATGATCCTTCTTCTTCAACAGCTATCTTTTTTTTTTTTCGAGTGCATAATCCTTTTCAAATAGCATAAGCGTGTTCAATCTCAAATAAAAATGCCTAACATAAGTACAACGGAAGTGATTAGTCCACTAGATAAGTTTTTATCATTCTATGAATAAATCAATAAATTTGCATAACATTTCTCATTATGAGAAACAAGTAAATTAGGATTGCAAATTTAGTATTTCTCTCCTTTCTTATTATATTCGTTTGATTTTTATGGATAAATGTGAAATATTTGTGACGTTTGAAAGTTAAGGCAAGACTCCAACAAACATTTTTTCATATAGCTATCATATCCGGTCGATTTCCCTTGGAAAATTTCTCACAGAACAAATCATTGCTCGATTTCTGGCAGAGTTTTAGTTTTTTAGTTTTTTATTTTTTATTTTATTTTTTATTTTTTTATCTTTTTGTAAATGTAAAGTAGCCAATCCTGAAGATGAATGGACAGAGGTCTATTGAAGTGAAATGGTTCAAATTTAAGCAGTTGAAAATTGCAATTTTTTATTTTATTGTTCAAAGCAATAACTAATTGTTCATAGCTAAGAAATGCTACAAATGTATCAAGAATAAATGTTGCTATTAAACTTATCAACGAAATTAGTGTAAGCCTTCATAATGAAGAAAACCCCTCAAGCAGTTGGCAAGCTCTAATTTAAAAGAAAAAAAAAACATTATTGAGCGGGACGAGAGCTTGTAGAAGAAAAACAGCAGATATTTCTGCATTTGGTAAAGTTCAAACCGGATTGGACCTTCTCATATATTTGCAAAATTCAAACTGGGGCAGACCGGATGATTATCAAAAAAACCTCTGAAGCAATTAAGCTCATCGCTTGGCATTTGTTGTATATAGACGGTTGGTAACGCATAATGTTTGACCGGTATTGTAAGCTACTTTTAGTAGAGATCTAACCTTGTAATGGTTCTACTCCTTATTGCACACTGCCTGAAATTGAAAGCAACTGTTGATACTACTTATATGTCGGTTGGTTCTGCTCCTTAATACTGCATCCATCCTCCACTTACTATTTAGGATTAGAAAGTAATTTTAGACATGTGACGACATTTTATACAAAAATGATTGACCGCGTAGAAAATTTGTTGCTGATTCCGAGTATGCTCAAATAAATTACTTCTCCCCGATATGAGGGAAATAGTATTCTCCCTCTAATTCAAAAATTCTGAGCACATAATTGTGCATCTGCGAATATAAGTACCGCATCTGTTCTTGTTCTGATCGCTCCAATGACATTAGTATCTTCATAAAGCAGAATTGCTTTGAAATAGTAATCGAAGTTATTGCAATGCCGAAATGTGAACAATAAGAGAAATAGGTGGGCAGTTCAACGATTACAGTAGGAACCCTCTAGGCTGGAAATTGCTCCATACGAACATGAAAGAAGATTAATAGGAAACTTGCTGAGGTACACTGATGAAAGTAAATAGTGAACAAGGTACCAGACGCAATTTAAATATCGTACCTCTCAAACTTCGAGGTTTTCTTTCATCTGCAGCACACAGCATGCATAAATTACGTATAAATAGGTACGTAAACCTAATGCATCAGAGGTCATAACTATGAAAAGATTGTGAGTAATAAACATTCCAATGTTGCATATTGCGAGAGAGGAGTACATTATATTTTTTATTCAAAACTTTATGCAGTAAGTGATGACCAAAAACTATTACTATGAGTCTACTACAGCAAGTGTAAGGGGGACCAAATGTTGATCAGAGATGCTGCTAAGAACCAACGATCTGAATACAGCAGTTGCCATGCTTCTTGCATAGCGGCGCATATGTCCAAGCTCTGTAAGAAATTTCCGACTGTAACCTATCATAAAACATGCCCGAATATTTCCGCTCAATTTTGGAAAGTCATCCGGTTCGCACATACTTTGAAGATAAACTTTATGATCTTGAGTGAATATAAAAAATACTCGGAATACATTCTCAGTAATCAACCGTTTGTCGACATGGTAGATGTTATGTATATAGACGGTGATGAAGTCCGATACGGTTTTGTTTGAATCTTTACTGAATATCAATATTTCTTTAGTGTTTAAAGAGATTTATCTTCCCATTTTTACTTGAACATTTCGCAGTGAAATGCATTGAAGAGCGAATAAATATTTTCCACATTTTCTAGTGGAAGAAAGTTGAGCACTTTCGATTCTCATTTATTCCTCTATTCCCATCTTTCTCTTTGATATATTTTATTGTCACACATATTTTCCATGAAAATAAATTTTAAAGGAATGCATATCTCTTATGTTTGATATCGTTATCTGTTTGCCTTTATTTTGGTTGTAAATTAGTGAGCTTAGTTATTTGTGTGTATTATCTCTGTCAACATATTTGGTCATTCTTTTTGAAAATCATTTCCTCCAAAGTTGATAACTTCATTTTGCACTTTTTCTTTACTTTTCTCATTTTCATCCCTTCCATCTCCCAATTTCTTCAGTTTTTCGACTCTTTCATGACTGGTGCAGGCATAAGGCCTAATTTCTCTTTTTTGTCTAAAATTAGGAAACTAACCATAATGAGAAGAGAGGTAATGTAAGCCGATTGATTCTTCGAATCAATTCGTTTATATCGAAAAGTTTCAATACTAGGAGCAAGTGGTGACCGCATAAATTTGCTAAGTATCTAAAAAGCAATCGCGAATTTTGCTTTCATCAAAAGTTTTTTTTTCGCGTAGAATCCTTGATGGAATTCAAATTTTAGTTGTGTAAATTGTGACGATATCTTAAAATATATAAGTGATGAGGTTTTAGGCTATTTGGTGCTAAGAATTTTTGAACAGTGATTTGCACTAGTTTTCTTTTGATATATTTTAGGTCTTATTGCAAAAAAAAAGTAAATTTCGCATAGAAGAAGAAAATCAGTGATTAACTTGAGCTTAGGAGAAAATACGGAATTAGCTTAAGCATAGAAGAAGATCAGTAATTAATTCAAGCTCTCCTCTTGTACATATATTCACGAATGAGAATGAATTTAGCAATTTTTATTGTAAAGTAAAGCTCGAGAATAAACATTTGATTTAATGGAAATGCCTATTACTCATTTATTACCACTTAAAAAAAGAGGTTTTGGCTATTTCTCATCGAGTTATAATATTTTGCATTTTTTTTTCACGTTTATTATATGTCATGTAAATTTATGTGAAATGATAAAATAAATATTGCATCAATGTTGTACTTATCAGATTTTCTGCTTAAACATCTCAACGACATATAAAAATTTCAGAAAAATTGCATTGAATTATGGCCTAATAGGTATCTAATAGGTATCTACGTCAAAAATGCCAACATAAAAGGATAACTGCTGAAGTATTCCAGATATCGTTGCATTGAATATCGCATATTTATATATTTGACATCTTTTGAAGAGTAGTCAATTGGAAGGTCATGATTAATAGGAAGTTTGGGTATGATTTTAGAGGATCCGATCTCAGACAATCAAAGCATAATTCTTCATAACTCTGTATTCAATACGATAGAGAAGTGAATTTAAGATCACATCTTTTTTTGCCTACCACTATTAAGATTGCAGATTCCGTACGGATATTGTGCAAAAAATTTTTTTCAAACCTAAGGAGTGTAGAAAAGTGTCAACAAATATTAATTACTATATCATATGTAGTTGAAGAAGTATTAAGATGCAATAGCCGATAAGAGATGAAGGAAAGACGATCGCAAAGGTGGATTGATGTCCTTTTGCAAATCTATTGCAAGCAGTGCTCTTAGTTTTTCGTCTATATGAATGACGGAAATGCATGATGAATGTTTTTTCATCTGAGTTAGCAAAGTGGCGATTTCCGCAATCGAAAGTTGACGCATGCTAAAGAATAGAAAATCTTCGATTTCGTTAGTCCTTTTGTTGCAAGTGAATACACAACAAGCGAAGAAAAGCTCTCCAAAACTGTCAGCACAATGTCAACTTTTGTATTGCATCAGAGAGAAAGCATTTTCAGAAATTAACGGTAGAAGTAGAGTATATAAGATAATGAGTAAATATTTTAATCGGTCCGATCACTTGTGCAAATCTAATATGGCGGCGATAGAGCAAAATTCACATCGATGCAAATTGACTGCAGTTTATTGTCTACATCTAAAGTCCATTGCACCTTCCAGAGCTAATGGTTCAACTTGGAATATCGCATGAATAATCGTTCCAAGCATTCATCGTTTTGCATTGGTTACTGCGCGATCGGTTGTAGGAGCGCTTCGATCAGGCTCTTTGGCTCCGTTCCTACCGAGCCAATCCGACCAATAACCTCATCAGAATGTAGGGTAAGTTTGGACTCCCCTCTTAACCCAAACAGCGGTAAATTGACTCTTCATCATCTAGTGGGCAGGAGACCACTTAATCTCTAAGCTTCATGCGTCCTTATAACTTCACCTAAGCGAAAGTGGAAGCAGTATGAAAAGACATTTATTCGTATTGAATCTGTTATTGATTAAAGTGGATAAATGAGTATATAAATTGTTTGGTGATATACATCATAATGAATAAACCATGATAGACAATATACTCTCACTGAGTTCGTAGCAGATTTGGAATTGGTAATTGCGGGAAAGGAAGAGGAAAAGGGGAATGAGGTTATTAGAAACAAAATAGAAATGACGAAATCGTTCCACTTAAACGATATATCTTATGGAACGTTGAGCAAATGCTTACCAAACTGGGGTCGGATCGACCATTGCAGCCTGAAAGCTCAGTTGATAAACGATGTTGACGGGTATTCAATTGCAGACTTGCTCAACAAGGAACTGAAAACTCTGCAGAAGTTTGTGCTGCGATAGTTTTTGGCGAACTGGAATTGATACCCACCTTGAACAAGGGGAAGGGCAAATTGAAATATTTTTAACAGCGGTATGTCAGAATAGCTAACTGCAATTTTCTAAAAAGAATTCAATTCAAACTCGAGTCTGCAATGTTCCAATGAATTCACGCTAAACGCTTTCAGCCTGATAATGCCGTCTTCAACTTGGTAGTGCAATTTAACTGGTGTGGAGTACGATAAAGTTTTCGGAAGCCAATGCAGCCGAAACGTTTCTAAAAATTCTCTAAAAACCTGATATCAGAAATCAAATTAGGAGATTATACGGGAGTGCAAAATTGCAAAGGTGGTCAATAAGGCAAACAATGATGAAGGCCTTTTGGTAATGCTCAATAAATCTGTGCTATCAAGCGTGAAGAATACGGTTTGCAGTTTTCGACGACTTTCCGGCGATAGCAGAACACTGCAACCTTTAAGTAAATTTAAGTATAATACTAATATTATGAACACCATCTGTAACAGAAAGAAGATCACTTCCTAGCTTGAGAAGATACTCATGTTGGAAATCAATACATATCACCTGAGACTTTTCATGGGAAATATATAAGTAATCTAAATTCCTGAATTTTTATTTATATTTAAGCAAAAGCAATTCTATATTCAGAATATGGTACCATGAAATTATCCTAAAATTTATTGACTCTAATCTGATTGACTAATATAGTTTATTAAATGAGTTAAATTTCTCAAAAAATTGAAAAATTAAGGAAGGTCAATTCTTCGACAAATTTCTACCTTTTTTTGATAGAGGATTCGTTCGCCAATCAATCAAAGAACAGCAGAAGTATTGTCGTCATAAAGTTCCCTTCGTTTCCTTTTCCCTTTCCACTATATTTTTTAACCGAAATACGCGGCGTTTCACGGGTTCGTGCATGTTGACTGCATAGTCTGCAGAGACACTATCTTTGGAGTTAAGGTGAAGCCAGTGTGGAGTTCAGATGGAGCCAACCACTAAAACCTATTGTGAAAACTTGAACATATGAGCAAAATGACCCATGATAAAATGTTTTTAGGATGACATTAACCGCTATGGTAGTGTTAACGTTTCCTATCCATATCATTCGAACAGAAAGTGATTCAAAATGGAACGCGATCGGAATGAAAGAATTCAATGAAATGATCTCCTTGAGTTATCAATAAATATTTGTTAGCAGGAACGACTGCAACATTAGTAATGTGTCCACAGCCAAAAAAAAGAGATCCAATAGAGCAAAGTGTCGTCGGATCTGTTGGTATGTGTGCGCCTAATTGCTTGTCTGTCCTATGGGATTTCAATTTGGAAATCACAGTAGCTAGAGTTACATAATATGCTACTTGTAAGGTAAGCTCAAGTAAAATCTATTGGATCATATTTCGCAATAATCCATCGAATTTCTGGTCGGTTAAAGGTATTCAAAAACGAGTGCCACTAAATATGTTTTCCATTGTTCAAATCTTGAAACTAAAATTATGCTGGAAATTTTTAGGAATTTATAAATAGTGATGTGTAACATGTTTATTATTTATTGGTAACGTATGAAAAATTTCGGAAGCAAGCGGATATAAACGCACAAATCTTTTATATATGCAATTAGCATTGTGTTTGTGCATTTTTATTGCAAAATGAAATTTTATGTATATTCAGAGAAGTAAATGGAATATTCCCGAGAGGGAACGCAACGTGAAAACAAACCGAACCTGAGCATACTACTAGAGTTAGTGGTCCTGAATACCGCTGACCGCAATATACCTGTTTACATTTATACAAACTGGATGAAAGTGAAGGATACGAATTTTAAAAATCTTCATCGGTAAAAAAAATTTCCTTGACCGAGATTCTCTTTTTTTGCCATCACGTATTAGGAATAAAATTCAGTCTAAACATTGTGTGAACATTTTATGTTTCAGGAAGCATCTATTCACTACCTGTTAAAACCGCATTATTTCAAGCGTATTTTTAGTGATCCATCATCTTCATGAAACACTTTTTGAATACAAGGTTTCATCGAAACATTTTGCTGAATTTCTCGCTCAAAATATTCTCTTCTTCTGTATTCGACGGTTACTAGCAGTCTACTCAGTTGTCGCTCATTTATCCTTAGAAATAACCGGGTTGGCGTTGAGTGACTCTGCAATTATGCGGATTTTCCTTTTTCAACTTCTAAAATTCCCATAATTCTTCCAATATGTCCTCGCATCCTCTTGGCTACTCTTCATTACTACATATTTTACATTTCTTCTTTTGCTTCATCAACACTTTCGTAAATAATTGATCAAAAGAAGGTTTCTATTATTGCCAGTTGTTCATGCCTATTGCAGTTGATGAGGCATTCTCCATACTCTTTTCAGCTTTCTGATGAAATGAACTTTCAACCGAAACGGTTAGCCGAATAAACATTTTTCTAAGCAATTTAGCGTATTCGTACAATATTCAAACGTTCAATGTCCCAAATATGTCTAGTTCGCGTGGCGCAAGTGTCCACAGCGGCGACATCAAGCAAGTGCCAGCGGTGCCCATAGGTCTGAGGTACCAGGGTCGACAACGTAAAAGTCGCGCGAAACAACTGGCTCATGCGAAAGGCATCTATAGTGCCAACGTGTGTGCTTCGTGATGGAAGCGTCTTGCGAAGCAAATGGCCTCCCGTCTAGAGGATCTAAGTGTTTTGCTCACAGTTTCAAGTGCCGAGGCTGTAACAGCAGCAATAGGGAAATTAGCGCCTCAGAAAATGAGAAAAATTGAAAATAAAACATGTTTGAAGAAGATAAATTTTGGATGAAAGAATGACATGGCCAAAGAAATAGGCAAGAACATATTTGTGTTAAGATCGGTTTTGTATGAAAAAGATGAGAATCAAATGGAAAAAACAGAATAGATAGTTGCCTTTCGAAAATATAAATTCACACCTTTCTTTTCATTAAAACATAAAACTTTAAAAAAGTTTTACGGTGTTACCTTTCATAGCACTAAGTAAGCAATGCATCGTTGTTGTTTGTTTGTTTGCTTTTGCTTGTATCAGACTAACGAATACCGCTTTCGAAGGATTCTACGTCTAACCCCCCCTCCCCCCTCCCATCAGAAAAAAAATATCGCCTTTAAAGCATCATTGTACTAAGGTATAGCACCATGACACCACAACAACTTCCTCAGAAGCCAAAATTCTTTATATGCAATAAGGTGTTGATTATCTATGATTATCTATGAAATTCGGAATTACCGCATTTCCTTGTCACCATCGAGAAAACTTAACGTGATTGGCTGTGCTGTTTTTATAATTGTGGCTCTCGAGCTCATATATTTGCTTTTTGCAGTATTATTTGAAGCTCTTTGAGATGTTTTAACGATAAGTGATGTAACACCTAATATCCTGTCTCAGTGCTAATAGTTCCAAAGCTTCAAAAATGCGGTACAGCACTTGGACGCTCCGAGGTAAGTTCTGATAAGTTGAAGAGGAAATTAATTAACTTCCTTTTGTAATTATAACACCTGTAATTTCCATCGAAGAGTCATATGTTTTGTTGTGGTATTCACTCGAATTCATATTGCCAAATTTGATCAACAAGTGACTCTCGCTGAGCATATTTCGAATATTTCATCGAAAAGTGCAAACACAAATATAAATGATCGCGATTTTTCACTTTTCATCTAACAAAATTTATAGGTGTTAATTTGAAGGGAAAATTTTGCTACGTAACAATGACAAGAGATTTATCGAATGTAATATCCATCGGCAATACGAAATCAACGAAATTCTTCGACGTTTTATCATAGGTCTAATTTTGAGGTCATTCTGCCATAAACGATCGAAAACACTATTTACCATTGTTTCATTTTCTACGAGTGACCAGTTTTTTAGATAATTACGATTCAGTGGATTAGTTCATCGATTCTTCTATCATTGTGTAGTTCCCTTTGAAACGTTCATTCAATGAATTTTCATCATTTTTGAAAAGGAAAATTTTCTCTTTTCATTTGAAGCATTCATTTCCGTTGTTTCGGAGAATTTTTTTTCGCTTTTTTCTTAAAAAAACTTACTCTATGCGTTGAAATGAATATAATTGCATAGTTTAGCTAAACATGGCACAAAGACGATCATTGCTAAATACGTGACATATTAAACTTTTTATGTTCTTTTTCTTAAAGCGGCTATTAGCTCAGCCCGCAAAAACGAATGTTGTGATTTGAATGCATCGACTTAGTAATCTATCACGACGAAGTTACCAATACTGGTAGATCGGATTGCCATGTCATTGTTGATATCTGCGTGTGGCATCGTACCATTGCAATTTCAGTCGCCTGAAAAATTACGACTTATCATCTAATCACCTAAATCATTTAAACAGTTTATCAGAAGTGAATTTAGGTGATCATCTGCTTATCACTTTGTTATGATTTGATTTTGCTTTGCATAAGTTGTTGGCATTCTACTAAAAAATTTTGCGAATCAGTTTTTTCTATGTGGATGAGCACCGCTTACAAACGAATGTTTTGCAAATGTAAATGACCAATCGTTGGGGCTTTCAAACAACGCCTCCAACAGTGCTAAGCACTGCTTAATTTTCTTTTGAATATTTGTGTGTTCGTTAAGATTAATATGCGCAATTACGAAAAAATGTATATTGAAAGAGTACAATTGGCGCGTTTTACCAATTTTTCTCAAATCGAAACCTTGACGATCACGTTAGAGTTAAGTTAAACTATAAGAAAGCAAATTTTTCTAAATTCGAAAATTCTTCTAGAGGAGTTCACGTTCAGCATTCTCTGAATATTTGTTGGCATGATTCACTCGAACGGCTGCTAGACGTTGTCTTTTATGAACTCTTTCATGAGATACTTCAGGGTTTTCATTGAAACAAGTTTTATGCTTCACGTGAGTTTTATCTGCAAAAATAACTGCAAAAATTTGAGCAAAACGTTCGAAAAACTTTTCCACAATTTTCATAAATAGTATAAATTTAGAAAAAGCTACTGCATTCCTTGAGATAGCAATAAGAAGTTCTCATTCACTTAAACGGTTATTTATTGTAACGAATAATGTTCTGATAGCGGGGGTGTAATTCATTGCCGTGATATTTTAATTGAAAAATAAATTCAAAAATTTCTTAATGCGTTCTATTGACACAACAAGATGACCTCATCAGTGGTGAAATTCATTGCTCTTAATGAACAATGTGCAGAATTGTTTGTTGTTGTTTTTTTGTTGCGGTTAGTGAGAGGATATGAAAACGAGAAATTCTTTGACGTTTTTTTCGGCATTAAGATATATGACATCGCCTAAGGGTATTCATTGTGAAATGGGAAAGTGATAGTCAAAGATGATTGTGCTCGATTCAAATATTCACATAAATAATCATTCGTTTATCGTCCGTTGCTTTGCGCAATATGCCGACGAACAACGAAAGCGAATCGTTCATTGAGCTCAATTCATCATTGCACAAGTTTCTCTTTAAAAATTGCAGCTTATCTTAATCATTTTAATATATGAAAAATGCAATTTATTTAAAAAAAAAGAGAGATATATATTTTATACATAATGGGATTAATTTACAAGAAATAAGCATCATATAAGTTGATAGGAGCTCTACTCTTTTGCTTCTCATCAAGGTGTCACTAAATTTATAAATCACTAATTTAAAAAAAAATGCTAATCGGAGATATTACTTTCATATCTTAGTTGATTTGATTGCCCCTACAAATTTTCCATGAAAAATCTTTTTCTATGTCACTATTAGCGTAAAATACAGATCTGAGCAAAGGAAAAGGCATCAAATTTAATTTACGCAAGTATGCTTATACAACATTTTGAAATTCACTGGATTTACAATGAATATTACGGAGGAATTAACCTCAACTATGCTGTTTATTGCATTAAATTTCATAGTTATAAGTTTAGCATTAACTCAGTTGAAATATTTAGACCGACATACGGACATATGCGTACATATGCATGAGCATGACACCATCATAGACACCGAAACGATTGTGCATATAAATCGGATTTTATTTGAAATTTATGCGAAATCGACGTTGTACTCTATTCTAATCTTAAACGATAATATATTAGCGCTAAGTAAAATTCACTTCAAAAGTATTCATAGAAATTACCGTCTTGAATACGAATATGGTCGTTGAAATTCGATTCTGTTGAGAAAATTGAAATGTTTTTTTTTGCAATAAAGAAAACCCGTTAGTTTTTACAGTGTGCATTAAACACATTCCGTGGTTGTTTTTTTTTTTT
>QEWY01003232.1:26260-112477 GCA_006503575.1 Baylisascaris schroederi
TTTTTTTTTTTTTTTTTGCAAGTCTCGCATATTCCCTACGGAGATCATATGAATATTTGATGGATTTTAATTTTTTTTTAAAAAAAACGTACTATATAAATAATTTTACATGTCTTCAGTTTTATGGGAATATCAGTTCCTTAACAATAGAATTGATATTGCGATATATTGAAAGAGTTATAACCTCGCATTGTAATGGTTGAGAGAGGAACGCTACATTCCCGAAAATCTAAAGATTTGTATAAGACACTATATTAGGCAAAGTTGGATGTGCTACCATTTATAAGGATAACTTTACTGTTTAATTACTATTAGAAATACATCTTCTTTTTACTTTTTTGTAATTTTTTTTTATTTTTCTAATCTTTTAGTTTTCTTTTCTTCTTATCGAATACAATAAGAAAAAAACTGATAGAATTGCTCTCTTCTGCATTATTTTAATGGAATATATAAAAGAGAAAAATTCAACGGGTGTGATATTAACGTAAATGGACAAATGCTGTCTAAATTCCTTCTTTATAAACAGAAAGTCCATCTAATACATCCTTTTGATTATAGCACCCATATGTCCACCTGTCGCCGTATGTGCCGGTGGTGGGGATGGATTTGTTGCAACGAACGGATTCAAATCACCATATGGTGGTTTAAATTTCGATGGAAGTTATGCTTCGTTGCCCAACGCTGGCATCGCATCACCATCGCAAGTGGGCAACGCGTTTCGCAGCTCAAATTATGCGCAATTATCACAGCCTCAGTATTTATCGTCAATGCAAGCGGTTGGTCAATAACGACGTATTCGTTCACTCACTAATTATCAAAGAACTTCGTATATTATGTTCGATTCAAATAAATTTATGAATTAAATTGCTGATAGCTTCTAGTTATTATCTATAATTATTGCAGAATTCTAATGTTTTTCCTTGATCATCGTATGATATTATTATACCAATCATATTTCACCGCTCTATGCCCATGAAAATTCATTTCTCTATTTTCTTTGGTTTGCAAACTGAAACTGTCAAATAAACACGTAGACGCATAGATTTACACATAATGCAATAGCTAATTTAATGCAAAGTTTGCAAATTGCTTTGCATTACTTTGCAAAACGCGCAAAAATTATGAAAGTAAACTTTTTGTTTGCAGTATAAAGTTAATATGAAGAATGTGATAGTGAATGGTAAATGATTTTGCAAACGATATTTATATACGTTAAGATATCTGAACGTATCGAAAATTTCTTAGATCACTTGTGATCACTTAAATATTTAGGTGAGGTTTGAAGCAATGCAAAAAATTGCTATCTGCGGATAACTCGAAAAAGTTTTATTCGTATTAAATAGACATGATTTAATGGTATGATGCTTTCGGAAGTTTCTGAAATCGTTTCAGGCACCATATCCTCAACAAGCGTATACTTCGCAAACATCACTTAATTCTTTGTCATCGCATAATTCACAACCAATCTACAATTCTAAACGATCCTACAATTCGCAACCAATGCAACGAACTCCACTTGCCGTTGTCCCACCTCCACCACCTATTCCACATGGTTTCTTGACAGTTTCACCTTTATCATCGCCACCTCCATCACTATCTGCCTATCAACCCTCAAAAAAAACACAGCAAGCTCTCCCGACCACCAATGTTGGAACCTACGAATCATCTGACTCCGGAAAGAAGGAGTTGCTGACGTCTGTAAGTCTCTCGAAGTGTCTCATCATATATTAGTAGATCGATTTATGCACATTTGTAGAACAACATGTGAAATATTTTAATGAAAAAAAAAGTCTTCCACATTTTATGATCACCACAACGATTGAATATAAACAAATGTTTTCACGCCTGAGCTAAGATGCCATCCTATGCTATCCATTTTGCCTGCCATTTTTAGTAAATTCGCTTCAGAGATTCTCAATTGTTCCTGACTTGAAAGTATTGTAAAAAGTAGTTACTCTGGCGTACTCCATACTTATTTGTTTATTTTGTCGTGTTAGATTTTTCACATATATGTTTGTTTTCCTCTTTTTTATTGCCATTGTATTTCATTTTCACCTATTTTATGCTAAACTTCAGAATGGTACTCCAGAGCGAACACTTGACAGCCAATCGGTTGCGGGTACAAACAGCGCCCTTGATGACGAGCAGCAGCAAATCCGAATTGAGGCCTGTATCAATCCAAAACGTTTTTTTTTTCTCGATAGATTTAGATAGTTTATCATCAAATTTAGCCGATACTCAACCAAATCGCAACAAATTTGATGGTTTAGATACTGCGGAGAAAACAGTTATCCATTAAAAGCATTTTATTTCACGTTTAACTTCAGAAAAATTTGGTAAATATAAATTGAATGTGATCGATTAATTGCTTGCTTCATGCGCCGATTACCTCAAAAATCGTCGCCACATTTAACCTGAATCAATTAGCAATTGTGTGAAATGTTTTCACTTTTGAAATGTATGGAAATTTTTCCAAGAAAACATAAAATTATTTCCACTTGTCAAAAGCTGTCACATTTCTTTTTCCCTCCCCGTTTTTCAATCTGCACTGATAGTAGCATATCAGTCGATGATGAAAATACTCTCTTTTATTGCGGTAATTTCTAAGTTGAGTGAAATGGAAAATGGCATTTTTCATGGAATAATAATGTTGAATAGTTGGATGGATGCGATAAGATGGCGGCCATAGAGCAATCTCTCCTTTGTATATTTAAGATCTCGGTACAATATTTAGACGATATAGTACGAAGCTAATGATCACCTACATAAAATTTGATACGATGATGGCAAATTGAAAAGTCATCCCACTTCCTCGTCATTCTAAATGATAAACGTTTTCAAAAATTTCAGCAAGTCTATATTCATCCTTCTCAATCCCGTACTCAAGGTTTTTCGGGAAAAGGTCGTACTAGTCAAACAAGTCAAAGTGGAGTTGATAGTGGCGTCATGAAAAGCGATATAATAGAGGAAGTCTATAGGATCGTTAAAGACAGCACAGAAGCAACCACGGCCAGTACTATAGCTACGGAGGCAGCGGAGGTTAGCCTTATAAATATAATAAGGAATTCATCGTGTATCACCTCACAAATGGATTCTGAATAATTTTCTTCTCTTGTTCTTCCTCCTTCGTCCTTCTATGCTGATGCTTTAGAGGAACATTAAGCTATGTCCTCAGGTGTACTGATGCTATAGTTATGAAGCGTAATTTATATTACCAACGTAAGATAAACGAAGAAGAAAGTAATGAAAACAAGCATGGTTTCAATTGCAAAAATTATTTAACAATTGAGTAACAATTGAGCTTTCATGATATATGTACCATGCTTAAAAGGATTGGTTTTTTTATAACCATATTCTTTCCATTTTCTGCATTCGAAAGAAAAAATTTCACCTCCCTCCGTAGTGATGAAAATCTCTGATAAAGCTCGATGATTTATGATAAATATTCAGATATTGATAAGTGGGCATTTGAGAGTTAGTTGAGATAATTGAAATTGTGCATTTTATTCTAATGAAAACTTTTTCATAATATTTTGATGCATTTCTCATTTTTCTTTTCAATTATTTTTTGCAGTTATTTAATCGAAGATTTGATCTTCTAAAATTCATGTATTTCATTTTGTAAAAGCGTTTTCAATAAATATGATGTTTCAGTAGTATGAAATATGAATTTTTTAGTAATAAATATAAAATTCAGTGGAATATGAAGAAAACGAAGGTATTATAATATTTCAGTAAATAGCTGATAAACGACTGCAATAATTAAATTTGCCTTATATGCAAATCAGTGTTTATTTATGTGACAGCTGAATGCATTAACTGAATAAACTTTAGAAAGAGGACTCAAGAAGCACTCAAGAGTTGCGAACCGCTGTGGATGCAATAGATGATATGGGTGAGGACGTTAATGCAACGCTCTTCGTCGAGGTTAAGAATGCCGTGCCGATCAGTCAACTTTCTATTACAAACGATACTATTTGCAACAATGAAGACTTACGTGCTCTCATTAATGAGGTATTGTTCATTTGCATGATTTCCGCCAATTCTATGGGCACTTACAATTTCTTAGCAGCCAAGCTATGAGTTTGAACCGCAGCTTGAGGACGAAGGCGGTGGAAATCTATAGACGGACAGGGCTAATACCCCATTTTCCATTATTTATGAATCCTTCCTTGCAACAGACCAACATTCGAGAGTGCGTCACTATTAATAAGTTTGGAACAGCGTGGCTTCTCATACATGCCGATATATCTAGGTGCTACTATTTGTATAGGTCGGTGGTTTCTGCTAGAAGACAATTCAATATAAGCTATAAAACTAATGGCCAAAAAAAGACCTTTTAGAATGAACTTTTAGAGCTCATATATGTGGTTACCGCAGATGAAACTTAAACGCCTGATTTTTATTTTTTCACAATTCATATCAGCGGTTGAAATGCGTTTTCTTTCACTTTTGCATTCTTTTTCCCAGCGGTGGTAAAATTGGCAAAATCAAAGCCCATTGAAATACTCGTTTTTTTTTCAATACCTGCCGATATTGAACGGATGCGAATGGTATAAACTTGGAAACTTGTCGAAGAAAAAATAAGGAGTTCATTTAAAAAAAAAAAAAGAAGCAAAACCATCTTGAGAAGTTCTCTCTCAATAAACGAGATAATCCTTGATGAATGTTCGAATATCTCTAAATCGACGAAAATAATCTAATCTTTTTTTTTCCATATATTTTTCACTGTCCTGTTATTTCACTTGCATGTGTTACATCATTGGTCTTAATCATTAAGTTGTCTTAACGTCCTAATATCTTAATGAAAAAGTCTCAATCATTAAAATCTTATATTTCTTTTTTTTCGTATTATAGAATATCGACGGAAATTTGAATACGTCGAAACGCCTCATTCAATTAGCTGCTGAAGCACAATTCGGCGGTCAATTCGATGTGATTTGCGCCAGTAACGATTTTTCATACGTTACAAATACAGAACTCTTTTGTCAAGAAACGAAAGATGATATTAGTTGTTATGCCTATAGACAAATATGATGATCAAATTAGGTTCTAATGAGTGTATTTGATCTGATTGTAGCGTAATATCATCCATTTTATAAAGAGAATGAAATGACCACAATGCTTAACCGATTGCAAATATTAAATATGCAAAGGAAATGGCGGGATAAACCGATTGTGGATTACTGAATTTCATGCTGTATTTCTTTTGAAACATACAAAATTCTTAAATTGTATGTGTGTTTATTTTATGAACAGCTGTGCAATTCTCGAATCTTGCTCAATTGGAGATATCATTGTCGTTGCCACTTAGCATTAAGAAATGGGGATTCATTCAAATATTTCAAGCAGATATTTTTTTAATTCGAAACGAATTTTTCCATTGATAGGCCAGTGACCTGGATGGATAAAGGAAGATGAGGCATAAATTTTGACACATTCTGCAACAAATTCCAGATGTTAGACATCTCAAACATTATAACATCCCGAACTTCGAGGATGTGCACATATATCGGGAATGAGCACTATCGATATTGGCATGAATATCAGGTATCTTTTGCATTTCTCAGACTGCAACAGAGAAAAACTTGCAACTGAGCTGCTATATGTGAAATGTAGAACCGAATGCAATTGTATATCACTTTGTATTCATAACAGTTTAAGTTTTAGAAAAGAAAACTTCCAACTAGCGAGTAATTTAGGTGCCATCAAAAAAGGCGCAGCAATATTTAATTCAATTCTTAACAACACTCATCTGTACTGTTGGGCACTTTTGCAAATTTTCTATGCAAATGTATACTACAGCAATGTCGTATTTATGCGCGTATAAGTGATCGTCAGCAATATATCTGTCTGTTCTACGATTTCAACTCTCGAACTAATAGAATTAGAATCATGGTATTTGATGCATTTAATTAAGGGCAACTTCCTATGTCGGCTGTCGCAACCAACAATTCATGTACTTCGAGAAAAGCTAGAACCAATGGAAAACAAAGTCTATAGTTTTTACGTCAATTCGCTTTCCATTTGATACCAATCAGATCACAGATAAACCAATCTTTTTTCCAATATTTATATGAACGGCGTAAAAAAAAAGATGATTATGTGAATTTCTATGCATACGATGAAAGTTTTCAATGTTTTATCACTAGTATGCAGAATTTCTAATTCAGCACCTAGCTAACATGTGATTAACATATAATAGCTAACATATAATAACAGCTAACATATAATCGACATTAAATATCAAACTCATAGTGAATTATCGAAAGTTGCCAGATTATGATTTCTATCAAATGGATGGAATGTCCAAAATAGCACTTGACAGCGCCATCAAAACTAAACTTGAGTCATTGACGTTAGAAAATTTATACTTAAGTTTCACGAACATTACGGCGGCTTGCTGATTGGAGAAGTAGGGATGACGAAGAGGAGAGGGAGAACGACGACCACCTTTCCTAATCGTTCAATTCCCATCTGTATCTTCATCCACTTCACGAACCCTTATTCCGTAACGCCATCACTACAGTATGACGAACTTTCCCCTAACAAAGGAAGAATCTGATTATTCCCACAATCCAATTATATCCTTAAAGTTTCCTTAAAGGGGGGATTTAAGGATTGTCAAATCCTTAAAGTTTAACATTGCAATGGATATGTTGAGTGCAATGGAAGTTTGTGCAATTCATTCGCGATCTTATTACTATCGAATATGCTATGAGAAGTGAACTCATTGTAGGAGAGCTTTCTAGCATTAAAATATGGCATTGATTAGAAATGAAACTCGATGAAAACTATAGACAGCCACTGAATTTCTCCTTATATGTCGTGTATTTACCGAGTCACATGGATGGCGCCATTTTCATATTTATTACGCCCTCCCATCACTCCCCCCCCCCCCCCCCCCCCCCCCCCCACGCCTATCCACTCCCCCTGCTCACATACACACATGAAGCAGTGGGTTTATCTTCTCCACTTTACATTCGTATTAGATGGAAGTATTCAGAATAAAATAAGCTTTATATTTATGTCATGCATAGAAAATCCACCGTTTGTCACTTTAGAGATTGCTGCAGCAAATTCCTTACTCATCGCAACAGAAAGCTCAAGTAGAGATCTTTCTGCTCTGCTTTCAAGGAAACGCTTTCTCCAAATAGATTATATCTATAATTCGAAACTATTATGCCCATTTACCCGTCTATATCATGCTAACCTTGATGGAAGACTATGGCGAAAATGCCAGAAAGAAAAAACGAACAACGCGATCGAAGAAGACGTCGGTCAAAGCCAGCCGTAATTTGCGCACTCTAAATTTACCCTAATAACCTAAATTCACAGAGACTAAGGAACTTTTGAGCACCGTTCGTTCATCGTGCGAAGATTAACCTCACCTTGAAATTCAAAAAAGGGAGAGATTGCAGAAAAATTTCCATCCATTTGTCAAAATCGATCGAAATTTTTGTCAAAAATTTAATATTGCAAATATATCTTCCAGAGAGTTGAAGAATAAAAAAATTACCTTCATAAGTTCTTTTAGAGTCGTGAAGATGACCAGTGTGACCACTTATTTACTAAAGAAGTGAAAGTCAGCTAGAGAAACTCTTTCGAACAGTCGAAAATTCGGTTCGACGAATCGAATATACAATCGAATCAAGCAATAGCTTTTTATGAAAATTTTTCGCAAAGATAATATGCATAAAATTTTTATGTTCGATAACACAAACTAAACAAAACATGAGATATTTAATCCAGTATAGATGCATACATTAATCCAGCTCATTTCCTGCATACGTTCTAAAATTCGAATATGTAAATATTAAATTTTTATGAATTCCTCAATAGAATTACAATAGTACAAAAAGTATAGAATACATTCTTCATATATATANTATATATATATACGTGAATTATGGCTAGAGTCCTCAATCCTCACCGTTCGCTTTCTCAACTGAACATGAAATGCACTAGCACATAAGTCTGCAGCAACACAAACGAAATAAATAACATATCATTCTGACATTATTGTATTGTAAGTACCTCTCTATCGACTTCAACATATCAGTAACATTATTGTACCTCTCTATATCAGTCTGCAGCAATAACATTATTGTAAGTACTTCTCTATCGAAGAAATGAACATTATAGTGTTAATCTTGTCCTCATTGAATAACTACTTGTTTATACTTTTATATCATGATTTTAGATCGAATTAGACGTCATAAACTTCAAAACATATTTATGAAATTTCCCATTTGATACGTTGGTGAAATTAGAGATGGCGAGCAGCAGCTGGTAATGCTCAAGTAGGTCGTTGCCATCTCATAAACGTAGCGTCACACTTAAATGCAGGTCAAACGGCTGTCCATACAAAAGAACATCAATCTCAACGTTGCGCTCTTATTGTGACTGTTAAGTTTGCATCGCCGCTCTCTAATTCCATCCAACACTTTAACATCTTCGGCCAAAATTGACGGGTTTTATTCTATCTTTAATCCTTTGCAATTATACAACCCTTATTTTGTATTCATAGTTATCTAGGAGTTTGAATTTCTATTCAAATCCGCTTTGCGATTCTCTTCAATGCCATTAGCAGAAACTTTCGTGAATGTTGCGCCTTTTTCGAACTTTCGTGAATTAATGTATTTCTAATGCTCTTACATAGGCACATGATTCTGGAATGATCCTCATCATCCAAAATTTCGAACATTTCACACTAATTTATGCCACTATCAAGGTTCTTTTGATGAGTACCATTACGACCAAATTTTCAAAAACAATGTAAAAATTCTTTTTTCTTTTTAAATTTTGAATTAGGTAAGCCCCTTTTTAAGTGTTTTGACCATCTCATAGGTTATAATGAGTGATCCATTCTTCAAGTCAGTATGGAATTTAATAGTCGTTTTGAATTCTACTTTTTAGTGACGAGTGTAATATATGACTGCTTTAAGCCGGAAATTTTAAAAGCATAATTAAGAACATTTCTTTCGTGCTAGAAGAGCAAACTATAGAAAATACGCTATTATTGCTTATTTCAGATAAGATTCTTTAAACTATATGCGTAATTGACTTCATGATAGAAATGAAGTAAGAAATTTTGCATTAGATGAAATACTGCAGCTACTGATGCGAGAAGAAGAGACACCACGAAAACGTCGTTCCTTACGACCAGTCGCTTTTGCGGCAGTCGCTTTCTCGACAATTTCGGTAATGTCATGCGTTATCACACTACCAATCGTCTATAATCACATTCAAAATGTTCAATCATTCATGCAGAATGAAGTCGACTTTTGCAAGGCATGTAATTTTGCTTACGATTTTTGCAAATTCGCTTGCGAATTTTGCAACTTTATTGACGATTTTTGCAATTTCGTTTACTCTTAGACGAACGTGCCACAAAATATTTATTAGAATTTCACTATATTGCACCAAATTCCTTATTCTTTTTAAAGTGCCGATTTAATTAGAAATGAGAAATTACAGTGACGCCAAAAACATGTCGCTCTCATTAGCATGGCTGAATACTCTTAAGCAAATAATTATTACTGTATTTCAGCAGAGAAACGTGTCGTTCGTTGTTCATCAGAGGATAGTTTGACTGAAAAAAAAGAAAAAAAAAGAAAAAAAGAAAAGCTTCATTTACTCTTAAGCGAAATTAATCATATACAGCTACAATGGTTACCTATTCATTTAAGGTAGCAAAATTTGCGCTATAATTAAGTATAAATCTTACCATTAATTTAATTAAGTAAACTTTCATCTGCTATCGAAAGGAAATTCACTTAATGCACATATTAACCTTTCTATTGTGACTTATTAGAGTTTTAAAATTGCTACAATTTAAACGTTTTGAGTATATAATATAAAAGTTGTCGGAGGCAATGATATAAAGAAGACAATGATTCACATTTTCGATGATATCGCTTTGCTTATAGCATTATTCTCACATGAACGTTGTCTAAATAGGCAAATTCATCGGATTTTTTTTTACTATTCGCTCAATTAGATCCTCAATAATCCCTCATGGCAATCATCTCTCATCCCTGAGGGCAATTATTCGTAATTACACATCCATCATGGCAATCATTTCGCTTTATTTTTTTTTTTACTATCCGCTTACTGCAATCATTTTAGAAAAATAGTTAACCTTTTTTTTTTTATATTGATGCAGGAGGAAGAGAATTAAGAGAAAACTGTATAGTGTAGAACTTTATGAAAAATAGATCTTTTACCTCTCCCCCCTTTCATCTCCTACCATTTTCCTCCGCAACTCCTCTCAGTCCTTCCCTCCGAGCCCTTCCTACGCAATTTTTCTGCAAGAAATCCTATTAACAAACTATAATAATTTGCAAGGACCTACAATCGGGAAGGTTTTAGACGAGATCACGGGATATGTGGAAAGAGATGGTACAGCTGCAAGCGATCACCGGAGCACCAACAATAAACACCAGAGCTAAACGTCAGTATGGAGCGGAGCAAATTCGTCAGTCACGTGGAGGTACCAACCCAACTTCGGCAGGAAGTTGCTGCCAATGCCAAGTGGGACCACCCGGTCCTCCCGGTCCGCCTGGCAGAGATGGACGACCAGGGTTTGGAAATTTACTTGTATTGAAAAAAAAATGATAACGTCCCAAACGCGGCAGTTTGTGCTCTCAGAACATGATCGTTTATAGCAACGTTCATTCGGCATGAAGCATTCAGCTTTAATTAGAAAAGCTGAAATGCTTCAGGATCAGGATACCTAGACGATAAGTCATTATGCTCAATGCGAACAAGCTAGCATATTATTTTACCTACCTTTCAGGAATTACAGGGATAAATTAATGTTTCTTCATGTTTCAAATACTTCAGCTGTTGGTGTACCATATCAATGAGTTAATATTTAGAGCACCGGGTCGTCCTGGAAACCCAGGTCCTCCAGGCCGTGACGGCACACTCCTTCCTGGGCCACCGCCAAAGCCACCATGCCAAAAATGCCCTCCAGGACCGCCAGGGCCAGCTGGACCACCTGGACCGAAAGGCCTTCCTGGACCCCAAGGAGACGCTGGAGCACCAGGTAAAGTTTCATCATTGAAAGACTGCAATAGAGGCTTTCTTCTTCAATACTTCAATTTCAAATGTTCATTACTTTTTTGAACGGTTTTGAATTGGACAGATTAGTTAATGAGCTGACCATTGTTTACTTACTTCTGCACGGACGCACGACCTACCAATACGATAATCACAGAGCTGATAGACCGGAAATATTTTAGGACATGATGGATCGCCGGGACTACCCGGGCCACCAGGGCCTCAAGGACCACAAGGACCACCCGGCATTCCAGGCGACAAGGGACCACCAGGCGAGCCAGGCAAGGTTATCAATGGCGCTCCACCTGGTCCTCCAGGACCACCGGGACCCCCTGGGCCTCAAGGTAATTTATTCAGCTAAACGATTCACTGAACACATTTTTTATCTTTGCCTCCGACTTTTGATCCATTCTGAGATAATAGGTTATTGGTGCAGTATTTTAATATGGTTCACATCAGACATAGGTGAATATTAAACCTCAGAAAACATAGTTTCTCTTTCTTCTATGTTAATTTCATCAGTCTTAATTGGTTAGTCTATCGACCCGTTATCTTTTTGCACATCTATGAGGCTAAGCAGACACTTTCACAGAATACTGACAAAAAATATCAATATTTTAATGCACACATAACCTATTATCGTTCCTTTCAAGATGAACGAATGCGCGTGAATTATAGTGCAGGAGGTCATTCTATGATCTATTGTACATCCAGCAAGTTACACAACTCCATCTTCACCATCCGCTAAGTTGAAACTAATAGGCGAAGAGAACACACAAACGTACACGCACAAGTAGGCATGATCACGGAAACGCGCATCTTCCGTTTCTGCAAGTCAATTTTGCAATGACGCATTAAAACTTTGAATGTCTGCAGAATTACGTTAATTCAATGCAGTGATAGGCGGTTAAAGCATTTGCGTAACGAATCAGAAGTGGTATAACCCTGCACTTCAACAAAACTTCCTAAAAACACGCTGTCAACTCGACTTTGCTTTCAGGGCCACCTGGACCACCTGGACGAGATGGCCAACCCGGTAAGAGTGGACCGCCAGGACCACCTGGCGATCCAGGAGAAAAGGGAGCTGATGGTTTGCCAGGACCACATGGTCCACCTGGACCTAGAGGGCCACCAGGGCAGCCGGGATCTTGCGATCACTGTCCACCGCCACGCACGGGACCTGGATTTGTTCGCCGCCGCTAAAGAAGAGATGCGTGCGTGATATATAATAAACCAAAGTTCTTTCATCATTTTGTTAGTTCTTGTTCAAGACGACAAACAATATATATATATATATATATATATATATATATATATATATATATATATATATATATACGGTGAATGGCAGGTTAGTCTGCCATCAATGAGAAAAGATGTTGAGCTAGCTGAATGGAATAGCGCATCGCTAAGAAAGCGTTCAAAAATTACGTTTCATCGACCACTTCAGCCATATTAGAAGCAAAGATTTTACATTTCCGGCACAGTATCTCTCTTATATCTCAATTCAATCCAGGCCAATGCTTTACGAAGGTCTAAGGATTTGTTAGAATCCAACTTAATAGCACTTCATTTAGGAAACAAGTACTACGTCCAACCGTCCAAGGCACCACCCAATTAAAATTGAGAGGAGTTAACCAACCAGTAGAGGCTAAATCTTTAACTTTTTCGCGCTATTTGTACATGTAGCCATTTATGAAAAACTTGCCCATATCTTTTAGTATGTTATGATGTAAACAGTGCTTAGAGCACTTGTTAACCGATAGAATGCACTAGTTTATAGTTGTGCTTATCTCTAATTAATCTGGCGCAAATTTTTTCCATTTCTCCTCATTTGCGATTTCAGTGGGTTTTCTTTTCCTTCTTTAGCTTCCTGGTTATATAAGTATGAGATTTCCTCGTTGTGAAATAAAGAGGTGTTGCTGTTATCGTGTAGATGGAACGCTACACTATTTTGACATCACATTTGATCCATCAACAGTTACCTGAACTTGACACCCTAATGTTCTCGATACGGACTTTAGCACATGGATTTGTGCCACTCTTCGGATGATAGTAAGATCAGTCCGTAGGTCGACCATAAAGTTTGACGACGCGCAGGCAGTAGAAGAGAAAAAGAAAGAAGGAACTTGTACTATGGACCAGGCGTTAGGAGCTTTAGGACACCAGCCATTATAGTGTCACCTCATAGGCAAAGAAGGGAGGGAAGACTTGGGAGAGGAGGGATCAAAGAAAGTGCAGCATTGTCTTTTGCAAGTACATGCTCTACTGACATGTGATCGCATATACACTCTAACAGAAATAATACTTCATTCATCCACGTCGGCGCAACAGATCGAAAGGAAATAGAGAATCATTGAAGAACATCGCCAAAATCCACCAACTTCAAACCAATTTGATACAGCGAAGAGAAACCAACAAAATTCGAAATTAAACTATAGAACTCAAAAGCAAATTGTGGATCTCGTCTCATAAACATGTAAGCACACACAGACAAATATCGTCTATACACAAGAAAAGAGCAAATAAAATCAACAGTTCACATCATATACAGATATCCAGTATTCGCAACATACAGCGTAAAAACATATGCAGTACAAAAAATGAATAAGCTGAAATAGTACTGCTTCCAAATAACATAACAGCATTTTTCCTTCAACATAAGTAAAAAAATGCATAATACAGTAAGTGGACGAGCAAAGTTCCAATACGGGAGAGCAGTATTACGATTCTTCAGCGCGTTCGCAACCTTCCGCCACCGTTCCTTCCTCTTTTATATGATCTCCCACGTCGGCTCCCACTTCCATCGATTCCTTTTCTTCAAGGCCCTTCCCTCCATCAACAGTGTCGCTGTCCTTTCCCTGTCCTTCAACTTCTTCTTGTGACGCGCTCTTCCTCAACAATAGCCAGCATGTCTGCTTCACTAGCCTCTCCCACCTCCACCACATTCTTAGCAGCTTCGGTCACACCTTTCTTATGGGCCTTTCCCTCATTCCCGACGGCTTTCTCGTCTCCATTCTGAACATCACTCCCCTCAGTGACGTCTTCGCTATGCTCTTCCCCTTCCTCAGCAGCCTCCACCTCTTCATCCACATCCTCCTGTGTCGTATCCTGCACATCGCTCTCGTATTCCTCCAACGGTTCACATTCCGAATCTGATTCAGAAGGCGATTCGTCCCCCTCCTCTTTCTCCTTTAATTTCGCACGATCCTCCAAGTAATCATCTGAAACAACAAAAACTGATGTTGAGTAATTGGGACTTCTATCCACCCTCCGAAGCATCTAAAAGTTCTTGACTCATACCGTTAAAATGACTTAGCCATTCCAAACAGCTCAGTAACTACAGGTACAAATCCCGGGAACTTCCGATAAGCACAGACCACGGCCAAGTGAATCCGGTTGCAAAACTCAATTGGCTCATTAATTGCGCAACTTTTGTTGACAACTAATGTATACGCACATTCTCCCATGGACACCGCAAGCAACAGCTGACTTTGCCCAATCCAAAATAGCATGCGTAGACTAAAAGAAAAACCCATCCTATGAATGACTTGACTTTCCTATTAGATAACAAGCGCATAGTTGATGGAGGATCTGAAAAGAACGGCATGCGTGTTAATGGCTGCAACGCGGCCATACCGCAAATTCGAGAGGAGAGGAGGAAGAGGTGCACCCTCGAAAACCGTCTTATTCTCAAGAGAATTTTGGGAAGCTTGGTATGGAGATTGAAAAATTTCAGGATAAAGTGCCAAACCTCAGATGAGGCAATGCTGCGAGCATGAAATTTCTCGGAAGGCACTCACCTACCAATACGACAATGGTTGATGTCCCCACTTGTGAATAGGGTGTAGCCACCTCTATAAACAGACAAAGACAAATGTCTAGTAGGGGATAGCGTAATCCAACCCCGTACAATATTTACCGTCATCTGAACTTTCTATACCCAAATTAAGAGCATAAACTTCTGTTACCATCATCGCTGTCTTCATCGTCCTCCTTAACCGTCAGCTTACTTCCACTTGCAACTTCACGCCGAACACGTCTTCCACCTTCAGCGATGCGTTGCTCGATGCCAAAGACGTTCAGTCGATAGAAATCGTTCCTGAAAGCAGCAATGTATTTCACACAACAATGCCAACACAACTCTAAGATGCAACGCCCTAATGATGCGGCTTTCTCTATAGTTTTAATGTTACACCGCTTCTTCAAAAAGTGAACTGAATCAACTTCTTGTCATCAACATAAACAAAGCAACCTTTGGATTGCGCTGCATACCTCAATTTCAATAAAATATCACCCATTTCGCAATTTCAAATACGCACGATAATAGAATACTACAATCAGTTATCGCCTTACCACTTCAGCCTATGAAATACGTAAGGGTACTGATTCATGCATTCCTCAACGATCACATCAACTGTTGTTTACAGCAATGCAACAAAGAAAAACGAAAAAAAAAGAATGAGTTATTGCACTTTTCGATGTTGCAGAATTTCATCGTTGTAGAGTCCTTCATCGTGAGCACTAAGTCGGATTGTTTATTGGAATCCTTTGAATCTACGAAATCAGACTTGAACACCTGAAAATACGTTTAAAAATCATTTAAAAAAACGTTCCCTTAATCATGATCAAAAAATTCCCCTCCAAAGCTTTTCGATGGTCATACGAACGTGAAAAGATCACTCGCTGAAATCGCAACAATTGAAACACGAACTTTTGCAAGCCTAACTCAGCTGAACATATCTGCTCATTCTACGCTTTCCTTTCGTCCCTATTAACCCTACTTTCAGCCCGTTAAGAAAAACACTAAGGCTTCTATTAATTCAGCACTGTGATACCTTCTTCCCTCATTTCTGAAACTTATAATCATACCACTCCCGGTACCTCAAGAAATTCCATATAAGAAACACTCATTGGTCTTCAGCCTTAAGGTATTTTATATAGCAAAAATGCGTAAAGTTCCAAAGAAAAGTTTGGAGCTCCTTAAACAGATCACAAAATAAAAATTTGCAGAAACAAGCATACATCCGAAAAAGCGATGTGCGTTGGAGGCTTGTGAAGAAAGAAGAAGCCATCCTCGAGTGGAAAAAGATACCCCGATTCTCCATTGTATGTGCACACAACCGAAAGCAACATCGATGGACTGAAAATAGCATTCACTATGAATTACTTCAAATCATTATTAAGTGCTATAGCGTTATCGACGATGATAATGTCCAATTTTTGAACGTTAAGAAATAAATAATGCGCGTAAGATAACTAATAAGTAGTAAACCTGGATTCTAGCACACTCTTCTCTGCATCAAGTCCGGTCAGTGAAGACAGCAATTTGGGCATTGCCTCAGTCAGTGGCTCATTTATTGGGTTACCCACGGTATCCGACGTGCCTTCATCCATCTGCTCTGACTTCTCTGTCTTCGCCCTGAAAAGACATCAGCCAATGCAACCATGCAATGACACCTGGTAATGCAGCTAATGCACAATGCACCTAAATTTCGTCTCACCGCGGGAAGCTATTCATCTGCTATAAGTGGGATAAGCAAAAGCTTTAGCAGCATGTATATAAAGGCCCTAGGATACTGCCAAGTAATACCACAAAAATTCAGAGGGACATCAACACGATAGTAATAAGAAGCTTCAGTAACGTTCAAAAGGCTGCCTAGCCATACGAACTACCGGAGTAATGATCACTCATGTAGAGCAGTCGAATGAAAGGACACAAATAAGCACCTACAAATGCTCCTCCCCACCTGCAACCATAAGCAGTTGAACAAATGCATCGCATGCCCATCGATTTTTATAAACAATATAACATTGTTAAGTGAAGAAATCAATGACTTACTCAAATCTGATCACTTCTTTGCCAATAGGCAATTCAAGAACGGCGTAACCTCTGGCCCCATCCGCTGTCACTAACGGAGCAATTAGTGCCAGCTGCAAATAAACATTAAAGCTTGTAGCTGTTTTCAATCAACTTCTACTCTACATGTGAGGAATCAATCGAATACGGCACAGCCAGAAATGCTGGCCCCGTGATTCGGTGTTGAGTATGTATGTTCCCCTCATCCTCTAAGCATCACCGAATCACACCCTTTCGAAGTATTGTTTTAGTAACTCAAATAAAAGTTTTACAGCAACATACCAATTAATTAACAGAAAAACAAAAAGTGGTAAATATTCGAGGAAGTTTACAAAAATAGTTTCCCCTCGTTCTTATGTATATAAACGATATTTGGTGTTATTGGGCAAAAAAAAAGCATTCGATCCCTCCTGTAAATCCTTGAAAGGTGAAGAAAGAGAAGCCAGCTCATTCCAACTGAGTCAACAATAAAATCGGCATCGTTCAAATTATCATAGAATTGCTTTCCTCTTCTTCCAAGCAAATAAATTATCTATGAGAAGATAAAGGAATGTGCGAAAATTAACGGACAATGGTGCAAATAAGGAAAACTAGCACTGTAAGAAGAACAAACATTGAAACCAAAACACTGAACGAAAAAATTTGGAATTCCTTGAAAGTGTGATCGAGCCAATTTTAGGAAATGGGATTTTTAGCACAACAAGAGACAAAAAAAAGGTCCAGAAAATTGACTCAAATATTAAAGATCGGCGTTTGAAGAAATAAAATATCTCTAATGCTACTACCTATGCAATCTTAATTATTTCCAAGCTCTGAATTGAAAATTGGACAATATTCAATTTAGATTAGGTTGTATTAAAAAAAAAAAAACAACTTACCGCAACAAAGAAATGATTTTCTTGAGGCAATACGAAAATACGTCCAATTGAGTCAACTGGAATTGTGTATTGCTGCTCACCATCGTCAGTCTTCAAAATGATATCCTCCTTGTTGATAATGATGCGGAATTTACCTCTGAAATTCACAACTGAAAACTTGTCTTCTAAATTCGTATCCCCTGAAAGTGACTGCAATGAAAACGCCAATAAACTGCTCACAGACCAATTTGTTTCATCCATCATTACATATAAAAATAAACGATCTCAAATAAATTGTTTTTTCTCGCAAATTCGATTAAAAACACAAAATTCTTAGCTATGAAACGATGTCATGAAAGACGAACTATAAATTTGATGCTAAAGAATGAAACTGGCATATAATTTAGAAAAAACCGATTTGAAAGCAACGTACTCCGGTGAAATACCGATGATGCCATCAGTCGCAAGTAACGTCACTAATCCGTCCCCTTCGGCTTTTTCATCCTTTATGATCTTCTCAGCAGCAGCCGATCCCTGTGAATAAAAAATAAATGTCTATTCTAACAGAAAGTAATCATTAGTCACATAACGTAGATATTACGATCATGGAAAATAATAAATTTAATATTTATACCCTTGAATACAAACTCCACAAATATATTTTAAGAAGGAAGATATTTAGTCAGTTTACCACTTCCCATTAACTTTGGTATACTTAGTCTAAAACGAATATCGACAAAGCATTTTATAGCTTTAATTAATAACCTACTTAGTGTGAATTACACCCTAATGAGCGGAATTTTATACATAACATTGCGTGAGAGCAAAATTTAAAAAACAACAATTATTTATCGCCCAGTGAACTTCGCAAACAATTACTGCAAACTTGGTTAATAAATCATTACAAAAGAATTACAACTGTTTGACGTGGGCAACGTTAGCTGCAGCTAATGGGCTATGTGATATTATATGACATTGAAGTCTATTGAAATGAATCAACTAAATAGCGCCACACTTCTACTTCTCCTCGCCCTCTCCTCTTTTCTTATTCGACTACATGTCCATGGCGATCTAACGTTTGCTTTTGATAGGCATAGAAAGGGCAATTACTGTAGAAGATTGATGTTGTTTACTAATTTCGGTCAACAAGTGCACACAGCAATCTCCGAGACGGAAAATGGGTGAAAACTAGCAAAATCTTTTCCATTTAAAAACCTTTCCTGTGTCCTCCCCCCCCCACATACAATTAAGCGTTAATAAAAAGGGTATGAGAAGAGGGATGGTTCCATACTTTATGGTCCAGTCATAACATGGTCCAGTCATAACCCTAATACATAGGCAAGAATACCCCCCACCCCTCTGTTTACAACACATGTATGTCATATAATTCATTTGCCAAAAAGTGCTCAAAACCTCCTTACTGCAAATAAAATATCTGAAAAAATTAACCTCAGATGATATGCCTTCGTTATTGGATCCTTTACGAGCTCTCTTCGCCGGAGGAGCAATACCGCCTCCATGAGGGTGGCCAACCTCCTCTGAAGAAGCGTTATTGCTGATATTCTGCAGTGGGGTTACGCTACGTTTCTTCGTCTCCTCCGCCACCCCTAAATACGCTCTCTTCAATCTATCCAGTAAATAGATAAAATCATAAACAATGGTCATGCCTTTGCTCAGATATTTTCTATATTTCTTGATGAAATAAAATTTTTAAATATGAGCATATGACCTTCCTTTGTTCACTGTGACAAACCTTCAGTAAAGCTTGTAGAAAAATTGTGATCAGAACTTCATATCTATAACACTTGCCTTTGCCCGTGCCTATGTCGATGTCGTCGTTTTCCCTCATATCCTCTTTTATATGATTGTCGCCCATAGGAGTTGCGTCCAAGTAAGGTTCAAGTAGAGTGTAGTAATCGACTGAATAACGAAATTACAGCGAAGACGAAAGCATGACATTGACGGCGCAAATGTCTTACTGATACATGACCTTTTAAAAAGATAAAACAAAAAAAAAGAAAGATACAACAGTAGTGCGGATAACCAGTAAGACTATCACTCTAACAACGCCGTTGTAGTCTACAGTGGTTTGTAAAAAACATTTCACTGTGACGCTGTTTCATGGCTTCCTAGGACCACCTTTTCATAAAATGCAAAACCCTGTTTGTTATGGGCCTAGCTTGACGTTAAAATCTCTTCCAGAATTTTTACGCTTGAATAATGTAACCCTTTTCTTCCTCTTTTTCCTTTGTTTACACCCGCAGAGTTATTACTCTAAAAATGGTGCAAATATTTTCTGCCACCCTTTCAATAAACTGTTTTCTTTTACCGTCGGTACATTTCGGTCCTAAATTTTGCAAGCACATAAACATACCCGTCTTACAATGGACACTTGCAATTTGCAAACATTTTTGCAATGGAATTTTGGTAGATGGAAGTTAGAACGCTCATTAGCTCTCTAGTTTGACAATTCAAACTGATTTCTTCTAATATAACAGACGTTCAGCTAGTATATGTCTAATTCATTAACCACATTCGGACTTTAGAGCTGTGTGAGAAAATAATAAAAACAAAGGAAAAATACAAGGAATAAATTGAAAAAAAAAATCCGTACTTAATTCGAAAATGAATTGACAATCGAAAATTTAGCAATAAACAGACTAAGAGAAGACACATGACAGGACAACCGCTCCAAGTTGACCAATATCAATCATAAAGAAAATCAAGCAACGTATTAACCGACCCACCACTTCACAACCGGAGAGAGCACTAAAACATTTCGAACGCAGCAATTAGAAGCAAGAGTCATTTGACTTTAAAGTTTCCCGCCTTTTATACCGTTCTCGATTTTCCTTTCAGGATTTAAAATCAAATATTATGAGTAAAAAATTTAGCAGCCCTAAAAATTTGGTTCAAACGAAATTGTACGTGTACGTGTACGTGTACGTGTGCGTGTACGTGTACGTGTACGTGTACGTGTACGTGTACGTGTACGTGTACGTGTACGTGTACGTGTACGTGTACGTGTACGTGTACGTGTACGTGTACGTGTACGTGTACGTGTACGTGTACGTGTACGTGTACGTGTACGTGTACGTGTACGTGTACGTGTACGTGTACGTGTACGTGTACGTGTACGTGTACGTGTACGTGTACGTGTACGTGTACGTGTACGTGTACGTGTACGTGTACGTGTACGTGTACGTGTACGTGTACGTGTACGTGTACGTGTACGTGTACGTGTACGTGTACGTGTGGTTATTCTCACGATTATGATCTTTTCGTAAATCAATTTTGCTGCTTATTTTGAGAACTCAGCGCACAGATACGCTAATTTATTAAATTTATTGTCACTTCGTGGCCAAGTGAGCATATCCGTGAATAGCAGGGGGAAGCGGGGAATTGGAAGGGAAGTGCTTTTAAATTTTCTAAAATAGACGACTGTTTGAGGACAGAAGGCTATTGGGAGAGGGAAATATAAACGACGAAATGCTGTATGTCGCTCGATTAGTGATCTACAATACGCGCAAAATGATTGTCGGTGTCTTTTGGTCTTTTCGATATGTATATATATATATATATATATATATATATAAAATCAATGCTTCAATTTCTTTCTGTATTTAATGAGAGACCTCAGCCATTGGTCTTTAAACTGTAATGCGGCCTTGCTTTTAAATAATTTCCTTTGCTACGTTCGTTTATTAGTAGCATTTTATGTTCCAATACAACCATCTTCTTTTATCCTCTTTCTTCCTGTTTAAATGAATTAAATATTCAGTCATTATCACGCTCATATCAACATCATCGCTCTGTACAATAAAGAATTGCTGACCAATACAAAAAAGTTGTGAGTCACTAGATAGTCATCGGCTACTTCTAAAAGTGGTCACATTTGCTTATTAAAAGTAAGTAAGTCTATGATGTCCATCAGCTTGCTATCTTTGGCTCATCTTGCTGTGCTATTGATACTAGCGGGTGGTCTCGTACCTGTAGTCGATCGATTTTATTTCATATCTTACGTTCTCAATGGATCAATGCATAAATAAATTAAATTCGCCAATATTCTTCACCAGTATATTTATATATTCCAATATCCCTTCACCTACATCTGGATATATTTAGAAAACCTTCCCTTTAAAAAATAACATGAAATCGTATGGTTAAGTGTATTTCTGATGATTGCATTTTCAATACTTCTGAGTCGGTGTTTTCTAATATATAAATAGATAAAATTTTATGGCTTTATACAACAAATTTTAATGCAACGTTATGAATAAAATCTCAAAAAAGGCATCCATATATTCAGCTCTTCTTCTATATAATATTTAAACTTGAATATACCCGATTCTTGATGAAAAATCTTTTATAGTATTAGTAATTTATCAATAGCTTTTTTGACTAATTAAATGTCTTTTTTTTTCTCCCTTTAGCCGAATATGCGTAGATGAATGCCTGTTCGGATGTGGAATATTCACCATCAATACAGCTACATAAATCATTTTGCATAGCATTTTCAAAAGTATACGGCCAAAAAGTTGAATATTTTATAATAATTTGTTGGTATTTAACAATTCTTTTATTAAAAAAAACAACAATTGGCGGTGTGTATATAGGTAAATTTAAGGGAATAACCATCTCCCTTTGTAATTGGGTATATTGCTTGATAGGTGAATGAATTTATTTGTTGATGAATGCCATTCGCAAATGCATTTACAGTGTTATTTCTCTCACTTTTCATGAAAATCTTTCGATTTCTATCAACGCGTAAGCGATCACTTCAGGTAGATATATTTTTAGGTTCTATCATGACTTGAGAAAATTGAAGCGGTTTTTGGTCACTTCTGAGGCAATCGTAATCCCATCAAATCTGACGCCTTTCAAGTTTTTAATAGTTGAGAGTCGTCTATTTTGCAAAGAAAGTTCCAAATTTTAAAAGAATGACTACTATAGGTAAGTTTTTGTGGATTGGAAATTAATTTCATCCTACCCCGAGCATTAAACAGATGTTGAACGAGAAACTGCACCTCTTTACGGAATCGAGTTTAATATTTACAACATATACATGGGACTGTGATGTTGGGGATAGATGCAACATAGCAACAAAAGCAACGAATCAATCCTCATTCAGCATGATTTCCTTAACTATTTAAAAGCTTTCACGGCTATTATAACCGATTGAATTTAATTTATATAAACATAGAGAAATCATCAATTTCTCCTCCTTGAAAAATCTCCCTCCAGATTGCTATTAGCGTGATCAGATAAATAAACAGTCATAAACCCACAGCACAAATGTCCCATCAAGACTAAGTGAAAAAGATCGAACATATCTGATATATTAGAATATAAGATATGCATCGTTGGAAAAAAAAAACAAAACAAATAGAATCCGAATTTCAATGCCATCAGCATCGTTACTCCTCCAGAATAGAAGGTGCATAATTAAGTGGTAGTTGTACGAAGCAACTCGATGACCTGCTGCCGCTTGGGTTTGATGTTCGAAAAACTGACGATTGATTACGTTTCTCGAAACGATAAGGAAATTGTTGTGAGCCATTGCTATCGTTGAAATGCGCATCCAAAAGTCGTGCATTCCTTTCATTGTCCTCTTGTTCTTTGTCAGCGATGCCCGAATCTGTTGAACCCATCGAACATCTTCTCGCTGAAAGAACGGTAAATATTCATAGGATCGCAGTGTAAACTCCATGAGTTACAACTTCCCCATCCAAAAATCCCCCATCAATTTTCACATACTTTCCATGAAAGTATTTCATATAGAAATCTATTAGTAGTGCATAAAAATACTAACAAAAAAGTATTTTTCACCAAAAAAAAAAAACTTACTATAGTTTTGTTGCAAGAATGGTAGATCACTTGTGCAATGATCAATTCCATATAGAGAACGATCACGATTCTGTCGTTTAAATTTATCGTTTCGAATAATCGGCTGAGTGCAATAGATTCGTGGTTGTACAGAGTCACTCATTTCGATTTGACTATTATCCCGAGTTTTACGAAAACATGATCCTGGATATTTAAGGATACAAATATTCAGTAGAATAATTACGATAAGCATCATTAAGCATACGATCACGGTTAGCATACGTTTCGTATTTAGCCAATCGTTATTCTCTCTCTCGATACCTGAAATTGAGAAGCTATAAATCTAGTATCAAGGATTGTATAAAATCTAGTAAAAATTAAATGAAATCAAATAAAAATCAACTCACCGTATAGTTTATTGACAATCGAACATAGTGCAACTTCAATAAATAGTATAAAGTAAAGTTATTTCTAGTTTAATTTAAAAAAAGATGTAAGGTGGAAAATGAAATCTCTTAGAGGATTCAAAATTTTTAAGCCGAAAAAGAAAAAGATTCAAATGTAGCATAATGAAAACGCTCGAAATTTAGATTCCAAATTCCTATTATCATAGAGGCTTAATCGACGCTTAAAGAAAATCATAGAGAATTTTACACACACTGAAAGGAATATGAGAGCAATATAATGTGAAAGGTTTCGATGAATGCATTTCATCGAATAGGTAAAACTAAGTATTTATTGAAGCATTTACATCTAAGTAATGAGCGTGGCATCCCGATATTATCCTCTGGATACTTGGGAATTTAAAATGAGTACTTACGTTAAATGTAAGTGGGAATTGCCTTTATTAAGTCAAGTATTAAACGGCTTAGGTGCTTTCAAATAAGCTGTAAAGTAAAGTGTTAAGCTTAACGAATGGATATTATTTCCTCCGAAATTCCTTCGTAGTTACTTATTACTCGGCGAAATTTCAAAAACCTGGAGTTTATCTTTTGCAATACATGCTGATGTACTTTTTCTTAGATACATATATTTTAATCTTTTAAAAGTTTTCCAATAATTGTTCTCTATTAATTCCTTAGATATTTTGCGATGGGCCATATTTGCGTATTAGTCGGTTTTTTAGTTGCTTAAATTCATTTCCATATTCGGTATTTCTAGCGCTGCCACTGAATTTAAGCTGCTTTTTGTGGACTTATAAATGGGCCTATGTTTTCAGGAATTTATTTTCAGGAATTTGTAAATTTAATGTGGAACACAGTAAAATTTAGGCAAACTGAAGCGGTGATAAAACTTTTTAATAATATACATCCTCAGGTTAAGACATATAAAAGATTACCTCATTTTTAGGGTCAACAGAACAACACAGATTGTTTCAAAAATTCAATGACGGAGACTGCTAGTCACATACATTCACAAAAAAAAGAACATTTAAACAAGCAAGCACGTTATGCCGATAACTTTACAGCCCATTCGTTTACAGTGCTATTCGATTGCGTCTTCAATTTAATTTCAGTGCAATTTTTTGAGTACTACTCTTTGTCATCACATCAGCCTTTATTTTGTCGGCGAATCCGGGAAGTTTACAAGGGTAGTAGGGAGATATCGCATACCATAAATTTCACAGAAATTGGGCAATTCTTTCAGATATTTGAAAAATCTTCAAATATTAGCAATTTCAAGTTTTTTGTGAGGCTTGCTTTATTGCCAGACGATCTGAGGCACCATCGCGCATTAAGGCGGGTCATTTACTTTTAAAATTGCCATTTTCCGTTCCATGTCAGCGATGTTCTGAGGGGAAAAGAAGGAGATGAAAGAAAGGTCAATATGTTCCTCAAAATGACAGACAATAAGTTTAGGTTGTATTAATCTCAGCAATTACGGCTTCCCTGGCTACCGCAAATCTTCACTTCACATGTGGCATAAACTATATATATATATATATGGCGCCGCTACTCGCAAGAGTCTTCGTTTAGGTGGAGTCAAAATCTGGGACACAAATTCATTTTATATTTGGAGAAGAAGAAGAAAGGGATACAAGCGAAGCTGGAATGAGCCGAGCTCCTGTTGGGGATTTTCTGGGGATCTCAAAAATCGATGCTGGCTGATTCCTGAGCAGATCTCAGTTTCGTTCAGAGGCATTTGACTTTGAATCCCCAGAAATCCAAGCGATCTCGACTTTCTACATTCAGATACTTCGTGGCCTTAATTTTCGTATTATACAATAATAGTGAGATTGAGTTCACTATAAGCGTTCAGGCTGAACCTTTCTAAAAACTTTTCGAGAAGGAGCAGTATGGTGCAAAATAAATCAATCCACAAACAGAGGTCGTACACTACACAAATATTTGGAAATAGACTAGGTTTTATACTATCTCTAAAAGAATTTTATCATGGTATTGAAACATGCTGACTTAAATTCGGCCTAGTAGTGTAAATATTTTGTTTATTTATTCGTCACATAAGCCAAATATTTTTTTGAACAACAAAACATATCGTTTGTAAAAATTTTTCGTTCATATGAACTAAGAATTCCATTGGAATTCTGAATTAAACATGATGAAAAGCACTAACGACTTTATGATCGTAAAGATTGCGCTTATTAGGTGATTATATATGTGCGTTATAACTCATCTTACATTTTCAAATAGAAATTATTGATCGCATTTGAATTTTTTTTTCAACCTAATGAGATTTATTAGAGGATTTTTTTTTCGCTAAGAAAATCTAGGATTAAAATGCCCATGAGTAAAATTTAGTAATTTTACCGATAAAATTTCAAAGAAATCTATTAGAATAAATCTCAAATTTATAAATAGAATTAGTTGGCAATGCAAAAAAAACGGCTCCGCTAAAAATCGAATGATTCAAATCATACAATTTCAAAGATTCTAAATAATATAAAATAATATAAAGATTATTTTCATTGGTTCGGTGGTAAAAGGCGTTTCAAAAACAATTGCGCAGCATGTTTCGTTCGCAACGGAACTACTAACTGCAGCTTCAAATCGCTTAGAGGTAAGTTTGCAATGTCTGCAAAGCACATAATGATGGAATCGTATCTACTATGCTCAGCTATGTGTCGATTTATCTATCCTATTGAAACTCAGGAATTAGAGAAATTAAAGTTATGAAATTTAATGGGCACTATATTTCCTGCAAACAGTTGTCTATTTATCTCTAACATATTAATTTAATGCTTAGTGGATCGGAAGTTTGGATCTTTTGGACGGGATTTACGTGGAAGGCTTACTTAATTTATATATACCACTTTAAATCTTTTTCTGTCATTCGCCCTAACGTAGCACTTATGGCGCTTGCAAGAGAACTGTCCTTCATGCCTATATAGAAACGTAGGAAATATGGAAGAAAAATGGTAGAGGATAAAGACGGGGACTTCGAGAATAATAAATAATTTGGCAAAAAAAAAAAATTAGGAAGGGAATTTGAAGGCGCGAAAAACAAACTGCGATATTTCGTCTTATTGTACTTCCTACATAATAAGATATAAAGGTTTTAAAAACGTGGATAATGGTGACCACTGTGACCATCTTCCTTATTTGATCCTAGTCGTATTTTTCCGAAAGGATCCTTGAAATAGAGATTGAACCACTACTTAATTCACTTCCAAAAAAATTTAGATTTCTGAATCAAATCAGTTTGGGCATGAAAATGTATGAGAACGCCATTTTCCAGTCTTCAAGCTTACAAAGAAGGACCTAACCTAGAAACTATTAAGCGGAAAGAATAGATTACCTACTGCTAAAAGAGTGGAAATCTGTAGAACAAAAATGAAACTACGCAAAATGATCAAAAATTGGACGAATAATTAAAAATCAAACCCATATTACTAATATTAGCAACACATTGCAGATTTACACCATGATAGGAATAAAAAATATAGAAAGAGATAACGTTAATAGTAAACACTTGGGACGTTCAGGTCTTTCGTTTTTTGCTCTTTTGTTCATATGGTTTTTTTTAATGTTCTCGGATCTTTGGAATAAAAATAAGTTCATTTGTCGACTAATGGACAATTGTAAGAGAGCGGAACCCCAATATTAACTGGCAAATTATTAGCTATAAAGAATTCACTTCCTTATTGATATGCTATATCCGTTGCTGAATTATTTATTTACCTTTTGCTACCTGCCAAGTTTTAAAAACCACCAGTGGAAATAGATTAGTGTATCGCGAACGCCATTGAAATCAAAGAATGGCTCAAGAATCCCTCTGAGACAATATTCAAGTTGCTAATAGCAGCTACAAACATGGCGGCTAATGTTGCCGACACTCTGCTTCGATGAATGATGGCTGAGACAAACTTCGATGAATTTTTGTATGTAAATTTTTAATGTGTGAAAATTTCTCTGCGCGTAGAGAAGATAGATGTGATGGACGATTTGTACGACGAGGTGACATTTCGTGAGGATTTTTGAACTCATCTGCTGAGTCCTAAGGAGATTATTGATAGTTAAATATTCTAATGAATTAGCATAGATTCAATTTTATATAAGATTTATACTAGTAATCGATTCGACTCAAATATCAATTTACGTAACTGTTTTATTGTTTGTTGATATTCCTTCCAATGTGATGTGATTAAGAAGAATACTTGGAAGCATAGCATGCCAACTGCTTTGGCAACGCTTTTTTTTCATTTTCTCAGTTAAGAGCATCGATGAGAAAGCCACTGATCGGACAGAGGCCGGAATGAGATAGTATTACGATAGAGAAAGTCAGGCTTGGAGCGATTTTTAGATGAAAACTATGTCAATTTTGAACCTTTAGAGCAAGGTATATATTAGTTTAGCTGTCTATAATAGTGGCACCTCCATTCCCATTTTCGGAAACCGGAAGTGTAAATATTCAGCCGTGCCTTCCTCATGGTTCTAGAACTCACGTTTTAACATGCGAGTACTTGCAATTGGACATTGCGCTGAAGTAGAACGTTTAACAGCTAAAATCTGATTCCTTAGATCTCTTCCTGAAATTTTTATTTAATCCATTCATCTTGTTTAAGAGAAGATATGGAACTGCAATATTTCATTATGCTTAATCATCTATATTTCGCTGCGTTTTTTCCTTGCCTAAAAATAACCATAGACGTTCAGAAATAAACCGTAAAAAAATTCTTTGCAAATGACAGAAAAATTTTTTAAAAAAAAAGAAGAAGAAAACTTACTCGTTGCACCTTTCAAAGTGCGTCTTTCCCAAACAATTTGTTCGTTCTCATCGTAATCACCAACACGAAGAGCCGCATTCAATACGGCACTTGCAGTTATTCGATCACGAATACGGCTCTTTAAGAAATCTTTTGCTATCGTAACATCCGATGTGAACTTCAGTGAAACCTATAAAATGATCACATTTGATGAATTATGAAATCTATAAAATCTAACATATAAAAAGCACGTTGATATTTTTGCATAAAAACGAGCTTTTCATTTCATTCATATTCTTAGAAATAAATAAATAATAAAATAAGGTGGGATTTCATATTCAGTCGATTAAAGTGGTCACTTGAGAGGGGTTCCTTTGAACGATAGCACAAAAATTTTTATGATCAACAACGCAACAGAAAGATATATCAGGGAACGATACAAAATTAGGACTTGTGCGAGAAAGATAGCAGCAAGAAATCGCCAGATAAATTGAAACAGAAGATTCCTTATGACCTTATCACCGTATATTGTCTAAATTGCCTTAAATTTTAACTATATGCGTTGACAGAGCTCTGAAGCATATTTATTTGAGTTCTATGCTGCAGGTTTTTGCCTAATGAGCATTCAGTTGATTAAAGGAACTATTAAAGGTCGTCAGACGAAAAGTTCAAAGCAAAGTCCATTGTTCTGCATTACTTGCCATTTCGAGCTGCATGCATCTATAATCATCAATTTCTTCCCTCTTCTTAACGTTATATACTTGATAGGGAAATAAACTATGAGGTGATGGCAGAGTGCAAGTGGGAAAATTCGAAATCTGGTGAAGTTTATTTTGAATTTTACAGAAAAAAAGATTATTTTTAAAATCCACCACGAAGAGTAACTCACGATTTCCACCACAACGGAAGTTTCATCCCGTCTTGAACAATCGAAACCAATGTTGTGTATATTCCCAGTTATTACTAGGAGTAATAAATTATGACATACGTCCTCAACTGCAGTTCCCTGAAAATCAGTCATCGGCTGTGATGATTGCATCAGACTGGGAAAAATGCATCCCTTCAAAATTGGCTTTCTGAACAAGTTGTTAGCTATGATGTTCGACTTGAAAGAATCAAATAAAAGCTAACACGACATACTTCACCTATAAACTCGTCGAATGCCTTATAGGCGAACTTCGTTTCCCTTAGATCTGAAGACGGAACTGATCGTCGTTTTATGAAAACGCACCAAAACTACTTGTTAATGAAGCATTGTCTCCATTAATGCATTTTCGTCCACACATACAGTAATTTTGCATGGAGAATACAGAATTTGGACTAATCAATCTATGATTTACATCTGTAGCACCTGAATTATTTTTTAGTCTCGCTTACTCAATTCCTCCTGATTTTGCTCGATGAAATAGGTGCATAAAACGCTAAATTCATATGTGCACTCAAATGCATAACATCTCGTTAGCTGTTGAGAAAAAACCCACATCTTAATAAACATAGCAGTGCTAAAATGCATAAGCAATTCATGATCACTCTTACAGTTTTCAACTTTCGTTATTTATGGCGTATCGGCACAGTACTTTGGATACTATAGTCTGAATAATCTGAATGACATAACGGCTATAAATGCAGCAGTGAAGCATTCGTAAAACTCAACCGTTGCCAACTTGTCCATATCGAATTCGATGATCATACTTGCACAACCGAACGTATTCCTTTTGCCATCGAGCACTCGTTGACGGCAAACGACTGTACTCGGCTCTTTATTGATATGCGCCCATGATAAACACTGTCCACGAGGAAATATGCATGGCTCTTTTAAGCAATCACCATCATTGATCGAAGCACAGTGCTACAATTGTTTCCTATCATATACCTTCGAACACATTTGCTCTGTGCTTGTGGATCTATTGAGCATGTTCATTATAAACAGAACTCTATGCATGTAAAATGGAAGACAAATATATCCTCAGTTCTTAGAACTTCAAATCGAAATTGATTCTCTATGGAATTGAATTTTCAAAATTGAGTTCAGAAATTGCAATATTTTAAAGGAGAGTAGCTTTAGGCTTCATTTGAAAATGATAATTAATATGGTAAAATTTGAAACATACCTGATGTTTCGGGCATGTAACTGGTGCACCGGTTGAAGGATCGTTGTGTAGACAATCACGCGGTTCACATCTTGTTTCAGTGCAACTGATAAGACCCTGCAACATTTCGTAAAGAATCTTTGCGAATCCATAGAATAGTCATATATATATATATATATATAGCCGATTTAGTCGATTTGATGAAGTGACAAATTTACCTACTAGTGAAAATATAGACATCGGTCATCTGCAAGTCATATGCGCTTTGGCGAAAGAGGCACTATGATTCTCACACAGATGGGCAATGACAAAATTCATTAGCATTGTAAATTAATGCAGACTTCTTTGAAAAATAAAGAAAGGAATTAAACGAAGTATTGATGAAAAGGAGATTACAAAAGATAAATTTTAAAAACTCTTAATTTAGAAGCATTAGATTAAGAGCTAATGCTTTACTTAACATCCTTAAACAAAAATGAGACAAGATCCTAGCAATTAGGAAATCGTATAGTTGATAATAATCACTGTTATGCACGCCTCTGAAGAAACTTCTGGTAAAAGAGCACCGAATCAACATTTATAGGAATGTTTGGAAGCTAGATCAGCTAGAGGTAGGAAACACGAGAAAGTAATAGAGATAAAGTGAAATGAACCTTTGAGCAAATACAATGTCGGCAGTCAATTGTTGTCCAGCTGAATCCGTTCGGTATATGATCGTTCTCCGACAGCTTACAGCTACTCGGAGTTGGACTATGAACAATCCCTGCAACGATAGCTCCGACATACCTATAGGAATGCAGTTGTTTTAATAGCCAATATTAAAGGAATGCAACAGGCCCTTTCGTGACTCAATAAAACGCATCTAAGGACGAGGCTAATTTCTAGAAAAAGAAATATTGAATCCGTTGAGAAAATTGAAATTCACTGCAAGATTTTCTTTATGTAGGCATTCAGGGAAAATTGATGACGATTGCATTCTTATTGATGGACTCAGCTTGAATGATTCATTTCTAACATACTTACTTTTTTCAACAATATCAACTTCGTTGATCGCATACTCGCAACGAGTACCATAATGTTCAGTATCACATGCACATTCAACACGATGTTCATCTTTATTTACTAATAGACATTTGCCGAATCGACCGCAATCGATTTTTGATCGCATTCATTCATGGATTCCACCTAATTTTATTCGTCCGATTCCTATACAGTTCCTCATCCGGTTGCATTATTTAATCGAGATTTTGCCTCCCTTAAGTGCATAAACCTGAGAATTTCGGCACTAAACTACGAGAAACAGGAAACATGACAGACATGTTGAAATTGTTTATCGACATTGTTTAGTGTTACGCAACAATTCACCTCATACCATTAACGATTTGTTATTAATTGCGTTGCGCACAACAATTAGTTGTACATAGGATGGCATTTGAGACGTTGAGGCGCTTACGTGAGAGCAATCCAAGCGAATGAACAATTCACAGTTGATATGAGATCATCTTTTTGAGAGGATTTCTTGAAGTTCATGAATGTAGTCATGAAAAATGATGCTACAACTAGCTAACAATATTGTTGAGCAATATGCATCGCTATAAAGGATCACAAAGGAAAACGAAATAGGTAATTCTGAGCGGTACATTAAAGGCATTTTTAGGTGATCCCATCGAAATTTCCTAAGCTGTCATAAAGAAGCTATTGAACAAAGAAATTGAATAATACTCGATTCGTTTCTTTATTCAATAGTTATCTATCTCTTTGTAAGAAATTCAATAAAAATGGAAAAGCGCATTCTTAAACATCCACGGCAGCTTTAGAGAAAACGCACCTCAATTTCACAGTTTCGACCAGTAAATCCAGTAGTGCAATTGCAATAGTAATAGTTCTGAAATCCTCCGCTTGAACATTTGCCACCATTTTGACATGGTGAATTGTGATAGCAGTAGTCTAGATCCCTGAAAGCAGCAAACTTTATAATCGACTTCAAATCAATTGATTATTCATAAGTAGTAATGATGGCTAATTGTTTGAGTTGCAGATAAATTGAACAGTATAATACTCTGCTGCGGGAAACTTGCAAAAGCAACATTGCAAGAAATTTCATAGAAATTGCCAGCATATATCCAACCTCATTTACGTGGCATGACTTAACCGTTGACAATCTAAAATATCTTTGAGGAGCTGTTTTTTAATCAGTGGAGCTCAACTACTGGTAAGATAATCTGCCTCAAGATAATATTGTAGCTTCTATGAGGAAGGCGCAGAGCTCTGATATATATGAACACTGGCTGCACTACATGCGAATAGTGTTTCAAATCTATCCCGATTCCCAAAGAAGCACCGTAGCCACGTTTTCCGTCTCGATTCGGCTGAAAGTTTACATGGAGGTTTTTCCTCTTATGTCACTTGGACAGTTCACCAAATGCATGCTCAAGGCGTTTTGAGCAGTTGCGTTTGCCTGGGTATCAATTCAAAAAACGCCGCAAGCTATTCACTTGAACCGCTGGGAGATGGAAGACGAACCATCAAATCCCATGTGTGCCACTCACATGATTCAACAAATTTCGTGATTGTATGCCGGTTCCCTCAATATCCCCTCAGAAATCTTCTCTGAGATTAAATAATAATAACTTACCTATCACAGAACGTTCCTCCCCAGTTCTTCTCGCAGATGCACTCATTCGCTCGAACACAATAACCATGTTTACATCCCTCGAGCATTCGACATTGATCACATAGCTTTCCTTGCCATCCTCTTCGACATCTGATGCATTTATTTGTTAGTATGGATATTGTTAAAATGAACAAAAATTCATAATTGTTTTAAATAATTCATCGCGCAATATAGCTCTAAAATATTCATATTTTATGATATATTTTTTTGATGCACAAATAAATCTTTTGATCTGAAAGGAAGCGACAAGAAAGATAGAAGGAGAAGTCCACCTAGTGGTTCTCTTGTTTCCCCAGATAAATATGTTTCGTTTTTTGTATTTCTGTATTTTCTTATTACAGTCAACCATTGTATAAAGAGCCGCTAAGAATTCAGCAAAGCAAACGCAATCGACCATTCATCATTTATGTTGAAAGAAATTTGCTCGTCTCAGCTACAGTATGCCAACTATCACTGTTTCCTTTTCATCAGAAAAAAAGGCAGAAATGATGAGCGTAAGCAATATTTGCAGCAAAATGTTGATCAATTTTGCACAATGCTATATTCCAAGCGACCACAAATTAAGCAAAGATTGAGTTCATTCCTATATTTAAAAGAATTGGTCGTTAGCACGAAGAGAATTAGAACATAGAAACTCTACGAATTTACCTTGTTCAATTCCTTTTTCGAATTCTTTCCAAAAACTTAAGGTGTAATATTTTATGCATTTTTGAGAATATATTGTCAATAGCGGGTTATAGGTGTTATCTTTTGTGTTGTACCGGTCTTTAAGTTAATTACGTATTTTTTTCGCTAAATCCGTTGTTTATATGTTCACCGCAAATCACCACTACGAATTTGTTCAGCATTTCTTTATGAGTTGGCAATTTCTTCGCTGAATTAACCTCATTGTCCAACAGAACATTGCATTAATTCATACGCGCAATTGGCAATGTGCAGGTGATAGTATGCAATAAATCTCCTACATGCAAATAAATCTTCGCTTTGAACGTAATTATTTCGAATGGATTTGCTTTTGATTGACATTTCTGTTTTGAAAACGCAACGTAAAAAAACCTCTATTCTCACTAATCATGGTCCGACTCATAGAGTCATGAACATATGGACCACCTTAGTTCGTCCTTCAAATTCACTAACTATCATGGTCATATAGTTATTATGAATTCAGGGGGTCTTATCCTCAAAATTTTTTCAAAAATATTATCTCATACTATCTAAAATTTTTTGTTGTTTATAGAAATAAATTTCGATTCATTTGTGAGTGATTCTAAGTTATCACGATGAACTTTTGCACAGAAATACTAAATAAGTTCAATTACGGCAGCTTATATCAGCTGCTGCAGGTACAAAATTGATCGTGCTAAGTCAAAAGAATATATCCATTCAAATAAATATTAGGCTAAACGCTATAAATATCGATATAGATTGTATAGGTTGACATCAGGCTTCAATGGAAGCCTTTTTTGGCCGTGTCTTATGTGCTTCAAAATCGAACACAAACTCCATAAAGCAATTAGCCTTTCTATTGAACGAACAATTCAGCGAATGAGATATTATTGATTGGCCAACAAATTTATAAATTTTCATGCTCGCAATAAAATTGCTAGACAAGGTTTAGGTAGATAAAACTTATGAGGAGGTTAGATTTCAAATGCGACGATTCGGCAGGTGAGTTCTTTAGTTTTTGGTTGAGATTCGTTAGTGAAATGCACATCGCCGCCTTTTACAATATTCAAATTCATACCGGCACGTATCCGGTGCAACACAGAATCCGTTGCCGCAACCCTTCGAACAGATCGGATCATCACAATTTTTTCCCGACCATCCTTTCTTGCATAGGCGTTCACCGTTCGATGAACAGTAGAAATGAATGCTGCAATTATCAATTTCATATAATTCATCGATCATTCAAAGATCTCTAGGTAATTGAAGTCGAACTAGGATAGTAATGTCCTCGAACTCTAGGACCAGTTTTCAGATGGTATTTACCTGTACGGTACAATGATTCAAAGTTTGACTCTATCATCTTTAAAATGCCTCAGGTTTTGTTATTACAACCAGCAAAATCAACTCATCAACTCGAAAAACGTTTGTGCATTTTGCTTCAGAAAGACTATTGAATGATGAAATTCACTGTAATGCTTGCCCTCTATCAATACCTCACTCTTTTGGTGGGAAATTTATTGAGAGTGAACTGTTGCGAATTACATCACTTACTTGGCAATATTCGGTTGACAAAATCTGGCGCATTGAGGTCCATAGTAGAATTCGGCACATTCGATTTGCATTTCATAAACGATCTTCCTTGTGCTATCAATCTCAAAACGAAATCTGTATCGAAAGCGATGAATTTTAAAAGCTTTTCAAGGTGAAGCATATATTAAATACAACAGAAAACAAATAGCAAACATATCAGAAAAGTTCGAATGAAAAAATTTCATATATTCACATAAATTGGCACGCTGTGTTCCACTAACTTGTCGGGAAGAAAATGAATGGCGAAGAAGTTGAATAGTGTGGAAGCCGTGAGGTTTCAGCTACCTTTCAGAATTATAGCTGCCGGATTTCATTCGACAACCTTTGTGGCTCTTAAATTGAACCTCTAAGGAAGCAGCTGGGTGCGGTCTTTATAGTGGAAATAAGCTTTACTTAGGTTTATGTTTATGCCAGCTTGCTGAAAGCAAAGGAATATCGATAGCAGCGCAAGTGTGATCCAATTTTCGATTTGCATTGTATAAATTTTCTTATATTCGTCATATGCAAGCTCCTTTAGTTTAATATATGCTTAGATTATAGCATATGTTAAAAGGATGAATTTAAAAGCATATTTACTCCGTGAATCAAATTGAATTCATTTTCATGATGTTGATGAATATAAATTTTCTTGTTTTACTGCATTTTATGGTGTTATAGATTCTATGGTTTTCGAAAGGCGTGCTTTTGGATGAATTGTTGTTCGTTGGGCGGAAACGCTTTCATTTGTGTCTAAATAATGTGAAATATGATCCAATGTGCTCATTGTGATAGAAAATTTTGCTTCTCAATGATAGAGCCATCAATGTTAACTTGAAGGTGACGAAGATAAAATTGCGTTCGATCGTGGAAGGAGGCCAAAAAACTCATACAGTTTATGCTGACCCGATAGGCCAATTAGGATATATGACGTTGACGAGTATATTAGAAGAAAAAGTCCATTTTTTGTTTGCGCAAGGCAGATATTGGTAACATAAACGTCGCAACGGAACATTTCCACTGGCCAGCAGAAATGCGACTCAAAGATTGGACGTGTTTTCTTTATCTCAAATCAGACGATTATGATCCTTCGTCAAAAGCCATTTTTTGATGGAAAAGGATCATTAGAATATTTGGCTATTAGACTTGTGAATTGTGAGAGTTTAGGTTGGTAGATAAGAAGACTGGCTATCTAGATCACATCTCAGGAAAAGAACACTTCGTATTTATAAGCTTGAAGCCAAGGGATTGATAGCAAACTTTAGCTATCCATTAGGTTTCTGCTAGTGCTTTCTGCGCATGATGTCTCGATAAATAAAGACAGCCTGATGCTCATGTTTTTAAAGATCGTTGAGAAGCCGACTTTTCAGCCTATCTCCAAAATTTACAGTTCTCCACATGGCTTTTTATGCATTTGACGAAGGTAACAGCCAGTTTTACACCATTTTTTGCTCATGTTGCAGCCACCACCGATCGTGGAATTCATAAACGGTTGTGCTAGCATCAGTGCCAGTCATATATTCCGCTAAAGAATAGGCTCAAAAGCTTTAATGGATTTCTCTCAACTAAGCCAACTATAACATACACGAGACGTTTCCGTAATTAGCAAAAAGCGAATATTAAGCATAAACGATGAAAAAACTTTTAGTTTTCACAGCTCGAAGTTTGCCATTATTTAAGTGGATGTGGCGAATTAGTTTCTTGCTTTGTGGAATTTTCTATCTTTACAGAGAGTTTCAAAGAGGTCGAAGAGCTTTACGGAGAGATGAACTTATTTCTCAATTTTCATATACGGGCAAGTTAGAAGGTCATTAATGCAGTGAATATGAGTCAAATAAATTGGCTCTGAAAACGTCTCAATGCGATATTCCTCTGCCTTCAATAAACAATCAAAGTAATAGGTGGTACTTTATTTTTATGGCCACCATATTTCGCCATAATTTACTTCTGAAAAATAAATAAATATTTCCTTTGGCGAAAATAAAGACAACTTACTTCCTCAATTGTGATCGTTTCATTGGCCAATGGAGAGAGTTGAAGAAATCGCTCTGAGCGCATAATCACTGCCTTATTGTTCCATTGTCGCATCTCAACGGTCAAAGATACGTTCTGAAAATCAAACATTTTGACATACTTCTTAATGACTGAATTCGTCTCACTCCCCTACCCCAAGCCGCCTCCCACCCCCCCACCCATCCCCTCCAACCTCCCTAATACTGCGCCAAACCCCAAGAATAGCCCTTCAGTAGAAAAGAAATTTTGTCGTATTCAACGCCACGTGGTCAAGAAAAGACGAATGCATGAGGATGTAATAGACTCCAAATATCCACATGAACAAATTATGTGCTGTCATTTATAAAGGCATTGTGTGATATTCTCTTGAAAATGCCTGCTCATTTATTAGCTACACCGTACCTCTCATCAACTACAAACGAATAAGTGCCTTCAAAGTGTTGAGATTGTCATCAAAACTCTGCAGGGAAAACCTTGCCTGAAAGAAGGTAAACTTTAGAACTATCCTTATAGAAAAAAAGATGATCTGGTCCAAATCAACAATTTCTCAATAGTAATAACTTAGTATCTACCTTGGATGCGATTGGATGGCAATCAGAGAGTTTTTAGCGCTTACCGTTCATCTTTTGAGAAGAATTGAAGCTTTTCTTTTTGCGATTACGCATTGAACTGTGATAATAATTTGCTTTATTCTTCATTCGTGGAATTGCAACTTTTAAATAAGAGCACTCCCATTTGTAGTCATATTCAAATTTATTGCCTTTTAACTCGACGGATATCCTTTCCTAATAGTTGCCGATGCCTTAGTTGCTATGGTTTAGCTTCGCTTTTTAAAGCATGACTGTTTTTTTTTTCAATCTTTTCATCGTTTCAGCTATCCATCCAACCGCTCAGTGATGGATGAATGTACCAATTGAAAGCGAAACGACTGAAAGAAATATGCTAATTTTTCTCTATTTTCTTTGATAGCCAATTGGATTAGCGGCTTTTCTTAGAAGCGATTCCGCCAATTGCAAATAACATCGAATATTTTGACAGATTTCGAGCCGAAACAAGAGAAATTCGCGCATGGAATTTATAATTTTCTAGCAATTCATACATAACACTTGAATACATGGTATCTTTATAAACCTACAAGCTCCGTAACACGCGTTGGAAAATATAAAAGACTTTAATTGATGAAAACTTCGTTTATTTGGACAATTCATTCAAATTGTTGAAAAAATTTTGAATTTTTTATGAAAATTTCTATCAGATTGGTGAGTAATTCGCAGATATCCAGATCAATCGAGCAATAGGTTAATAAGAGAGCAGTTGAAAATCAAATATTTTAGAAAAAGGAGGCGAACAAGTTGAAAAAAAAAATTCAAGATTAATAATCCGAGAGAAATCTATTAGAGAAGAACAAGTGATTCGCTTGTATTAATTTATTCGGCATTTTGCAATTTGCATATCAAATTTAGAGCAAAATTAATTGCTAACGGCGCACTGTTCTACACATCTGCACACTGCGAGTTGCCAACGCAAGACGAAAAGACCCTTTAGCTGCTCAATACAGAATGCCTATTTATAACTCAGAGTGTGAAACTTATTCAGTTGTCACTGTGCCGACTAAATTACGATTTATCGTACCTCCTATTATCACTTAGCCATAGCTAGACTTCATACTCGACACTCTCATCGCTAGTTAACTTCAGCAATTTCATCGTGTGGAAATTGTATAGCAAATCGGCTGATGGCAATACTCAACTTTTACTATATAGGAAATATTCGAGCTAGCTAGTATTGTAGTCCGATGCTTGTAGCGATTGCAAACTACAAGAAAAATTAATTTTTCATATATTTTTTACCATAAACATTACAGTAGAACATTTAACTGTTGATGTCAATGCGATTGCAATGAGTCCTTCAAAGCCCATGAATCATATGATGGATTATTCTCTATTGCGAATGACATTGCAATAAACGAGCATGAGAAAATTGTTATAGAAAGTGATTTTTTTACTTCTTTTTGCAATCAATCTATCCTTCAGCTGCAATTTAATTTCAACGAAATCGATTCGATTCGATCTGATCGATTACTCAATCGATAATCAATCAATAACGAATACAAGCAGTGTATTCAAGCGAGTTGATGCTTTCATAGAGGATTTCTCTGGCGTGAAAACGTTTACAGGTGAGCTAATCCACTCATTGCAAAACTATACACTTACCCTACTTGCTATTGGCCGCCCCCTTGAAAACCAAGCAAACTATTCTCAACGTGCAAAGGGCAGCGCTGCAATATATGGAACAAAGCCAGCGCATTAGCCTCGAAATCCCTTTCAAGTTCTTGAGAAAAAGTGAGCATCGAAAAAAATTATAATGTAAAATATATGCTTGAATGGTGTGCACATCTTCTTATTACGCTATACTTTTTGTGGTAAAAACGAAAACAAACCGAAGCATTGAGTGGCGCCATCGTGGCGACATAAGCGGAATATTCACCGTATTTCGCTCTTGCTTACAATCAACAAAGAAAAAAACAAGCGTCAAAAAATCCTTAATATGTGCATCGAAAGCGATTCACATCAAAACGCGCTGAAACAATCCTCACCTATTTTAATGAAAGTGATAGCTGTATGGCTCGAACTGAAAATCATGACGAGTATAAGGTATAAATATCGCTTATAGTTTCATGGCATTATATTTGAGCAAGAATCCATTTTACTTGTGTTTTCCGGATAGGGATACTTATTTTGTGGAAGAGGATCGACACAAACTAATTTCCGGAAAAAGATTCTGGATTCGATCATATATTACATGAGATCCCCCATCATGGATTATTGACGACTGATTCTGATATGGTTTCTGATCCGTTAAACGTCACGAGAATCGCGGATATTCTAATCCCCAGCTCATTTCATCGGTTATTTTTTTGACTATCTATGAAGGTTTTAACTTTCTCATGAAATGTAAAGGTGGACAGCAAAACAAAATATTTCCGTTCACTCTATGCCCAACAGAATCTATCAATCTAGAAATAAAAGTTTTCGATGAAAAATGTTGATGAACGAGGAACTAGACTAATTAGTTGATTGACGATCACTTCCAGAAAATTGTCATCCTTACGATGTTCGGAAAATCACCTATCGGCTATTAATTATTGAAAATTTATGAAATACCTCGTCGTTCGTTATATTGGAGATTCATATGAATTTATTCGACGAAAGAAGAATTTTTTTTACTCATGAGTATTGCACAAAGAACTCGTTTCATACTAATCTATATTGGGTTACAATTTCAATTTTTTTATTCTTGTAGCGAATCTCATTTATTACTGAACACTTTTCTTTATAAAAACTGCCGTATGAGTGATGNCAGAGCATCACCTTGAAAATGGTGTTTTCTCAAAAGGTTATAACTATAAAGGATAAAACTCTCTCTTAGTGAAATTCATTTAATTAACTTAATCGAAATGCAATATTCGATTGCAATTTTGTTGTTTTAATTATAGTTTATTAACAATGATGAATGTTGAAGGTTTTCTTATGAACGCAATAACCGTTTATGCTTTTAGTGCCGATGTATATAGGCATCTTCGGCATTCATCAAGCTGACGTATTATAGATCGAAACTCAGCTAAAGCAACGTTGAAATTTTGAAAGAAAGTAACCCAAAGTTATTGAATTTTTATTTATAGTACTCGATGATAGGTATGAAATATTGATGCATTATGAAAACATAAGCAGGTGCACTGAATTAGCCAATTCACACATAAGCGTCAACATACGATTGCATGCCATCGCAGAGATACGCTAACAGACGTTAAGAGAGAGGGCGAGTGATGAGGATAGCGCAATGCAGTAGAGCATATTCCATATTTGAGAATGCATAAAGGTGTTTTCCTTTATTTTCGCATAATTGCTCTATGTTCAGTCAACAATGTTGGTGGTCGTTAAATATTGACGCAATTCTAATTACCAAAGGTTAACAGCAAAAAAGATTTGAAGAGAATTTTTGAACATGACCTATGAAAGACGAGAGCGAGAAAACTTTGATCATTTCCGAAATAATGAAATCAGTAGTTTTCATGAGATCATTGAGAAAAATGCTGCTGAAAAACTGCAGCTAGCTTATAAATCCTTCAGATAATTGGTTTGCCAATATTTTTACTAATATTAAGAGGAAAGGTAAGATCATTCTAATCACAAAATTCTTCTCTCTTATGCCTAGATTGTATAGTCATAGAACAATGTGCTCATTCAGTTCAAATATTTCCCCTTATACAATCTGTTATATTGTAATCATTAGGTATGAGGAAGTAAGACACGTCCAAGGTCGGACTATCGTCTCTACACGGTGGTCTTTAGATGAAATGCTCAACGGTTCGATTGTGATACCATTTGTTCAAACACTCAAAATATGCATGAGGATCGAATAGCTTCTCTAGTGTCTGCTATTGTTCAAGGTGCACTCTCAAAGAACTCTTATAAACTTCGGTAAACAAATCTCCCCCAGATCGCCTTAGCTAAATGATGACATACATCAGCTGTTACGCAATCTTTCTTCTTGAAGTGCCAACCTTCGAAAGAACCTTTTGTTTCGGTATAGCGAAGACTACGATAATTTTTGGTACGGTAGCGAGAAGCATCTATTTTCGACAGCCCAAACATGCTTCAGCCATATCTTCGATATCGGCGGAATCGTCCAAGTTTTGTCACACCGAATGGACTGGTAATAATCTCTCTCTCTAAGTTGGAGATATTTAAAGCAGGAAAGGATGCTGGTTTAAGGGGATTGGAAGACCTGTAGAGGTAAAATCTTCATAAACTGAGTTCATGCACCGGTCTATAAGCCAATGCTATGTCACTTGAGTTAATCCGGTGATGCGCATATACAATTCGATGAGGGTGATTGCAAAAAAGCAGTAAAGTTTAAGGATTCATGGGTAGGAAATTATGTTAAGCTCGGAAAGTCCAATCCATCCTCTCGTTCGTAACGAATAACAGTGAGGCTACTTGTTAACATATTCGATAGGTATCATAAGATCTCATTTTCTTCCTTACATTTTCGTTAGAACAGTTTCTTCAAAAAATGAATTCTTTACACCTCGTTATTGGAATGAAATTCTCACTTCCCATTTCCTCCCATCCCACCTCGCTTCCCATACTCGTGCTTCAAGCAGGCACCCTATAAGCATTGAAAACGACCGATTCATCAAGAGCCAAATCGCCGATATCCGATCTGCGGTTGAAATCTAGCGGCAATTTTTCTCCTCCTGTCTTCCCCACAATTTTCCGGCTTTTATGTATTGTAAATTTTGCCGAAAAAATTCATTCTCCTATTTCCCTATTCAAGAATTCATTGCTGCTCCTATTATTATTTCCGGAAACTGCTTAAATGCATCAATGAGCCAAATCGCCGATATCCGATCTGCGGTTGAAATCTAGCGGCAATTTTTCTCCTCCTGTCTTCCCCACAATTTTCCGGCTTTTATGTATTGTAAATTTTGCCGAAAAAATTCATTCTCCTATTTCCCTATTCAAGAATTCATTGCTGCTCCTATTATTATTTCCGGAAACTGCTTAAATGCATCAACTTTCGAAAAAATTTTCGTCGACCATCAAAAGCGTTAAAATTGCTGATGAATTAGAGAAATGAATTTTTCAAAAATAAAAAAAAATTCTCAAGCAATGGAAGTGGATATCATCAAAGTTGTATTTTGCAGAATCCGTTGAAATAGTCGACAAATTGCTGCAAACATTCACCTGAACAGGTATCTCAACCATAAAATTCATAAGCAAAGAAATTTCCCCAATCGTTCCATCTCAACCCGATTAACTCATACATATATGCTTGCTCAACCAATGTACTACCTTTTTTCGCAACCACTACGTTCTTTAAATCAATAAGAAATAGAAAATCCATTGGTAACGAGGTGATTGAGGTGACATCACATGGGTTGCATTTTACGAGGCAGATGGTTATACGTGACAACGAGGCAGCTGGCTGATATTCTTGCCGGTTATGAGTTCATTTGACATCTGTTTGCAATCGGTCAACAATTATCTATCGAAACTCTCGTTTTCTAGAGCGCTAAAATTCTTTTCTGAATCTATTAATTGTGACTAAAAGACGATGAATCTTCTTAAGAATCTCCTTCACATACATATTACAAACTTTTTTATATATTAGGAAACGCAGAAAATTGGATAGAAAAATTATTTGATTCTGCATTAAATGGAAAGCTCATGGATCGTTTATCTATATCGCTTCAACGCTAATAATATATGAGCGGTTTTTTTTTTGGTTTATATGTATGAATCATTCACATTTTTATTTCATTAAAATTAAGGTATAAATAATAAGTTTTAATTTTTTGAATGATGAAATTGCCGAAAATTCCAAAAAAAAAATTTCTATGGTAAATGGCGGGAAAAGTGATGAGAAAATAAATGAAACGAGTATTTGTTCATGTGTTGTTGACATTGTTCATGGGTGATCGGTCATGCAGCTGTTGCACTCCCTATTCATAAAATTGCATATCGTTTAGTGGTGAAATCAATGAAAATGACACCATTATAGGCGCGACATTCATCGCTTGAATAAATGCACTTCACAAAGCAGATGTGCTCAACTCTTAAACAATGAAACAATTCCAAGTAAAAGTTTAATAAAAAAATTTATAGGTATAAAATTATTCAGTATAAAATTCAGTATTTTCTTAAGACAGAAATAATGCAACTTCAATAAGCACAGGGCATTTAAAGGGTATATAATTTCACTGATAGAAGATTTATCCAAAAATGCGCAAAGCTCCGAAGTAGATTTGCAAAATATAGCAGCAATAAATTTAGTAACGTAATAGAATACTTGTAAGAGCCTTTATAGAAATCCCAAGTGGAATAGTAAAGAACTTAGCCTTTATGCAATGACGAGTGATTAGCCGCTATTACAATACCAATCTAGGAAAATTAGTTCGGAATCTAAGCGGCTAGGAAAACACCACTTTTTTCTGCTTAAAAAAAGAACTTTAGATTATTTCTACATATATCTTCCTAGAATCCTTTTTTTTTGCTTCAATATACTTCTAAGCGAATAGCATATATTCAAGATTCCATATGGCGGATTTTTTTCCGTTACAAAAGTGCACCTCATTCGATTGTCCCCGATTTCAAATTGGAAAAGAATACACCTGTGAACAGACGGTGTTGTTGTTTCTAGATATGAAAAATTAACGAGTGTGACATCTTTTTGATTGAATAATTTTCACGCATTTCACTCAAAGGATATATAATCTTCTCCTTCCCCCCCCCCCCCCCCCTCTCCTACACCCCTTGATTGCCGTATCGTTTATAAAATTTCATTGTTTTTATATCATCCAAGTGATAATTGATCATTTCTCGAGAAACAAAATCGAATGGAATGAGGAGGAACAAATTCTCTCTTACGATTTTAGCGCTGCCCTATAAATAACTTGTGATCGAAAGTCTAATCGATTTTCTTTGTTTTCCTTTCCATTCCAATATAACGCCGCAATTCAATCGAATTTTGAAATTAATTCCTTTTTTTTCTTGAATTTTATTTCACACAACCCTTACACGCTTTACGTTAACAACTTTGATTTAGCGCAACAATTCTAAGCTTGAATTCCCAACAATATAAGCAGACAGAGAAATGCATCGGTGCAAGTGATATGATAAGTTGCTGCAGGTCGTTAGCCAAAAAATTTTATAAACTACCAAAAAAAGCTGAATTTACGCTTCGTCTTCTAATTGATTTGCTTGACCAAACAAATCTTTTAGAAACGATTAATAATTCTTCTATGATCCGAAGTACTTAAAAATGAGATTCCGACCGTTGCAGAATTCATGCAAATTTTTCAGCGCACCCAGTAATGTAACTAACTATAGGCCAAGAAAATTAGGTTTTCGAAATTTTTCCAACTTCAGGCTCATTAGTGTTTCAGTTGAAACTTTCGGAGTCGTAGGTGGTATGATACGTCAAAAAATCTGCGCGGAGGAGGGGGTGGGGGCTTGCACTCAACGGTCCTGCATTAAGAGCTATTCGCCGATCACCTCTACGACATTGGCTATTCATGTGATCGATTCATTAATTAACGAGGATGCCTCATTGCAAAGTGATCCTGCAAACATGTACTTTCCAGGCCAGTTGTGCCAGCTGTCTGGAGATTAATCAGGACAATGACCACCTGTCGTCATTTGTAATTACCTGTTGTCATTTACAACGTACTACGAATTTCTTATAAATCGTCCTATGCAGCAACATTAATATCATGCGAAATATGTTGTTCATAGCTCATCGTAGGTGGTATGATACGTCAAAAAATCTGCGCGGAGGAGGGGGTGGGGGCTTGCACTCAACGGTCCTGCATTAAGAGCTATTCGCCGATCACCTCTACGACATTGGCTATTCATGTGATCGATTCATTAATTAACGAGGATGCCTCATTGCAAAGTGATCCTGCAAACATGTACTTTCCAGGCCAGTTGTGCCAGCTGTCTGGAGATTAATCAGGACAATGACCACCTGTCGTCATTTGTAATTACCTGTTGTCATTTACAACGTACTACGAATTTCTTATAAATCGTCCTATGCAGCAACATTAATATCATGCGAAATATGTTGTTCATAGCTCAGTAGCCCCCTTGAAAACAAGGGCACAAAAGCGATTGAGGTCGATAAGTGCGATGGCCTTGGAATATAATACTTGTTGTGTTGCGATTGAGAGACAAACGTTTAGCACACTCTAAACAATGCTATATAATGTGAAGATAAAGGATAACATCGAATATTACTTGCGCTCATTATCTTAGCAGTAGTCTTCGTGATGCATCTGACTACTTGTATGAGCTCTTTATATAAACGAATAGAAACTACTCCCTTAGGACAAAGTATGAACTTTTTACAGTTATTTTGCGAAATCAGTTTTTTTTTTCGAAATTCACAAGTTTTTAATACGTCTCTTATGCGCTTCAATCCTATTTGTAATAACATCTTCGATTCAGTAGAAAGAACAATCAAGAATTGCTTGAAATTGCACCGAGCTATATCTAAAAAAAATATCTCGAAGATTTTTTTTTCATATCGCACGAAAACATGCAAAATGAAATCTCAAAAGACAATGTCATAAAATATGTGAATTATTGGCTTGCATAACTGGCCCCGAAAAGCATCTACCCCAACCATTAAGCGACAATTAGATACAGAAAGCAATAGCATTTAGGCGGTATTGTCCACAGACAAATATGATAGAAAGCATTTTGTTGCAAATTACTATCGGAACATAGTATTAAACCGGAACATAGTATAGAACATAGTATTATCGCTTTTTTCCTACTCATAGATATAATAAATCCAAAACTTGTTTGTTCTTTCAATAGAAAATAAACAATTATCTTTCAATAAAAAGTTAACTAATTGAATTTCCTTATATTTACAACACGAATGTCCATATTATGCGACGCTCTCATTAAACACTTCTATCAAAATAATATTAATATGTGAATAGCTCTTTTGCTTTTAGAATAATCACAAGATGGAAAATGAAGGTAATAGTTGACTAACATTATGATGAGTGAGATGAAGGACATTTCGAACAAATCACTTCTCAAGTAAATCACAATTTTTAGCTTTAATGAAGCGTTAAAGGCCAAATTCGTTTAAAGGTATGCCATATTGCAAAAAGATTTTCTCAGACTTACGGCATTAAAGAACAATTGCTAAGGGTATTATTGCAGATTAACTAAGAGGTTTAAAGACAACTAAAGGAGTGAATCAAACGGTGAAGCAAAGAATAAAAAACTTTTTCTTGAAGAATCCGTAACCAACCAAAGTATGAAATTTTCATAAAAATCTAATAAAGCATAGAAAGAACATTTGAGAGGTCAGGTAAAGAATTTCGAGTCGTGTTGATAACTGCGCTCAGTTCTGTTGCAGTCGACAGAATACAGTTATTTAAAAGCCAGGTTCTATACTTACTAGTTACTATTTGGTGATATGTTATACTATAAGGACAGCAATCGTAAAGCTTGTTCTTTGATTGTAAAGAGAATCAAACTATCCGAAGTTTTTTTTTGCTTAACATCAATGAAATCCTATCATAATGTTTTTCACGTTAATTGAGATTATTCGCCTTACCAAAGAAATGAACGGAAAATTGAAGGAAGGGTGAAGATATCGTGAGAAAGTTCGATTTGGTGAGTGAAAAAAAAGTAGAAAATCAATTATGGTCGAATCAGCTTATAAGCTTGGCAATCGTTATGCAGCCTTTTTTTTCTCATATTGAAAAATTCAAACCTTCACCTATTTTTTGGGGAAATAACGAAAGAGAAAATTAAAGAGAAAATTTGGAAAAATGCCACAATTGACGAATTGGAAAGTTCTTGCTTCTTCTTGAAAAAAAAAGGAAATTCGCTTGCTATTATGCGCATTAAATCCTTCCACATGTCAATGTTGGTTTATTTCGCAAGCCTTTTCTCTCGTTCTCCTCTCCTCATCCTCCACCCTTACCTCTGCTTCCTCCAGTTATAAGTTGTGGTTAGCAGCGTATTACGGCACTTCTAGAGTAAATAATCGTTTTTGAGAGCAATGAATAGTTAGAATTCGCCACCTTCAGAAGCTTTTCAAGGGTTGCAAATTCAATCGTCTCATTGTTTGATGGTGGAGTGGTGGAATCGGCACATTAAATATGTTGCCAACATTTCCGCATTCAAAAGTGTTTGATACTGAAATTTCTTAGCTATGTGAATGCCATGGAGAAGGAAATACTAATAACTTTCAAAATAGTTTAGTTCCGATGCTTTCCGATTACAAGCCTCAATAGTTATGTTTAGAGATCGCAAATGCATCACATTGAGGATATATTCACTTCGTAATGGTATCGGCTGAATAACCTGAACTATTTCATTCCTTTAAGAGATATTAAAATTTTCCTCAGTTGACATCTACTAGACTTCGGAGGAATTTTTGGGCAACACGCCAAAGTATTCCTTTGTTGTTCGAAAATGAAGAACATATTTGTGCTCATAATGGAAATGCTTTTTTTTTGAAAATTGAAATATGCGAAAAATTTGCAAATTTTAATTATTACAATTCACCGCTTGAGATTAATTTTTGATGGAAATTGCATCAGAAGTATTTCTCAATGAAAAATTATGGAAAAAACCAAAAAATTATTTCTGGAAAAAAAGTTTGCGTGAGAAAATCCGCTTTACACATCAGCAATAATTCTTTTTTTTTAGAGAGCGGTTGAACCTGCAGAGAGGAAAATTCATAGAAATGTTAGAAACAAGAAAAGGATTGCAGTTCTTGGGCTTGCTGCAGCTTCTTGTGCTCGCATTAAAGCTATTGTGAAAAGTGAAACTATATATATATATACATGGACACTCGCAAATTTGGTCTTGTATAACGAATTAAGGTATAGTCGTGTCTGTGCATTTGTATAACGAATTAAGGTATAGTCGTGTCTGTGCATTTGTATGTATCTGCTCGTGGGTCGATTCATCGTGAATATCAATCAGAAAACAATTACTGCCAAATAAGAGAAAATTAATCGATATAACTCATCGAGTTGAATTTTACAAGTGATTTGGTCAGAGAGCAGAAGTTTTACCGAAAGCAATTTCAGAAACTTATCAGCAATGCAGATGGCATTAGAAACTACGAATCTTACCAGCTCCCCTGCTATTTTCCCGTATTACCTTCACAGATACAGCATCTTTCCTTAGTATCGGTTGTCCTTAGTTATCGGTTGTCACTTTAAATCTTAACGCTTGGTTTGTATCGGCTGTCACCTCTTAATGAGCCATATTGAGAACTACAATGACAACGCAACAATAAGGATACTAATTCAGCGCCGAGACGTTACGAAAGAACTTAATCGAAGCAAATGTAAATATATTTTCAAGTGGCCGATGCAATATGCGCTTTTTTGCAGTCGCTGATGTCAGAACAAATGGCTTCATAACTAACGAAGCATACGCAATAGCATATTCATCTTTCTATCATTCCCATCTATGCAATAAACCTTTGATAGCTTGCAAAATTCCATACAACTGTCCTTCACCGTATTCGAAGTTGATGAATAAACTTAAATGCTTGTCGAGGAACAGCCTATCCTGCAAACCAAGCCCCAAATTCTATGACTCAAACTAGTGGTTGCCGGATTTCAGATGATCGATGCGCAGAGGAGAACGGAGCATCAAACATTTAGCATCGCATTAATACGCTTTACGCATGTAAATCTACAATATCTACAAGATATAGTTATGAATAAATCGGCATTTGAGACATTAAACAAAGTAACAGAGGAGACAGTTTCAAAGGAACTCAAAAATAGTTGCAAAATTATAAATTCGATCATATAAGCGATTTTCTATAGAGAATACCATTGAGTGCACAATTTGAAGAACTACTGAATATAGTCAATAGATTATTCCAAAACAAATTTATTTCTTTAAGCATAAATATGAATATATAATTAATAAGAAACTTATTTTTATTTGAATCTTATGATTGCATTATCCTTGAGGATAGATACATCCTTATTTTGAGTTATACTTCAATGAATCAACGATATAGACGACTTAGTCGCCTGTTATAAATATGAAGGGAAATGAAAAGTGTTATGCAACGCAAAAACTGCAAATGCGGCAAAAAAAATGCCCTGATTTGGCAATATCTTCAAAAAAATAAAAAAAGAATCGAAAAAAAATCACTTAAAATTTAAGAAATTGAACAGAATGAATGGTGACTTGACAAAAAGTTTAAGATTGAAAATTACTTCATACCTTTAAAGGCCATCGAACGTCAAATGGAATATCCACTGCGTAGGCGTTAACCAATTTATTCTGGGCGATTACTGGTGATGTATGGTGGATGAGAGCGCAATCTCGATGCGATTTGTGATGCCCAGAGCCGACACCAAGACAAACGTAGACGTAAACCTCACAAATGCATTTCGATTCATTATGACCTGAAATATCTACTGCATATCTTAATACTGTTATTGTTTCATAGATTCTTAAGGAAGTAACTTATTCCTGATAATTAATTTAAGTTTTGGTCACAGCAGCTTGTTGATGATAGTTGAAGAAAGAAATGTGGAAATTTTTTTCGATATCTATAATGCTGGACAGTGAACGCATAGTGCAAGCTTGAAAATCTTTCATCAGTACTAGAAAAAAACAAATAAAAACAAATGAGTTGCGCAGCAGCATGCGGCAATTTCTATGAGATAAAGCAATCGAAATAAAACAATTAAATGCCTCTAAAATAGGCTATACGATTCTAAATAACACAAATTGTGCTTTTTGTGGACAAACGTAAATGAACTAAACAAAAACGTGAAAGAATAATAAAGTAAAGCGGATTTTACAACAATGCAAGTGGAGTACAACTATCGCAGAAAAGTTTATAGCTTTGTTTGATTTTATGCGGAAAGAAAAAAAACAAACAGAAAAATCGATAATCCCACCTGAATTACAACAACTTCCATCATTAAGAGTACCATCGCATTCGAATTCGATCAGCTTGAATTTGACTACACCAGCTGCCTTTGTCTTCGACACATCCTGAAAATTCCTTTTTTTAGAGCTCCCAATTTCAGAAATATCAAATGGTGCATGAATTTCTTAAAGATCTGCAACAGTGGTACTATTTTGAGAATTATATATTTATTGCATTTAATTACTAGAAATATCGTTTTTAAAATAAGGTTTTATGAAGAAAAGATTAGTTTCCTTTCTCCAAAATGAGATGACCATCGATTTACTTTTTTTATTTGGTTCTCTAACGTTTCCTGTGTTTCCTATGCCACTTGCCTTTTCCCTTCCCTCAGAATGTTCGATAGTGAACGATGCTCATAGCAGCTATCATTGATTGAAAACAATTAAACAACTACTTTCATTTAACTTCCTTCTAAAACGGCCTCTAACAGTGGCGTTATTTAAGTAAAAATATTCTTATCAGTTGTCATAGCCTGAAAAATTCTTTTTGATTTGCATATATTACATGCTTTTTATGATGCTCTCTGAGTTCGTATTCGCAACGTTCACTGCAGCGAGAATGTATCTCCGTGTGAGTGTGCATTTGCGTGTCTATCTATATGTTGGAAAGTTTCAGCTCTGGAGTTAGTGAATTTACACGGCTTTATTGGTACGATATACACGACAAAATGGCACTCCAGAGTAAATACGAACTTGGCCTATTAGCCTTTGAATTACCCAAAGGAAACCAGATATGCCCCAAAATTTAGCGGTTTTGCTGCTCGCATCAGACTTTGCATCAGTCAGATTCGAGCTTTCATCTGAGGGAAAAAGTGAAACGGTCGTCTAAGATATCAAGGTTATATATATATATATATATATATATATATATTATATATATATAGTGATTATTGCTGACGTGCACTTTTGTGGTCAGTTTTTTTTCGAATTCTCAAAAGAACTCGTAATGATTGGTGACGTTCGAATTTTTGAAAGAAAAATAAGACAATTTTATGGAATGTTCAGTGATTTCTGAATGGCATCTCCACAATAACACGCTTATGTAGACGATAGATAACCTAAGTATTATGTGTTTAAATGCAAGTACTTAGAAGCAAGTACATATATGCAAGTATATAAGAGGTATATGTATACTTGATTGATGTCAAGGAGTATCTTGTGGGGGGATATAGTGACCCTTAAGTGATGATCCGTTGGTAAGCGTCAATCAACAAAACAATGTGCACCGGAAGAGAAATCCGAAAACTGTTATCGCAGCTGTGTTAGAGATCATAAAATTCGGCAAAACAACATTCGATTGATAGAAGAGGAAATGTGCGCCGTTCTTATGTATGTTCTAAACGTGCCGAAATGTACTCGCATATAAGGCGCCTAGGCGCCAAACACATCCTTTCCCTCTCTTCGCAATATGTGACGACTCAATGAGATTAGATCGCATCAACGATAGCCTCAAAAGTAGAACGCAAACAACCAAACCGTCATGTATTTGTTAGCACTCGACTTTGTTGTCACAATCTTTGATAGACCGTTCAACTGGCATCTTCGATAATGCTCTTGTGATAAATTAACATTCATTTGAGGTGATTTCCGGTTGATACGTATATAAAATTTTTGAAGTTAAAAATAGTTCCTATGAAATTTCCATCCATCTTGCGCTAAAAAGCGTTTGAAAATCTCCTTGTGGTGCTCAAAAAATAGTCCAAAATTTCCCAGTCTTTCACGAGTTGTAGTAATCACAAATCTTTTATTGTTATCATTTTGTCTTCGACAATCTACCAATATCTTTGTGATTCGATTTTAAAAGCTTCTAAGCACTTTCATACTGAATTGCGGAGTTCGATGCCAAATTTTATCAACGGGCATTTTAAAGAATAAAATTGTCCATGGTGATTTATAACTAAACAGTCCCTCCCGTATAAGATTAAGCTTTCGACACAAAACATTGCACTTGAAACCAACCGATCTCAAAACACAACCCAGGTTTTCAACGAAATTTACTAATGATCGAAGGAAAATTTTGAATGAAACCCCTCCAAACGGATGACCAACTAAGAGAAAAAGCGGTAGTATCGGGAATTTTCACCGTTTCAAAAACTACATTTTTGCACTAAATATTCGGAAAATCCATTACAAATATTCGCAGGCCACATATGCATCACCAAAAAGAACAATTTTTTTGAACTTTTTTAGCTCGTCACCTCATCCGTTTAATGAACGAATCGAAATCAATAGCCTAGTGAAATTTACAGTAATAGAGTAAAGCCCATTTCAACCATCTCATTTTTCTTTTCCTATGTCAAATAAATCTTTTTTTACTATCATTTAAGATACATAAATCAGCGAGAAATGAAATGCGCTAACCATAAATCATTAGTAAGTGTACATTTGCTCTCTTCTTATTGGTTGAAAAACTCTGACTAATTGTCCTTCAAAAAAATAAAAAATAAAAATTCAACCGAAATATTGAAACTTTTAAGAGTAAACGTTTCTCAATCATTCACCTTTTAATAGCATCATAGCAATGCTTGAAGCAAATATTAAGTTTGGCAAAGAATGACAACAATTTGATGTGTTATCGAGAGCACGTCGAATGATGAAGTGACCACTTATCACTTATCACTTATCGATCATAGCATTCATACTTCTCAAGATCATCTCTTGGCTGGCAAATTTTAGCGTTTTAGAATCTTTATTGTTCTTGCTTATATGCGATGCGGAAAAAGCTTCAGAGCTCTCAATCTGCGAAACTATTTGCTGCAATTCTAGAATGAACTCCAGAAAGTCGTGCATTGCGATTGCTAGTCATCAAGCACTTGAACGAAAGCCACCGTTAGTTCTTCTAGCCTGAACTAAAGAGTGAATTTTGAGGAATTTTTTGCGTGAATTTCGAAATTTTCGAGAAATGAGGAGGAATTTTACTCTTGAAGATAAGATTTTATCAATAAAACTAAAGCTGAAAAGATAGACTTTTTTTGCAACTTTTGGGTAATTCATCAAAGACCTCAACAATTCCCTTCTCATTTATTCAGTAAAAAGGCGGAAAGCAGAAAAAGAGAAACAGTTGTTATGGCCATTGTTCCTTTCCTTCGTATATCGAAATAACTGACCATTGCGTATAAAGATGTCTCTACTGTTCACATACTGGTGCTGCTATTCAGCGTTAAACCATTCTAGTCATTTCGTTCATATTCGTATTATTTTCCCCCATATTTAGTATAGAATAGGGCCAGAAAGTGCTGAGCCTATTCAGATCACAGGTGAAAATATGTTGGATGTGATCAGCACGATGACATCACCGCAGATCGCCTTCGTTGCACGCCTATAAATGTGGCAGCCGAAAGGTGCGACAAAAAAATCGCGTGGCGCCTCCTCTAACGCTTAATAGTCCGCCCCTTTTTATGTGCTTTAGTTGCTGCCCCAATCGCTATTTCTAGCAATAATCGGACATTTGCGCTGTATGGTATGTGAATGATACAAATAAACCCGCAAAAGAATATGTTTCAGCATTGTAGAAAAGAGCGATATTGGCACGAAGATGATTCATTCGCTATTGAAACATAAGAGATGCATTAGATAAATCACTTATGCATATTCTTCCTAATTTTTTTTTTCGTATTTTAAAGGTAAGAAATATATGTCGCATAGATATCATATTTCATAAAATTTTGCATAACATGAAATATTCGACTCGGCTTCGCCTATCACTTTAAATCCTAAATTATCATAAACTCAGGTAGGTAATTATGCCTTATACTTAACTTAATTAGCATATACATCGGACTTAATTAGCATATATGATGTCAGTAAGTATGCGCGATAAGCATTTGTACCGGAAAAAAACAATACTACTTGCAAATTTGAGGACTACAGCGAGTGATTATGTGAGACGCTTGAAGAATATGAAATTAAAGAGGATAATCTAAGAATATAGATCAAAATTATAGGTAAAGGTAAACTTACACGAGCAAATGTATTGGACAAGTCAGGAGAGTATTACCGATTAATACTTGCCAAAGAATGCAATAATATGCAAATTAATAACTAATAGAAAATAAAAATAGAGTAAATAAAGGTATAATATTATAGACATTATAGTTGAGTGATGGTGTTCACTTGAAATGATCGAGCCTCATTCATTAGTAGTAGAGGTGACATGATGCTTTTTACTGTACCCAACATTGCAATGCACCTAGCGCGAAATGTTAGAATAGTAGCCGCATATCAATTGAATAAAATTACATCTCGATAAACGTCCATTTTAAATTCCTCACCCAAAAAATTTTGAGCATCTATGACAACCTGAAATTATATTGAAGCACAGGTGTTTAGAGAGTAAAAAATTTGAAGAAATTTCGAAGCACATCGCTAGACGTAAGCGTCTTATATATAATACGTTGGAAATATCCATATAAAAATTGATTTTCAAAAATTTCAAAAGCAGCATAATATGAAAATTTTTTTAAAAAATGTCAAAGAACTGAAATATTTGAAAGCCGTTGAACTCAAATGACCACTAATATTCGAAAAAAAAAAGAAAAGTTTTTATAAAACATCGCTTCATTGAGGTGTTATTGGACACACAGATGAAAAGTTAGCTTTTGGAAATTAAATACAGCGTACACTACTTCATGCTTAATTGCACAGTATTCATTGAGTGGAAAGATGTCGCAAATATTAAAAAAATATAGCACCTGTAAAGGTAGCCGATAGTTTATATTTCCTTAGAGTATGATTAGGAGAAATCTCAATATTCTTTTCCATGATCACAAGAAAAGATCGGCAAGAAGATATTATATATCAAAAAAATAAATAAACACTCAAAAAACAAAAATATTGAAAAATATTGTAAAAACTACATCGTTCATCAATAGGTCGAAGAAATTTCCACACAGGCTAATTAAATGCAATTCATATATTTAAATGAAACATTGGAATATACTCCATCAAAGGCAACTATCGGCTATTAAAAATATTGAGATAGGTAAGAACAAATACCGTAACCATTATATGAAGAGACGAAACATCGAAAACAGAATACGCGTTTCAACACAAGAACGATTGTTATCAATTCGAAACAAGTCAACCGTATCCAATTATTGTCGCTATATGAAGAAAATTTTCAAACGGCTAAAAAAAATTTCCTCCCTAATAAAACAACTTTTTTTTCAATTGTTAGAAATTTTTGCTTGTATTTTACAACTTCTCAATTATTATTAGAATAATCAAAGATAATTTTAAATAAACTCGATTTTCATTATGCACATTTTAGTGAATCGATAATATAAATATATGGAATGAGCCGAAAAAAGAAAGAAAAATTGCCGAAATATTTGTAGCAAAAAACGACTTACAAATATAAAAAACTATTCACATGAAAAAATTAATGATTGCAACTTTCAATTTTCAAATGTGAAAAAATCGCATCGTTCATGTGTTTAATTTCTGGTTGTGGAATTAGAAAAAAACGATTTTTCTAAATTTTCGCTGCAATTGATTGGATTCGATATAAAATTTGCGTCAAAACTAAAATCCAGATAGCTACACTCATATATAAAAAGAATGAAAAGAAAGGAAATAGAATTATTAGTTGAGTAAGCACCAATTAATGCAGAGTTTTGCTCGAATATTGTAGAAGCAAAAACAAACACCGAAAGGTCAATATTTTTTCGTGTATATGCAGAAGACCACTTCAATACTGGAGTCAACAAAGTGCTGAACAAATTCCATATTTTCGTTGCAGAATATACTTTATTGTTTTTGAAATGGTACTGAGATAATGACCATTGAGCATATATCGTGAACTGCGTGGAACTTATTTCTCGATTGAAAGGATCATCTGATGGGTAGTTTTGCTGCCGGAAGGGAAAGGGGAAGGAGATGTGGGTGCAAAATCAAAGAAAAGGGTGGGAGAGATGTGGAGGGGGTGAATCCTTAGAAACAGCATGGTCGCAGATCGGCAATTAGACGCCTCACCACTCCTACCAGCCATCGATACTTTGTGTAACACTTCACGTTATTATTGAGACTAACTAAATTCTGGATGTAACATCCGAACTGCTCGTATAGCATTTAATAATTCATTTATTAATGCGAAGTTGTAAATATAATAAAGCATAAAAAATGAAACAACTATTAAGTTTATTTCAAAAGGATTTTATTAAATATACCTGTAATAAGATGAGGCAAAAAATTGAGAGAGTTGTTGACGGAATGATACGAAACGAACTCCAACCGACGATTGCCATAATTGTTTAGAGGTTAGAAAATGAGAAGACGACGACGAAGATGCAAATACGCGCAGCTAAAACGCTACACTTCGTCACGCGTTCATAAAATGAACCTTATGCTCCGCCCATCCTATAGATACTGTGGCCCTCGATTCCTAAATACCCCAATTGTCGAACACAACCCACCTGCATCATGTTTTCGAACGATGATTCAACTTGCTCAATTTAGAAAGCTTTCAAGGCACTTATTTCACAAGAAAATAGAGTAAAGAGCTTTCTGAAGATCATTTACTGATTTATACCGCGCTAAAATTAAACATAACCAACTACATTACGTTTATTGCATCGTTGAGGTGTGCTTAAGTAAATTACAGTTCTACCTATTCATTATTCGATGGCTATTCAGGCAAATAGCAGGTCTCTCTCTTATCAAATTTCAGAAACTACCACGTATACGGTGCATATACAATATCACAAGAGCTGTAGAGAGAGGGAGAGAGCGAGGGAGAGAGAGAGAAAAAATGGTTGTGACATTCAACCTTCGACTAAAATGAAACTATTATAAATATTTGCGATACTAGGCGTTAAATCTTATGTACGAATATTTAATTGCAATTAATTCGAAGTACAGTTTCCTATAGGATACAGTAAATGAAGTAGTGATCTATATGGAATTATAGAGAGGTCAGATTTGATAACATAGCCTGCTAAATTCCTAATCAAAGGGAACAATGCAAATCATTAATGTAATTAATAATATTGACTTTTCATCGAACGATTCACGCCGATTAAATTCCACATGCATACATTATGAATATGTCATTGTTTTGATCTATAATTAAAATATTCTCCATGATTACTCTTCTAAGAAATTACGGGGTTATCTGCTGGATCTTTTAACGAATGATGTTTACCCTGAAATAATTGATAAAGAGATCAAAAATGCATCGGATGTAATTTTATAAATATATTTTACTTTATAAGGCAAATTCAATCAACATTCTATGATAAATGCATATGAAAACATTCATTGCAGATGCATAGAGGTGCCTAACTATCGAGCAAGCCTAAAATATCTTAGATTTGAAAATAAGAGGTTGAAAGAGTTGACACCGAAGACTGTTCGGATGAATGAAGCTCAGCTCAATTATTGGTGTTAAATTTTTTTTTTCAAATAACTTCAGAGGGTTCTTAAGCCATACAAAGCTAAGAAAGATTTAGGATTGAGAATATGAGCACATCCTTCCATATCCGAAGCCAAATTCGGCAAGAACCATGAGAAAAAGAGGAATGAAAGGTGGAAAGATTATTTGTAAAACGATAAATTAAAAATCGCACAATATATGATACTCGCTAAAAACTACAAGTTCCCCTCTTAATTATTAGATATATCTGGATGAAGAAAATGCAGGAATACATGACGTCTACGGTTATAAAAAATCGGAATCATGTAGTCGGCGTAACACTAAGGATAACAAATACCTAAGTAATAAATACTACATGCACTCCTCTTTTATATTTATTCGTTCTAATTAATTCGTTCTACCATTTGACTAGCGCCAAATTAGATAAAATTTATTCAGCGCATTGCTATAAGTCTAAAATGCACTATGACAGAAAATTATCAGAGTCTAGAGGCACCACTCTCGGGTATGTGATTCTACAGTTATAGCGGATCGTTTTTAAACGCCTCCGTTTGCGAAATGCAACCTTTTTTCGCATGCCAATAATACAATATCTTTGAAACTTATTACATCCGAACTTCGATATTTCTCATTTGTTTAAGAACAAACTGGTTTTCGCTAATAATTTTAGTCTTACGGTTCCATAGAAGAATCATCATTTTCTTTGCATAATGTCTGGAAAATTAATTCGAATGCTGAACAATGAGAGAATTTTTTTTTTGGGAGAATATGAAGGCAAAGCAAACGTAACCATAGCACTACTCTGCAACGCTATCCTAAACTTTATTCAATAAGCAATTCTACAATGCTCTAGAATGCTGCATAATATCAAAACGGAGCCCAAAAGAAACCGAAAACGATAGTATGCTGTATTTATATTGGCATATACGTCATTTTATATATTATGTTTATGAAATGTGCTATACTTGATTGGGTGAATATCCGAATCAAAGAACTACAAGTTTGCAGTCAATATCGTCGACTTGCAATTAAACTCGGTCATTGTTAAATGATCTACTGAATTCAAAATGTGCATATTGTGAAATTCCATTTTCACTCCCCCCACCTGGATGTGCTTTCCCAAAAATGCACTCATTCAGATGATAAGTTTCCTTGAATGCCGGCCCTTTGAACAGAATACAATGAAAATTATTTCCTGCATCAAAATCATATTGCAAGTGATCCTGAGAAGATATACAGCTGGATATCTTAAAAATAAAAGTATTCTGTAGTGGGAGGTTGGGGGCGGAGGATGGAAATCAGTCGTTAGTGAAACTTATGGAAACTTGAGAAATATTAATAACCTCAATCTTATATTCAGTGAAACATTCATCAACTCGTTGCTTATTTAACGAAAATGTTTAATTGAACAAAAATAGAACGCTAAGTAAACGACATAGCGGCATGAAGATAGAATGGTACTTATTGATATTCCATCTTCGATAAGTTTTCCATTACATTTAAGAGAAATGAACAATATTATAGGACATTTCCTGCGTTATTTCTTCCTTTTGCTTATATTTTTTGCTCTTGATTAAGATTTATTTTTAGGCTCATCGTATAGCGTCTTTCATATATGTGTCGTTTATAAATTCTTCATATAAAGAATTTTGTATGATGTGGATTGATGGACATATTGGTTAGCATTGGTCTATGTTTTGCTCAGAAAAATCTGTTCCATTGTTAAATTTATAACTAGTAAACATAATTTTTGCTCGAATAGTGAGTAGAAAGGTGGTCTTGAGTTATGACACTTCACTTCTAAAATTTGAGTAAATAACATAATTCTTCGGGGCTAGAAGGCTACCCATCGGCGAATTATCTTTCTTGTACCTTTCGAAAAAAGCGGGATAGATCCAGAAGAGAGCTTCAAGAAATCCAGATTCAAGAAAGGGGGACCAAAAAGGTGAGACGAATACCTTCAAACTCGGGAAAAACTATAGAAGGCAACTATTCGAAGTAAATAATTACATTGTATGCACGTATATGGCTTGCGGTATGGAAACGAGACGATATAGCTTTCAGCAATTTCCCTCATCACCGAAATTCCAATGAGCACAAGAAAAGCTTCATCAATCTTAGCTCAAATTTTCATCCTTAACTCAAAAATTTTTAGGACGACTTCTTCGTCTGTGAAATATTCCATATGGTTTGTTGGCTTTATGTGGAAAGATTTCAAGTCACTTTTGCATTTAAAAATGATTTGGTTAAATTCTCTATAATATCGACCAAATAAAACTAATTCCGGACCTTAATGTCCTTTAGTATTCTTCCAACGTATGTGAAAAGATTTCATCGAGAAGCATTTGCAGTCCATTTAAGTACCTCATAAAGAGCTCTTTGCAAACAACAATTCAATTATTTATATCTAAATGGAAGAACATTTGAAAATTGCTGCAACGGTAAAAATTGGTGGACTGTTTCAGTGGGTAAGCAGCAAAAAAAAAAAAAATTGAAGGCATTAAAGATCCGCTAGAAATATATTAAGGCTCAAAGAGGGAAAGGGGGTGAGAGGCCTTATAGATAGCTGAGATAGGAAGGTCCAGCATTCTGCGGCAGTTGGATAGTTTCAAATATTGCAGTGGTAAGCATCAGGAGATTTGGCCAAAGAATCAACGATGAGATGTTTCAATGCACGCCTATCTACATAAGTCCAGATGTGCCTTTTTCCGATTCATCGTTGTGTTGTTCCGCATGGCGTATCGCAATTGCCCTATACGATGGCTTACATTGAGAATAAACACAAAGCGTTACGAAGGTACTGCGCATGAATAAAATCAACAAACGTTGAAAAGCAAAAAGTCTAAAGCTGAATCACTGAAGTGTGGAGTTGTTCCGCTGCGATCCTCAATGCTGATAATTGTTGAAGTAATTAATTATGCTACTATTCCAGTGAAAAATGCACTCATTGCATGTAAAATGATGGCTATAGCTTAAATACCTCGGTCGCCAGGATATACGGATTGTAACTTAAGGATAACTTACATATTATTACTGCCTAAGATAAGGAAACTTGTTCTACAATTGTAACATCTCCCAACTTATCAAATAGCATTGCTGATTGCAATTTTTCGATAATATAACACAAGCCTGTTGGAACGCAAACAAGTTAAAAATTACGGACGACAACGCATTCGTATCTAAAGTAAATTGAGCGCTGCAATGAAAAAATACTCGTGGTACATGCATGATATTAAAGCGTAGATAGTCTCGAAGCATTACTCACATTCAGAAGTTATAGCCAAATAATGAAGCATGTAAGAGCCCTATCTACGGTCAAATTTTGAACACGCTGAAATGCTCATAGCTCCGCCAACAATTGGTGAACGAATGAGGCAAGTATACTTAACGAGATCAGCATACGATGCTTTGATTTGTTTCAAAAACGAAGAAATAAGGGAACAACCACTAGTGAATGAAAATAAAATAAGTAAAGTAAGTGGAATTCTCAGAAAATACATAATATGATATGACATATGCGAGAATCATTTTTCACTTTGAAATGCAATAGCCTAAGTTGATTTTATCTTCCGTTGCCAAATAAAGCAATCAATTGAAAGTACTTTTAGAGACGGTAACGATTTTGAGGTGCAGGAATTTCCCATTTGAGCTATCCGTTACCTCAACTCGTCTCGACTATTCACTAACATTCAAAACATTGCTTGTAATGACACTCCATAATCTAATTGTTCTTTTACAGAAACTTGCACTGGCGAAGAGTCGAGCTTTTGAGCAAATATGAATAAAAAGTGCAGAAAACCGTTGCCACACTATATATATATATATATATATATATATATATTATATATATATATATATATATATATATATACAGAAGAAGTAAAGAATTTAAACGATGACAGTCCACATAATTCACATATTTATAGAAGGCGAAACCACATGCTCCGTACGTCAACTCAACGTCAATTCACACTGAAGTGTTGATGAAGCAATTGAAACACAGGGTGCTCATCAGAAGGCGATTTGATCAATCCGATCAGCGTATGAGGTAAAATCTTCGTTCGCGTTGAGTGCAGACTTTCATTATATGTGCCACCCTTTCAACAACCACATTAAACAATGCAAACGATATCGAATGTTTCGACGTCCACTCTAGTGGACACCTATATCGCCCACATATATTTGCATATAATGAACCTCATTGCAAAATAAAAAAAACGATGACATTTTTATGAATACTGAGCAGTAAAAAAGTATTTATTGAGAAATTGGTGAACAATGATTGCTAGCGGAACTTTCCCGCACATTTAATTGAAATTTTTGCTCCAGAGTTTGATCGTTTCTTCGAAAGGAATATTTCTAAGGTGTGCCGTTTACAAAGTCTTTTTTTTTTACAATTTTCTATCTTAGAAAGAGCTTTGTGCCTTACTCAAAGAAATAATTCTTGTTAGAGAAATTTTCCAATTGAAAAAAAAAAAACGGAATTTTTTCACCAAAAATGGTGATTGATCAAAAATTTACCAATAGTTGAAATGTGTTGACTGATGGAGCGAAAATCACAAAAAAAAAAAATGCTTGCACGTATGATGCAACCTTAATGATATCATCTCGTTGAAAGCCGAATAAAGATATCTTCCTTTAGATATAAGAAAAAAAACTTTTCGAAAGAAACCTTTTATGCTCATACGATTGTGACTGAAAAATATTGACGTTGAGAAGTTAAAACATAAAATGAACAGATGAAAAATTTGTATAGAAATCGATATGTGATCATATCGATTTCTGAATGGAGTAAAAATGGAACGATATAAGTTTGTTAAGGTGGCATTCTGAGATCTTCAGATATTTTTTTAAAACATCTGAAATTATCGTAGATATAGGAGAGCTTTTTTAATTACTAAAATTAATCAATTCCGTCGCATTAAATAATTACCTGAAAAAATTTTATTTAATAATATTCAACCTTTACAGGTAAGCACTTATAGGAAACGAATTTCGTTGCAAGACCATTAAAAGTGTGCTGAAGCATTCATTCTCTTTTATAGCGCCTTAGAAATCCTTTACATTCGTCAATCGTTATGATCGAGAAAAAAAAAAAGACGAGACTACATAAGAAATAAGCGAAGAAGAGCGATAACAGATTGAAAATGCAATCATAGATAGGTAACATAAGTGATGATTGAATGTAGGTGAATCATTAAGCTATATTGCTCTATATGCTTGAAAACATGAATTTCACATTATTTACTGGAAATATATCACTAAATATTTCCACCTTATTAATTGATTTTTAAACAATTTAAAAGCGAAAGTTTTGCATATGTTGATTTTATTGGAGTTTAATGCTCTTTTCTAGTCATATTTATGAAAGTATTTCGATCAATAGAATGCATATACCATATCATCGGTGATCTCTGTAAAAAACTCTCTTATGGCTATGAGGTTTACGATCGATAGCATTGGCTGGTACTCGAAACATTTCCTATTGGTGAAAATCCCACATCAGCAACACCTCATATATCGTTGTTAGGGGAAGAGAGAATGGAAGCTGAAAATTCTTTGAAGAAGCAAAGCATATATGATCCAGGATGGATAATTTTGAAATATCTTGAGTGAATAAACCGAGGGCAGCAATCTAAAAGTGCCAAAGAAAAAGATTTTATAAATTCAGAATGTTGTTTAGTTTTGATGAATAACTTTAGAGTAAAAATGCGCATTCTTCACTTTAATTAACTCTGGTCATTTCCTGGAAGAAAATGTTGTCTAAGTCGTTATACTATTTAAATTTAATTCTACGACAATACTGGAAGCATTGCTCATGAAGCTTTACCTCTTAAACGATTAGTGATTACTTGCTAGGTTGTTGGGTCTCACTCTTAGATAAATTGCATCGGTCAAAACGTGCGTGAATTTTCTGGATTCCATTTTTGATCGTAACTTTATGATATCGGGCATTATAGTTTTGGTTACCTAAGATTCTAGACCACATGCAAACTCTTCCCACTCGATCTTCTTGCTCAAAGTAGGAAATCAACACGAACTTCCTGAAATTTCGAAAATATTTTTAAAGTACAAGAAACATGAAGAAATTAAACAATACCAGAATATTTAGATTTGAGGAAAATTTGAAGAACTCAATGAAAGCATGCAATGTTCATCTGTTTTCTTTCACCCTTCACTTAATGTATTTTGCACCACAAAACGCTCATTTATCTCAAATGGCAATGCGCATCGAGTTAAATCCGGTAGCAATACGAAGTAAAATGCTCCAGCTGATAGCAAACTAAATTTTTGTTAAATTTTTGTAATTATGACACCTAATCATATGAGTGGTTGAAATTTCCTATTATTTTCTGCGTATATAGTGCTGAGTTAAAAATTCATCAATAAAAGACAGAGTGATGGTCACTACTGCGGCACCGTTTGATCGATGATATATCGTATTTTGTTTCCGCTTATGAACGAAAATGTTTACTAAATATTCATCTTTTTGTTCATACACAACGGCTATATTCATCACAAAGACTGTATACATTTTAATGCAAAAAAATTCGTATTTAGACTGTATGAGAGTTTATAAACGAGCAATGCTCTGTAATATTATGTCAAAGGTATCATCAAATAGCAAATATAGCTTAAAGCAATTGCCAAATGGTATTAATAGCCTAATAGAGGCTTCATAAGTTTATTATCATGAAGGTCATTTTTCACCAGGAGCTCCACTGATCCACCTGATCATTCTGAAGAAAAAAAAAAACAGTGGAAAAACCGAAGATCAACGATGAGTGTGGTTTTATTTCTAAGCGTACTGTAAACGGTCGCACAAATTGCTTCGCTAATATTGTGCATAGTTGCCCGCCGTATCGAACATACGGTCAAAGGTCATAAGCAACTAACGAATTAGTATCGTTTATAATATACGCATTGCAAATAAATTTCTTACATATGGGATTTAATTTGTTCGTAAGGTTGTTCCACTTATAATATGCCTCCAGAGAGTTGAGGAACTCCCCTTAGACGGCACTATTTGACCTAAAATTATCGTTAAGGCCTATTTTGCTTATTAAAGCATTCGGAGTCGATGGCAACAATAATCCTCCATGAACTCTCACCTTCCACGAAAGAACGATGGACAATAGGGGTTTTAGGGAACGGACGAAAATCTATCAAAAGAAAACGAGAAGATTGAGCTTTCAGTTGTATTCCTTATTGTCGTTGGGTTGAAAAGCATTTCTACGTTGTTTGCCGAATAATTCGTACTACGAGCAAGTATTCTGCGTAGAAACCCTATCATTGGTAGCACTAAATAGCAAAAGAATAGTAGATCATATTCTTTCGACGAATTCAACTACTATCTTCCGATAATTCGGTTTCAACTGCTAACTCTAGGTCTACGTGTCTCAACTCCACAAGCAGCATCCAATTTCAAGGATTCGATGATTTTAATACAATCATTTACTGCAAACTTTATAAGTTTTTACTAAAATTGATTTCCCTCTGAAAGATTTTATTAATGTAAACAAAGTCCTGCTGGAATTCAAAACCTTAAAAGATTTACTAAAATTGTTAAATAGCGTGTGAAGTAAGGGGTCATATGGCATGTGTTGCAACCCTAAAAGTACATAATCAAATTAAAAATTATTTATCAGTTTTTCGAAAGAAATTTCCTCGTAGGTAGTAACAGAAATGATGGTATTTTCGAAATTTCATCAACAATAAAAACTGCTACTGTTAAGTTATTGCAGTTTAGGAATCACGCAAATAAAGGAATATGATACTATGTATGCGCGTTTTGTGTATCAATAGGTTCGATATGTTTATCACTCACTGTGATAATTACTAAATCATTAATATTCTTTTTCGGTAAAATTTCGAATGGTTGGTTCTTTCTAGCAGTTGCGTATATTTTTTCGCATCTTCTATTTCATTTTTCGTCAAAGAATTTCACTGAAAATTTCGAAGCATTTTCGCATAATAATTAAATAGTAATATGAATTTTATTCAATGCTGCTATTGTCCCACTTATAAAATATCGAAAATATAAGCTAAAAAGATTTATTTCGACGGCACATTTGTGACCTCTAAATTCATGTAATCATAAAACAAGTGTCGATCAATTGCAACAATTATCCTATCATAGTGGGGAAACATCTGCCTTGTCGGCGATCGATCCTCATAGCAAACGAAACCAACAACGTTTACGATATTGCTGAAATTTACGATCACTTTTACATTGAGCCGACAAAATAAACATTTGTTTTCATCTCTATATGATCGCACTAATGGCATCTCTTTGCCTTAAAATATCAATTGCTGTTTCCTCACTACCCTAAATAAACTCTCTTTACCCTACAACTTATCACCCCTCCCCTATCCCCTAGGTATTGCTGCCACCTGCTGAATAATCCAGCTGGTAAGTTGAAGGCAAAACGATAGCCACATTTTCATCTTGAAAAATTCAAAAGTGTTGAGTAAACTTCTGACTGATTGGCAATCATGCTTTTTTGATAAGGCAATATCAATATGATAAACTTAGATAAGAAAAAAGAATGCTGGTCACTTAATATGATTTTACTTTGACTTTCTCATAATTTAAAAGAAATGAGGGTGATTTTAGAAAATACGAATTAGGCGCACAGTAGAAATTTGATTAAAATCCCAATTACCGTGTTTTGTCCCAAATAAGGAACCAAATGATTAAAATGTTATATACATGTGAACAAATAAATAGATTTGCAATTATTCAGATATTTATTTCTTTACTTATATGTATGCTAAAAATTTTGAGAAAAGTAATATCTTTTCAACAGCAATCCCTTTTCCTTGCATGAAATATTCTCTGAAATTAAGTAATCTTTTTTGCCATCAATAACGTTATTGTAGATAAGATTTTTGTCACATTTGAGGATATAGTTTAACTATAGAAATTCACTATATAGTTTAACTATAGAAATGAGCATCTAGATTAAAGCTTCGTAATCATCTCTAATTTTTTCGCATTTTCTGCCATAAAATTGAAAAATATAGTTATCCCAAGAGGTAACCATAAGTGTTTCAATTCACTTGTACATTTTGCATGGCAATCATTTTTATTAGTTCATTTTTGCGCAGCTGACGTCATGCTAAATTACATTTCCTTTCGAGCCGTCTAGTACGACTGCTAGAAAAGATCGAGACGACAAGATTTGCTCGTCGGAATTTTTTCAATTAAAATAAAAACATCGCGAAAATTGTTTTTTTATTTCAAAATCTCCATATAAGCTGTTGTCATGGTTGAAATAAACTTATAGCTTGAACTTCTAGAATTTGAAGCTTGAGCCTTTTTAATTGCCGTTCAGCATTAGCATTTTCAAGCACCAATGTAGAGCTCATACACTTGCAAAAAATGATAGTTTGTAGTTTGCTGTATAATCACATCGTTTCTTGCAATGTTGCAATATCGATTGCTTGTGCAATGCTCTGTGCAATGATTGAAACAATGGTCGTTGATCAAATCATTTCAGAAATTCAATGAGAATATATATAATTATGCTAACATATTGCAACATCGAGTCAAATTATTCACTGTGATCTATAAAGATCATACAATAGTTGTATCGATTGTTGATAATGATAAGATTTCTACTGAAAGCCACGTTGCATTATTTCCATTAATATTTGCGCACTGTTTTTTTCGTAGTTGAAAAATGCACACAAGTGTAGTATCTTTCTTTTCGTATCAATAGTACTTTATATCTTTGAAAGTGTTTGGAAAATGGGCTCTTTTATTTTTATTTTTTTATTTTTTTAATTTCTCGATGTGAACATATTTGTTATGCTGCTCTTAGGAATAGCTCCCTCTCTACAAAGCACCATCAATTGATAGTAAACAATAGGACAGTTTTTAGTGAAAAATAACTGTTAAGTTAGAAAGTTTTACTCCTCCAGAAATTTCTATAGGATTTAATAGTTCATTGCTCATTTTTTTTTTCAGGAACAGCGAGAAAAGTATTTCTGCAAGAAATTTTGGATAGATTAGATAGTTATTTTTCCTCGAAAAAAGCCGAACGGTTAGATAGAGAGACATTAGATGCAAATATTGTTATCAAGCACAAACGCACATAAATACATAGTTACGTAAGTTCAATTATACGTGCAGATGCACAAGAACATGCACACACGAACATGCGATCATTAATTACATCAACAAAAATTCGTACATGCATACATACACTTGCGCAGACATACTGACTCAACCTGCATGGGAATTCATTTCTGAAGAAACAGATTTTCTTGAAGTATCCAATGATTGCTAAAGAAAAAAAAAAGCGGAAACGAACAAGTGAGAAACGCGCATAGTAGTCCCAGTTTTTTCAACTTCTCACTTTTTCAGCTTTTTAAGCTTTTGTATTTTTTTGCGAAAGCGCGATACGTGTTTTTTTTTCAATTCAAACAATTTTACATCAATCAATTGCGCAAAAGCTGAAAAAAAAAAGTTTGCACAATATCTGAATAAATTCTGACTTATTCGGAAACAACCAAGTGAATAAATTTTGAATGGAAATTCTATTTTTTGACTATTTGTGCGCACTGAATTCTGCTGAATGCTGGATATGGAAAGAAAAAAGCATTGAGTAGAAATGCCATGGCAATCAATAAAGACATCCGCGCAGCGCATAACTCCACAATTCTACTACGAGCATATCCACGCTTTATTTAAGGTCGAGAGGGTATCGTTTTCCTGTTTTCTTGAGGACTAGCAGTCGTCTGCCTTACTCTTCTCATTATGCTGAATAACCTTTCGGATGCATATGAGAAGGTATCGCGGTAAACTGCTCAGTCCTGTTTGTGAAAAACATCAAAACGATTCGACACAGTGAATTCACAGTCACTAAATTTGCAGATCCAAACGGCAGTAAAATATTTCTGCCATTTCTTTTATATTAATGCGTAAAGGTGAATGCGGTAGAAAAAAAAAGGTTGAAGGAAGTGCAAACATTTTATATATTTATTTTATTTTATTTTATTATATATATATATATATTCGTCAATAAGATTTCAATATAATGGTACGATTTTCGCTTAGAATAATTCGTTGAAAATATCGTTCAAAAATCAAAGTTTTAGTCGAATAAATGCCATTCTATCAATGAATAAATAAAGTAAATCATATTTCATCGTTATTCTTTCATTATTGTAAAGTATAATTATCGAACTCAACATTTTCAATTTCGCAGCGAATATTGTCGAAGTTTCCGCTTTAATACTCATCATATTCTTAATACTATTTCCTCTGTTCTAGAAAATTTACGAAGAACTTTGACGTTTTTATGCGTAAATTCATTAATAATCAGTAAATTTTCCGGGAAATCTCCAATTGTGTGAATGGCATAAATATTCATTTGAAGATAATTTCCACTCCAATAATATTTATTGACGACATAGACACAAATATAAGACAATTAATGAGATTTCAAGCATAAAATTTAATTGACAGCTGAATAATATGAAAATAGACGTGAGCAATTGTTATTCATAAATGTTCGCTTATGCGTCAGTAATTGCCTAATTTTGCACTCATTCATTCACTTAGTTAGGTAATATAGTAAACTTGTATCTCAGCCAGAAGATGATTGAGGTGTAAAAGCAGAGATGAAATTAGGCACTAAAAAGTTTTACTAAAGGTCTTATAATAATAATAAAAAATTATTGCTTGTTATTAAAAAAAAAACCATAATATCGAATTATTTCTCAAAAGGTGATTAGTAATTTTAAGATGCCATAAGTGGCTAGTATGAAATTTACTATATGAAAACGCAAATAGTTCAAATGAAGTTTAGTATTTATGTTCATCGAACAAATGCCCACATGTGAAGTCACTCTATTCGCATTCCACTCATAATCAAGTATGAGTCGAGACCTACCGCAGAATATTATATTCAAACGTAATTTTTTAAGCCGAATTTATGAATTTATCTATCTTTATACTTTCTATATATGTATTTTATTTTATACATCTCTTTTTTTGCATCTTTTTTATATCCGTAAGCATGGATTGCAGTCGTAAGTAGAAGAATGCTAGATGCGCGATGGAAAGCGAGCTTTACGTTCACGATGTACTTCATCAAAGTTGTTATTGATAAAGTAAATACAGTAATATACAGTAAGAAATTGATTAGTTATTGTTAGGAGTACTTTATTATTGGATACTATCCTCATGGTTATGTTGGGAAATAACAGAATGCAGTCATTTACTCTGTTATCTGATGGCATCTTCTTTTCATATCAATACGACGAATAATTTTAAGGAGAATTTCAACATTTAGTCAACGTTTTTTTTAATTACTGAAACGCTTAATTTTATAATTATTCTGGCGATTTTATTGAAGCAAACCGGTTTTGTATCATGCCGCATCTCTCGATGTCCTTAGCAAAACAGCATTTTCCTCGAAAATTTCCCATATCTTCCCAAAAAAAATGCAAATATTTCAGCTGCTTTTCATCATATCTACGAAAATGACCTCATTACGAAAGTGCAAAATTATCCACACATTTCTACTATGAATATAGTAATAAAAGTTTTATTTGCCTTAGGCATCCTATTTTTTTTATAATTTAGATTCGAATTGAACTTCATTAGCAATCGTTCGTTCACAATTGCCTTCTTAAAACTACTCGAGAATAATTTTCTCACGTAGGCCATAGCAAGCAAATTATGTTTGAAATACCAGAAACTGTTCAATCGGGTTTTCATTTTCTAAATCGTTTCTAGAAGTGCAACTTTATGGCATGTATTCGATGTATGATTTCGAGAAAATGTCCAACGAAATTTTGTCACAGATCTTTACTTGATTACCTTTGATTTTCATTCTTTATTACTGACTTACTCGATTGTGTTCTATACTAGTGCAAATGCTTATTTCTTCCAACTAATAATAGAATATGCAAATTAACCAACAATCTCTAGAACATTTTTCCATAGTATTGGTCACTTAATCTTTAAAAGGTTGTTTTCTTTAAATCATGAAAGAAATGAATTTTGTTTGAGCAAAAAAATCGTTTCTAATCAATGATTTTTCGCTTGCAGTCATATCATTAGCATCAGTGTGTATATCACAAAGAGTACTAATCTCAACTTTTATGATCAAATTTTGAAAAATGTAACTCGACGAATCGTTACCGTATGCTAATTACCTGCAAACAGTTAGTCTCGTAGGCTTTCAAATGCTCTGCGTCGTTTCCATCTCCGCCTTCGTATAGTATATAGCTTTGTTTATAAGAAAACTAACGTCATGTTACATCTACCTCTCCGAACTTTTGTCCGTAGATAGGAGCATTCATTCGGTAAAACAATTCAAATTTCCTATTATTAAGTTGCAACTTGTTCATGCGGATTTTTTTTCCAAAATGGGTGGAATTCTATTCCAGCAGAGATGAATTCACTGCAAATCTTTTAAAACAATCATCAATAATAAATTGGTTTTATGTCTGAAAGTAAGCTATACCATAGGGTATACTATAAGGCATGTCCAATGAGGAATACTATATATCTATAGTAAGCTATAGACTCAAAAGTCTCTTACATTCGAACTTCCGTATTTTGAATAAATGCACTTTTGAACTGCTCAAATCATTTTTGCCCCCTCCTTTCTACACCGACGTAAATATTTGTCGACTTATTTTTTTTTATACACAGTATTTGAAATTGTTTATTTTCGGTTTGCGCTTAGCCAATGAATACATTTTATATATTCTGTTTATTTTTATTATTTTTTATTATTTTTTATTTTTTCTACTATTACTTAGTGAGTATTTACGAGAGCAATGTGATCGAATGTTTTGTTCTATGAGCTAAAGCTAAAAAGAGATAATTTCGACAGAATTAATGATGATATAAATGCACACTACTTTGAATAATTGCTTAGTAATTTGATGATGCATCTTTGAGATATTTTCATAATAAACGACGTCTATTAAATTTGTCTAATTCCCAATCCATTTGTTCAACTTTGAAAATCCACTTGATTTTGCAGGCGTTCTACTCGCCGTCATTCGCTTTAATTGCGACGGTTTATTTTTCAAAGATCGTTCATATTTTAGGTTTCTTAAGCTTTACATTGGTTTGCACTGCAAACGTTTAGTCCATTAAATTTGATTATTTAATTGAAAATCAAAAATTGATTCATTATTCACCTAATTTTTGTTGATATTCAGTGGGAACTTAATTTATTTCTTTCTAAACAATCTCCATTTCGATTGACTAACGAATCTTAAAGATTCCAATGCTAGTACTTCGGCTCATTATAGACTTTTAAGTAATAAGAGATGCGCTATAGTTTGGTATTGTTTTGTGTTTTGGCTGTTGATTTTACTGATATTCAATTGATGGAGTATAAGGGGATGAGATTCTCTGAAATATCTCTCATATTCTTATTAAGAATCTCGATTTATAAATTTAAATTTCATTTATTCCTCTAATTTCATCATACGAATAAAGCAATATATGAAATAGAAGTATAGAAATTAGCTGCACTTCTTTTTTTTCTTGTTGGACGAAAAGTTTTCTTCGGTGGATGAGCGAAACAGATCCATTAATATCGAACGGCAAACAACAAAGATGAAATATAATGAGCGCTATGGCATATGACAATTTCCAACTCTATTTTAATGATTATATTATCTTCAATAGCTCATTTCACCTCATACCAACTATATTTAATTCGTATGAACAATGAAAATTTCACTATTGAATTGAATAAGATTTTATTCTTTTAAAATATATCATTTATTTCGACAATGCGATTGTCATTTAATTTAGATTCATTCAACTTTATATTCAATGAGTGAATTATCTACTAGCTTATTTAAGACCCTATTGAACTTACGAACATTGTTTATGGATAGAGATAGAAACGTAGCTAAGTCATGCGCTATTCGAAGCGTTCATACGCTCCAACAACCTGAATTGGCATAGTTTAGCATTATGGGTACATTACGCTAGCATATGCTATAGGGGATTAGAAGAACTTACACTCTACAGTGAAGCATACTTGGTGTGCTAATATAGTGTTTACGCTTTTATTGATATAGCTAGATGATGTTTAATCTAACGGAACCTTTCATTATCGAATATTTAGAAATCTATAATGTGACTAGGATGGGAAACATATTCCCCATACCGCTTTTCTTAGGGCATCTACTTTGTTGTCCCACTAGCTAAGCTGATTTTTATCGCGCAGATTTTATATCATCGGTTCAAACGTCCATAAGAAAATTAGATAGAATCGTGACATACAAAAGAACCATCGAAAATAACCGTTGGATTTTTGACTTTAAAAGATTATAGTAAATATAAACGGAAATAATTTTATGCGAGAAAGGCGGCATATTACCATACTCAAAACAATTCGATTATTTCTGTTATGAAGTAAACATAATAATCTCATTCACATATTTCCGCATTCAAATATAATTTTTTTTCTTCATTGGCTGTGTATAGCAATTATAAAATCACATTAAAACTGCCCTTCTTATAGTGTTGCGCAATACTTATGGTGATGTACGATCAAGGAGTTTGATTTTATGATGAGATGGACTATGTTAATGTGTAACTGCTGCAAATTTTTGCAAAAACCGCTCGTGATGACATCATATGGGCATAGTAAAGTAATTTCGAATTAGCGGTTGCAAAAGTCGGCACCTGTGCCTGCATACGATTGCTTACTTATAACTTTTTGCTAAGCGTTCTAAGTTAGATCCATCTAAAAGAGTAACTTCGGCAGAGGTTTTTGCAGTATTGCACTAATACTCGAACAGTAGCAGCTTAAAATCTGATGTTTATAACGACTATCATTTATTGCGGAAATGTTTGCTTGAAAAGTTCTAACAATCACGCTTAGAAGACTGCAATTATGTGAAGCTACGAATGGATTGGTTCCTTCAATTTTAGATATAGATATTTGCACTTGAGAAGGATGCAACGAAGCTGGACTTCCTATGGCTGTGGTAATTGCAGTCAGCAACTTTTGAAACTTTATCCGCTCCACAAGTGAATAAGAGTACAAATTTTCTATGGTGATTATGTGTTAATAGCAATACGAGGAAACGTACTAATTGAATTGTGAGTGCACTGATTGCACTGATCAAAACTGAACAGGGAACGTTCAAAACCCATTTTAAATTCTTTGAACGGATATAGAGATTAATTTCATTGTTGCCCTATCGAGTATTTATCTTTCGATTGGGCAGATACAACAGACACCTTTGCCATTTCTACAAAAAATAACGGACAAAGGAAAAACGCCAAAATGCACGTACGAGAGAGATTTTTCTATGAGGATTTGATAGCATTATCCTTTGTTATCTCAGGTCTCGTATTACCGGAAATGATTCTCCAGCCAGAAATGTTAGCTGGAAATGTGGGAACCCCAGAAAAGTTCTTAGGAAAGCGTACAACAGTGCTGAGTGTGTTCATGTGTATTGGCTACCTTGCTGTCTCCTCTCATATGAATTTTACGTGTTTGATAACTTAATATTGTACAACCAGTGAATATTTCTTCCAGAATAATGCGATCACGCAATTGCCGAGGTAGTTTTGATTAATTCAGGTGATAAAACGTTCCCTTATTCCTAGGAAACGTATTTTTTTCTTACCCGGTCAAGTAAATTAGGTTGCAAGAACGGAAAGCTTAAGCAATTATTCCGCACACTCGCATTTGAAGTGTCACAGTAATTGTACTCCTTTGCTTAAGCCGAATTATTTCGTCGCAACTTTCTGCTTCCATTGGTCTTATCAAGTTGAAGCTCATTCTAAGCATTGACTGTCTATTTCATGTAAATTTCACCTCTATTTGGAGGATATTTCAAACTTTCGTTAATTGAATAATTCTGCCAACAAGCGTTGAAACTTGGAAGAGAGGGCCGGAGAATACATCATTGAGGACATCTTTTTCATTTATTTATAGCATGAATAATGCGTCTATCACTTTCGAGGGATTTTTTCACCGAAAAAAAAACGAAAAATTGTCTCAGTATCATTATTTTCGAAAAGTTTTAAAATATTTTATCAGTACCAATAAGTTTATATTTTAGTATTTATTCGGCGTGGAATATCTCTCGAAATTATGCTTTTATCACGTTCTTAAGAAAAATTGTTTTTTTTCAATTACGCTTATATGAAGCGCTTCATTTTATAAGTTCAAAAGTTGTTAGTTTTTCAATTGTGCCTGCAATTTTAGAAAAATAATTGAAGATAATTCATAGTTGTGATATGCTTTTATCATTTCAACTTTTTTTTTAAAATCAAAAAAATGAAAAAATTACCAATAATGATGTAATTTTTAATGATCAGCACTCATTTGCTTCACTCATAATCCAACTGTCGAATATATGAGGTGTGATTAGAAATTTTTATTTTATCTTCATGTCAGATAATAATTGACTAAATTCTCCGTTTTGTGCTTTTTATACGATTGATTACGAAATCGCATTTTGGTGACATCATTTCCATGTATATGCGAGTATATGTACACCTTAGTATGTTAATTTCAAGTTGGAAGCCACTTACGTCAGACTATGAAATTTCATGATTAGAATTCAAACTATAGATTAATCTTATACGCAATATTTCACTTGCTTCACGAACTTTCTCTCTCTTCCGAAAAAAAAAAACACGTAAAAATTCGAAAGTCCTAACAAAATTTGCGTATATTTTTTTTTCTACCAATCGAATTTCTATTTTGCATTTATTGTTTCATAAATTAGCATATATGTTGTGCGAAAATTTTTACACGCAATCAATTCATTTTAAATATGGAAGCCATTATTGAGCAAAGCTTTACATATTTTATTTTTTTCATTTCACTAGTTTTTTTTTTTTCATTAGTTTAGAGAGTTAGTTGAAATGAATTTCATGCAAAAGGTATGTATCGTTTTGCTCTTTTTGATATAATTTTGCATTTGCTATCGCACTTAACGATAAGGTGAAAAATTTGTGACAGCATTATTCATTAAAAATTATACAACTCTCATATCCGTATTGTTTGCTAATTTCTTCCAACTTTTTCAGTAAAGAAGTTCCCTACAGAGGTAAGTTGGCACAACATAGGGAACATTCTTGCATTCCCTTACTTGAGCAATTAATCTCATAAGGTGACCAAAAAAAGTATAATTTCGGAGTATTCAAATATATTCGACGAACTAAGCGTTGCAAGGTGGACTTTACGAACAGGAAGCCAGTGAACTCATTTGCATATTAATGAAGGAAAATTTCAAAACATTTTCAATTCACATCTCTCATCATTTATGGTCATATAAATATGCCATAAAAATATGCTTATACCAGTGACATTTCCGCCATAACGCATAGCCTTCCTACTCAAAAATTTATTCACCGCTTTAAGTTGGGTACCCCGTTGTGCAAATGTTTGAACATCTTCGTGACGACATCAGCATATCATTGATGCTAAAATAAATATATATATAGCTTTGAAAGCTATGAATTAAAATTGTATGACTTAAAAATTTGCGCAACTTCGAAAGTTAAAATAAGATTTAAGGTGGAAACGAAGTTGCATAATGTAGGAAATTAAAAGTACGTGCATTATCGTAGATGAGATTGTGCAATAATCCATTTTTGCTAAGTATATTTTCAAAAAACGTTTGAAAAGAATTTTATTAGATAAAAAGAAAAATTTCCCACCGGGAAATCAATTAGAGTGAAAAAAAAAACTGAATCAAATAGAGTAGAAAAATGATGCGTTTCATTACGCAATAAGTGAAAAAAAAACTTATTAGAACAATCCGTATAACATGCGCTTTTGCATTTCGCTCTTGTATCTCACCACTTTCATAAACTATGAGTAAATTTAGGGGATTGGGAATAATACCTTTACCTTTAATTTACTTGATCGGTCTTATAAGTCCCTCACAGAAGATGATCATTTTTATGAGCTAGACGATAAGGAATTGAAAAATGAGCAGATGTGAAGTGACATATTTAAATGTGTATAACTTTTTCCGGAATTGATGAATCATACTAATATGTCGTATGGGAAGTGAATCTGAAGCGCATATTGCATGGATAAGTTTCGAACCTCCTGCTTAAACATTTCCATCATTGAAAATGCCAACTCTTTTCCCTTTGATCATCGCACATTATAATGCCAAATAAAATGCTTTGATGGTGATTCTTTACTTCTTTTTCTTCACTTGGCGTTTATACCAATATTGATTAATTTTTAACTTATAACACTAAAAGTTATGAAGTAGTACTGTATTACATAAGGAAGTTTAATTTACTTAAAACTCGTCTGTCGTAATTCTACGTCTCATAGCACATTCTTTCAGACGCCATAGCAGGTGCTTAGTTGAATTTTATGCCTTATTCAATTTGAAAACATTCTGAAAAAAACTTTAAAAACTTCGAGGAAATCCATAGAAATATTTTCTATCGCCACTACGATCGTTTGAGGAAAATATGCCGAGACGACGAAACGCCTTATTCCCTTAGCAGCATTCGCTAATAAGTACTTCCGCCTTGCACCGAATAAATTCGTTGTGGCAAAGAATGCGATTTTGCTCGCTTGAATGACTAAAGATATACTTGAGAATAGTGATGATATACTTCAGGATAGTCGTTTGCAGTTACTGTTGGATCAGATGTGATCTCGCTAATATTTTATCTAATAACTCCCTTTGAAACTTTTTCGTGATTTCTCAAAAAGAATCTCTTTTTTTTTGATTTGTAGTCTTGATAATAGGTATTTAAATAGCTATTATGTTTGAATGTTACTCATTATTTTAGACGATAATTCCCCCCTCACTATACAACGTATTGAAATGTTATTGCGTGATATTTAGATGAATGCTTTCAATGTGGCACTAGCATTTATTTACATCTATCCTATCAAAACGTTTTATGCATAAATCATTCTTATTCATCATGAATATAATTTCTCATAAAATTTTCAATAATCAAATTTACCTTAGAAGTGAATAAATAGTAAAAAAAAATAAATTACATACGTTTACAACTATGTATTATGTGCAAATAAGTTTGATAAGAAATTATTCATCCGTTTTAATTTCTCATTCATATTCGATATGCTTCTCTAAGTGAGTGCGCTGAGTTGTGATGATAGTTTTTTTTTCTTCTTTTTTTTTTGATGAAATTTTTCGATGCTTATAGGAAATTTATCAAGCATTTAAATATACGTATGTTTTTTATATTTTTTATATATATTGCGCTATATTGTCTGAATATTTGGGAGTGCTCTTAATTTTCTGGAGTCCCAATTATGATGGGATTACGTTGAGTATCTCTAAGAAATTTTCTCAGTTTTAAATTTCGCAAATCTATGATGGACGTGGGAGGTATACTTGTATAGCCATGGATCTAAGCTCAAAGTGATGAAGAAAAAACCGTTAGGAAATAGGAATGGGCATTTTAAGTAGTTAATTGGGTTGATTTAATTCGATTACTTAGATTCGAATAATGTGGTCATTAGAAGTTAAGCTCAAATACATCGCTAAACTTTCTCTCTCGTTCACTTCATATCGATCACGTACATAAACCGATATAGATTAATTCCAGCTATATAAAGAGATGCGTAATTTATAATTAAATAAAATAGGTCGTTTAGCTAGAAGTTTAGTATTTCTATACTCTTTCCAATCATCGTTATCTATTTTTTTTAATCGTTCAGGAAATCTTTGTTACTATGGAAAATATATCTTTGCTTCATTCATAAAATATTGTGATCTCTGTCTATCTCTTCTATTTCTATGTTAGATGCACTTGGCAGAATTTTTTGTTTGAAAATTGCACAGATAAATCATTGCATTTAGCAACATACAGCTTATCGATTTCATGCTTTTTTCTATACTTTCTTCTAGCGACATTTAAAAAGTTTTCTTTCTAATTTCTTTTTCAAAGAAAGGGAACTTGCCTTCCGAGCTTGTCAATACCATATTCTGCTATGGTCACGATATTGATGTTTATTTTACATTCACATCACTTGTTTCAAATTAGTTATCCATTTACTGCTGTTAGTGGAATAAATTTGCATGATGTTTATTGATTTATTTAATTGATCATTTATCGATTTATTCATTTATTTGCTTCTTTATTTATTTACTTATTTATTTATTTATTTATTTTATTTATTTATTTGTTTATTTATTTATTTATTTTGATGTCCCGATGTGAGAAAGCACACGACAGTATGTGAGCATGAACAGCAAGAAAAAGCAAAATGCTCGTGAAGCTATAATTTGATCGCATTGATCAAAAAAATTCCATACTATCTTTAAGACGAATATCTTTTAGCCCAACTTCGGCTTGAGAATAGATTTCGATCCGTTTTTAGCAATTAAAAAATATCAATCGACCAGTTGTCCTGCTGCGAACAGAATTCGCGTCTTACCGATTAGCCTTGACCGCTAACCGATAAACATTTGTAAAATGTTGTGCGCTACAACCCTCTCTCAGTTTTCCAGCGAATGCTGTCGGCCCCTTACCGGCTATTATTCGGAGTTTACCGCCACCCCCATTCCTCCCACTGGAGCCCTTGCATTAAGATGAATCATAAATTCTCGACCGCAATCAAAAAATTTCCCGACCCTTGGGGATTTGTTCAAATCAATCGCCCACAGGCGGGGGCTTAATTGGTTTTCGTCATCTATGTGAAGGATGTTAGGAGCATCGATTCTGTAGTCGCAAGCTGAAAAAAAAAAGCTCTCCATTGTATCACAGAAGAGGATGGAATTGCGTGATGCATTGTGTTGAAATTAGAAATGCTGAAAGGCAACGTGGCGCATATGTATCATCTAACATGTTGAATTGTCACATGCGGCAGCTCGGTATTGTACCGACGTACTCGATTCCGTTGCCATTCTCAATATTTCACATCAGAGATTAAACAATGCTCTTTTTCATATGAAGACATACATCATGGTTACGGACACCCACCTACACCATCACCATCATTAATGGATAAAAATTTCCGAATGGAACATGCAATCATTAAATAAGAATACGAAAATGAGAACGAATGATTTGCCGAAAACAAAAGCACAATAATCCAATCAACTTCACTACATTAGCACGCATATGTTCTTCCAACTTTCCCACTACACTTGAGTTGTTTTTACCTTTAGGTTCTTTTGTTTTTGTTTTGTGAACGTTTTCCTTCATCCCTTTCGTTGTTGTTTTCCCTCAGCAGATTCGATGTCTTTCTTACTATTAACATTAAAGATTCATCAACCTTCGGCTCGCTTTTCTTCCCTCTCTCTTCCTTATTATTCGTATTTCATATTCTGCAATCAGTAATCCCTCTATATTTGCCTAGTAAAGTGTCGTATGTTTAATTATATTCGAGAGATTCAGCGCATCAGAGACGCGGCGATATTGAGCTGAATATAATTTCAATCTCAGGCACTTCTTTATCGAAATTTTTAAAGGGTTGTTTTTAAGTATTTTACGATAGCAAGCATCTTAATCATAAATGACGTGTTTCCCATTGATGGCATTCAATTCTGCTGAATCTTGACAGTTATTCGTTTCGCATTCGTTTTTTTTTCCGAACTTTGAACAGCTGAAAATAAAATACATCTCTTTATTCAGTTTGATGCCGAATTCCCGTCTTGACGAAAATTAGCACCAAACAATTGAAAATTGAAGTCCATAAAATCGAAAATTGAAGCCGAATAACGCCAAAACAAGTGTACAACTCTTGCGTCATTTCAACTTGCTTAAGAATATTCGATTATATTCTCACATATGATATCACCATAATTTTTCGTTATCATATTTATTAGCGCTTCAGAAAATTCCCTCAAAGAGGTTTTTTTTTCAGGAAATTTCAGATTACCACAAATAACGTTAAAGAATTAAAATGGTTGCCGATTTTATGCACCAAATGGAACCTGGAAATTGTGCCATTATGAATGTTCTTGCTGCTAGCATCCTTCTAAAAATGGCTATTGCTTTTAGAGTGATCGCACCTATCATTGGTTAGTTTAAGTGAAATGCTTTCTCTCTTTGTTACTTAGTAAAAAAAAACAATAAAAATTTTCTCAATAAGTGAATAAATCATAAAAATTTGGAAATGTGAAAATTCGAACATTATTGGTAAAGAAATATGCAATAATTATTGATAAGCTTATCTATTAATTTTGTTTTGGTGATAACATAAAATGCACAAGTGTTGAAAATTTTATTTTCATCCTCACATGTTTTGGTGTTCGTCAATAATGCTTCGGTAACAGATCACTGATAAGAAATCCAGCATACGGCTCATACGGAATTGGTCCTTTATCAATTGCACTATTTGTCGGATCATGAAGGTTTTCCGCCTTTCCAGGATCGGTATATTCGAGAAGAGACATAAAATGCTCTCAATCGCCCAATGAGGCATAATCGAAAGGAAATTTAGAGTTTCATCTTGAGGATATACGATATTTTGAGGAGATACGATATTTTGAGGAGATACGATATTTTGAGGAGATACGATAATTTGAGGAGATACGATATAGGAGATAGGATAAATTCTTTTCCTTTAATGATTTATACTTCCTAAGGAATTCAACTATTAAATTTCATCATCAAAAATTTCGATTCATTAAATTTGCTTTTTTTTAGGTTTATTTTGTATTGCTTTTGTACTAAAAAATAGTCAACTTCATCGGCGATTACATGCGAATGCAAAATTACTTTGCTTTTTGCATTATATATGGACAATTGGACTATGTATTGCCTATATTATCAGTTATGGATTCAACTTTATTCAGTAAATCTTTATTTTGGAACGATTCATTAAAAAATATCTCTGAAATATGATACTAATTGCGCTCTATTCAATAAACGAAATTATAGCGTAATTTATCATCTATTATTTGGATAATATTCATTGTGATTATAACGTTCAATAGTTTTTGCTTGAACTATTGAAACTATAAGATACGCTATTTGGATAATAATAACTATTGAAACTGTATATGTATGCAAAACGCAAAGCTATGATTTAACTCTTAGTATAAATCCCATAAGAAGGGGAAATTATAAAGTAAATTATCCCACGAGACGTTAGAATCTTAACGTTTTCTGTATCGAAAAATGAAATGCACCTTCAAAATGAGCGCAAATTCATAGATACGAATTCTTTTAACTTATTACTTTTGGTGATTTTTTGCTTATTCGTTGAAAATTTACCGGTGAAAGAATTATTGAGAAGTAATGCTTAACATATTTCATGCAATCGAGTTTCGCTATATTTTTCGCCACTCTTTTCTTTTGAGAAAATGCAGTGAAGGCTATATGAAACAGTGATTCTTTACATTGCTTAACAATTTCTGATCTCTAATTTATTGTGAAAGAACTCTGATCTCTAATACACTTTACAGTTGAAACTTTTCAAGCATAAACGTAGTGAATGTGATACCTTTGCGGAGGCAAGCAATATAAGAGAGGTTTTAATGCCATCGTTAGAGCTTTCAAAACTCTATATTTTTAAATAAGCAAAAGCCAAAGACGAATTTATTTTGGTGAATTCATAGAAAATACGGCTCTTTTTTTAGAACAATAGTTCAACTTTTCAAGTATATTGGTTGTGTCAAAGTATGTTGATATATTCGTTCTTATATTGGTTCTTTCTCTCAATTCAATTCTTTCAAATAAATACTCGTAATATTTTCTTAACATCAACAGTGATGTTTCATTTCTTAATGGGAAACATCACTGTTGATGATTATATATAAATTCATTCGAAAGTACTCATCTCAATAATACTTGCAACAATTCTCAGGAATAGCAAGAAAATATCCAGAAAAAAATTCAATAAATGAAAAAAAAACTCTCTATTAGGCTTAGAAGTTTTTAGCGTTTATAAACGATAAAAAGGTAAAAATAAAAAAAAAATTGCCTTATTAATTTTGCCGCAGTAAATAATTTTTCCATTGTAAATTCCATTAGTGGGGAAAAAAAATTGCAATCATATTTTTTCTCATCAGCAAAAGCCGAGAGTTTTTTTTCCTAATTCTTGATATTCCGTATCATTAATTAACTCGGAGCTAATATTAGAGCAAAAATTAATTCAACTCCGTTGTGAAAAAAAATGCAAAAATCTTTCGACGCAAAATATCATAAGCCAAAAGCGTTGCATTTATTACTAATATCTTAGACATTATTGGGAAAAAATTTTTTTAAGGTTATCTTTATCATTTTCGAATCCATGTGAGTATCTTATTCCAACATCGCTTTCATTTAATTTGGCTGCAATTGTAATGGTTTTTATTCTTTTACAAATGACTTCAATGATTGCACTCGCAATTGAACGAACAGTTGCTACTATAAGATATAAAAAATATGAGAAGGAAAGAAATGCCGCATTATTGATTCTACTTATTATTCTACAGGTAATTGTTGCCTTTTTTTATTGTTATTGCTTATTTATTCTTTAAAAAAAAAATTTTTTTTTGAAGTATTCATTAATGAAGTGAATGACGGAATAGGTGGTGTTGAAGGGTTTTTTTTAACTGGAAACAGTATAGCGTTATCATGATCTATTGAAATAGTTTTTTGTTCTCAGTATAGAGCAATTCTAAAATATTAGTTGAAACATATGAAATGATAGCTTAGTGGATTCATCGGCGGGCGGGAGAGAAAAATGATAAAAGTTCGAAACCTGAAGCTATTACTATAAATTTTACTAAGTTTTATCACGTTATTTTATTTTATAAGCGAAGATTTGATTTAAAAAATTTCAAGTGGAAGCTCAGTTTTTAGGGCAGGAACGATATGAATAAATGTGTGATAACTTAATGTTTTTACCTTAGCGTAATTATTACTGTGCTAATTAGTAATTTCTTCCATTAATCTGCCCTGAAAATATTCAAATATTCTAGGAGATGCTCAACTTCAATAAAACATTTTGAATGTTTCCGGAAGTACCATTTTTTTTTAAAAAAAATGAGAAATCCTACTAGAGGAGCTGCCAATATGTGCTTCTTCACCTTCAACTCACGTGACGAATAAATTTGAAAATTAGCCGGGAAATATTGAAATATGCTCTACAGTTTTGCAAATTTGCCTACAAAAATGTGCTACAGCAAGATAGTTGTGTGCATGTCTATCTATATGTCCCGTAGTTTCACCTCGGAAGTTGTGTTTTGTTGAAAATATAGGATCATTTCGTTGATGTTGTATTATTGTTGAAAATCATTAATTCGCATTACTATGCATTACTATGAATACAATCATATAGAAATTCCCATAGATGAACAACGAATAAAATGAGCACATTCAATAGTGTTATTGCAGTTCGTTGTTGCATTTCTCATCCCATACGTTTATCTAATGCCATCCACTAAATGGGAACAACCAGCAATTGGACCGTCTTTAATTACGGACGATAATCTTGAGAAAAATCAGGTTGGTTATTTCAATCAAAAATTTAATCATATTTTCGATGATTGCTTTATGAAACGCTTTGTCGGTGGTTTGCTATTTTCGGTTTTAATTGAAATTCATTGCTCGTCGAATGCGTTCGCTCTTAGTCACCACTGATCGACGTGTGTGAAATGCATTCGGCTCCAAATGAGACTCAATTGTTCTCTGATTTGACCTTTGATCGGTTCCGAATTCAACTTTTTGGCCGGTAAAAGCGGAAAAATTTCGGTTGATTACCCTCATTAATTGAACAGAGGCCACCCTTAAAGCCCTTCATAGTTGCCCACCACCAGAGGATGTTGCATTCAGACTGCATTTGTAAACCGTTTCCATTGCCTTGATCGGTGGTACGAATATGTTCCACCAATCGAATCACGATATCATCATAGTCCTTTGAAAATCTGGTGATAAGACGGAGCAGTAAGGACATTCACATTTTATGACAGAATTCCTCCAAACGAGTAATAAGTGTCAAGGCAAACTACAACTCAGCGCCTAACTCTCCAGTTATGGCACTGTGGAATGATTCCCACCATTCGAATGATTAAAAAAAAAATCTAAAACTCTTCAATTTTTTTTTGGCAACGAATATAATTTTTTTTATGGCGATTATTAGGAATCCATCTTTGAAGTAAGCTATTATCATATTCAACAATGTTTCTTGCCTTTGAAGCATTTTGTTGCATATTTTAACCACAGAGTTTTTTTTTCTAAAAAATGAGTCATTTGTTGTGCGCTGATATTAGGTCACGAAAATGCCACTCAAATAAGCACACAAAAAAGTAAGTCCCGAATTATTGCGTGCAACCGGAAAGTGCCACCCAAAAGGTGAATCGATTGCCATAGTCGAGTTGCAAATCGTCAAGTCAACTCATAGCTCACTTAGTGTTTTCGGTAATTGCATTAATTCTGGATCATGCTATCCTCGGAGACATGCAAATATTAATCACAAAAACATTTTTATTAGTTCTAGTATATTTGCGATGATTATTGTATTGTTTCATTTCCTCGTTTATCTCTTCATGATTAGCTCAATGTTACTTTGAATTTTACAACTTTATTTTATCTTGCTAATATATGACGACAAACAAACAATATTTTAATATTCATTTAAAGTATATGGCCG
>QEWY01003232.1:113664-194465 GCA_006503575.1 Baylisascaris schroederi
ATTTATCTATTTATTCACGACTTAGTTGTTTTATTGATTAACTTGTTTACTTATTTAGTTATGCGGCTAACACTAGTAATAAAATCAATCGTCTCCAGTCATACCAGTTTTTTTATTGTTAACTTATCTGTGGCATTATATGCATAGTGCAATTGATGCAGGATAAGAAATAAATTAGAGGGAGTGATAATGGGCGCGATCGATTTATTGATTATACGGTCCACCTAGAAAAACTTAGGCTAACAAATCCCGAACAAGATAACAATATTTTCCCATTGACTGAAATAAACTAAAATTGGCTATATTATAAGAGAGCGATAATGTTTCCCAGTGTTATATCCTAAAAATTTTCAAATTTTATTCAAATTTTTGTGCGAATATTTTTTTTTTCTGAATTTCAGCTTGAGAACGATCTAAATGTCGTAACATATAGCATATGTGATCGCCTTAATGGTATATTAACGCTCTATCCGATTGCATTGCTTATATTGCTATTCTTTAAAGATCCACTAATGATCGATCATTTTCGAAAGAATTTTCCATCAAAAGGTGAATTATCGAAAGTACATCCATCGGTTGCCGTTACAATCACATCGAATCCTCTTTATAGCAATAGTGCGTCAACACCTCGATTTGTAATTGCTGAGAATACGAATGCACGATTCGATCAACTTAAGGCTTTATTTGAAGCACCTTCTACAAAATATCAACGATAAAAGTTCTCACTATTCTCGAGTTGTTATGTTTTAAATTATTTATGAATAATAAATATATATACTTTTATAATAATAATAATGAAATGTTTAATGAAGATTTTCAAGAAAAACATTGACTCATATCCGCGATAAGGCAATTCAAAGACCTTTAAAAAAGTTTGGTAAGGAAGAAATTATATTCATTCTACCGGTTGCAGAGAATATAATCGAGCAGCACTTCTTTGAGTAAATCTTACATCGAAAGAAAGCTTTTTAGATTATTCGGGGGAAAAAATATGAGGAAGTTCTTTGTCTTTATTGAATCCAATATTTACGTAAATATTATGCGTTGAATTTGTTGAATTTCGAAAAGTTTACACAATATAAAAATGATGATGTTGTTGTTTGTATGTTTTTTAAATTATTTTCTTCTATATTTGCAATTATTGTTATTATTTTCGATTAGGTGTCTTTTTCACACTATAATGTAAGCAATTCTACTGTTCGCATGTTTTTTATTTTTAAGCAATAAAATAATTGTCTATATATTGCCATTATGTATTAGCTCGTGTTTAATGTTTTATTTATTTATTTCAAATTAATCAGTAGTGAATTCATAAGGGAAAAATTTCTCTTCATATCGCTTCCGCTTTCACTTAGAAGAAACAGTAAGCCTTAGGGCTTAGTCTTGTCTCATGCCCCTTTGGATGCTAACCAGGATGGAGAGGGTCGGACCTTACTCCACATTTGTCGCTCCGATGAAGTAGCTGGATGCATTAAGTCGGTACGATGGAGCCAAGGAGTCTAATCGGAGCTCATTTACAACCAATGACCTAACCAATATGAAACGATGAATCTCTTATCATTGTATTAGACCTTATATTTTCCTGAAAGGAACTACTATTGTTTTGACAGTGACGTTTACTTATTTCTTGAATATTATATTACTTCATGAAAAGTTGTCTCTATAAAATGAATAGGAAAGAATAATGTTGTTTCGTATTGTTTTCATGCTCACTTTCTAAGATTTTTTGAAAGAACTGCTGCTAGTGAGATATAATCATACCTTCATATGAATTAGTTTTTCTTTCGATTAATGTTAATGAAATGATTTTCTAGATTATCGATCAATGATAAATGTTCCGCTTTAATCAATAAATCTATAGACTCGTCAAGTTGATAATAAAATATGCAAAACATGATGTTAATAATTAATTCAATCAAATATAAAAGATTTTGTATAATTTAATTTCAAAAAAAAAAAATTTTGATTTAGTGCCTTTGTTTGTTTATTTATGCCACTCAAATGTGAAATTAGCCATATGACTGACCATCATCTAAATGACCATCATCGAAATGACCATCATCACAGATAGTATCTCAATGACCATCATTAAAAGAAATTCTATATTAGCTTAATCGAGGATATTCAAGGATAGTCTATTTTCCATCGGCCTACTTCTCTAAACAATGGAAAATTTTGCTAGATTTGAACGTCGTAATTGTCAATTATAGCAATGCTATCGCATTTTATATGATTTGATCAATTGAATTCAGTATCGTATGATTGAATTTTTTTTTTTTGAATTTTATATGCCATTTTACTTTACAAAAAAAAAAACGATCCCTTTTCAAAGTAAAGTTATAAAACGCGCAATGAGCAAGCAATAGGCAATTTTATTGAAATTCAATGGATAAAAATCGTGGGATGAAAAAAAAATTTTTCCTGTTCGACTTTTTTTTTTTTTTATTTTATTTTATTTTATTTTATTTTATTCATTCTATTTCTTTTTCTTTTGTTTTGTGTATTTTGTAATAAAGATTGATACTAAACGATCTTGCGCAATAAAAAGATCCGTTTTTTAAGCTCCGATGGAGCGTCTAAACGGAGTTTTTAAGCATATTTAAATTCCTATAACTTCTTCGGAGGTTAGTCGATCATCTCAGATGTTGGTGAAGAAAATTGTCTTATATGGCAGATTGTGGCAGTAAATTTTGTAGCTCTAAGCTGCAGACTTACTTATACATAAACAAGCACGTACGTAGGTTTTGTAAGCACATACACATAAACAAGTACAAAACAATTCCATATAAAATCGTGAGACCATTTGCAGGGAATTTCGTAATTTTTGAAATAATTAGGCGCTCTGCATTGAGGTACTCTACTTGCTATTTGAAAATCCTGAAGGAATACTTGCCTGGAAAATTTGAGGATTTTTGAAATTTTGAAGATTTCAAGATATTTCAAGAACAATTCATATAAAAATTTTTGCTCACAAATGTTTCTTCACAAATTTTGTTGAGAAATTGCGAACAAAAATGAGGCTTACGTCAAAGTAGGACCAAATTAGCATTAGAAAAAGTCTTCAGTAATCTAGAGCGTTTTCCGGAAAAACACCGGAATAATCTTCACTTCCGGAATACGACTACGATCGTAAATTTTGTGCTAAAAAGATTTCTTCCGGTTCTAGAGCGAAAGTTTACTTCGATGGAAAGTTCAGCTTTATTCACATGAAATAGACGCGGGATTTTGTAGCATTGTGTAGAGTTGTGGATTGATTGTATGAGGGGAGCTGGTGAGTGGAGATTTTTCCGGAAGGGTTTACCATTCTTTACGATTGTTGCTGGTGGGGCGTTTGGCCTCTACTTTTTCCAGCAAGTACGTTACGACTTCCGGAAGAGTAAACGGGTTGACGCCAATTTAGAAGTGCTGGTAATTGTTTCTTTCCTTTTCTTCTTGGAATTCATTCGAGAATATCCCATAATTAGAGAACATAAAAAAATTCTCTCCGTTGAACCCTTCATTTTGCATGTTTTTGCGCTAAATTTTGAGGGAATTTCGATCATATAAGGGCAAAGTTGTATCGATAATCAACTTTTTCAAGAGTCGATCGACTATTTTCGTACTGTTGTCTCCTCTTTTCATAGATGTTGCCCAACCGTAGATGACGTGAACCATCGGTCTACTAAGAGAAAACGGTAATGCTTCAATATTTGAGTCCAGAAACATTTTTCTCATAAAAACCTGATCAGGAAACAACTTTTATTTTGAAAACTGTAGCAATTTTTTTTCGGAAATATTTTCCCCTCTAAATCACTCATTAGTGAAATTTCCTCTTATCTATTGTATGAGATTTCACCATTAATAAATTTTGACTATCAAATTGTTGGTAACTTTTCAAAATAAACACATTTTCGAAGTATATGTAAAAAGAAAAAAATTAAAATGATTTCTTATTGAGTCAACAAATTTACCGTCGATGAAAAAATGGTTTTTTTAACGTCTCATATGTTCGAAGAGGGTATAAACGGGGGATGGAAGGGGAAGGGGAATATGGTCATCTCTATTGAATTTCAGGCAATTAGTTTAGTGTTGAACAAAGAATCGAGAATGTGGCAATGATTCATAGCAAAAATTCAATTCAGCTTAAGCGTTTTCTACTGTAGCTAAAAATCGATTTTTTTTTTTAGAACTTTTACCGGTATCCACCATGAGTAAATCAGACAAATGGTAAATGAAACATTATTTATGAGTATTAAATCGAAAATATGGCTGATGTTTCGATAGCTTTTTTATTTTTTTTAGATTAATTTGCTTAAATATTAAAAGGTAACAAATTGATCATTATTTTCAAAATTTCTTTGAAAATTTATTCGATAACGATTTAGTTTTTGCAGTGAAAGAAAAAAGAAAAAAAATCCTTTTTGAGAAAAAAATTAGAACAAAAATTTAGGAGATGATTAGATTGATGCTTGAAACAATATTTAAAAAATTCCTCATCGAGAACGTTTCCAAAATATTTGTTCACTTGTAAAGGAACGCATTGTAAATCCTCCTTTTCGTATTCACTTCTCATTCCATCCCCTCCCCATCTTCTGCCAAGGCTGTTTTTTTTTCAGTGAAATTAAAGTTTGAGCGGAGAAAAGATAAATTCAGAAACGTCACTGGTAGCACATTTTTTGAAAAGCTTGGATTTTGCCTCATATTACTATGGGATTCGGTATCATCTATAATAGATGCCAGCAGGATTCCAAGAGAACGAGCATCAACCCGTAACATTTATTCACGCACCTTAGGTGTCGAGTTCACGATATTGCCCGAAAAGACGTATGCAGGAAACAAATATACTCCATTAATATGAAGCAGCTAGTATTATACAACGTAATTCGTGCAATTTTTATTTTATTTTATTGTTTCTTTTTTCTATTCATTTTATTTCTATTTCTGAATAAACGATTGTTTACTCTTTAGAAAGGTGATCTTGGTGATCTCGGTATTCAAATCAAGAAGAACATCACCGTTGAAAGCGTCTTAAAAGTAAGTTTCTTTAATTAAATATAACGTCTTATAATTATATTTTCCTCCTTGTCATTATGAAAGCTGATCATTAGGAATGTTTTTATGTTGTGCTAAATGCAAATCAATAAGCCTAAAAAAATAGATTATTTTAAGAGGTTCTATAATATTGGAAGATTTAAAATTATAGTGATAATTGTATAATCGCTTAGTGATAAGCCAGTACTTGCCTGTTTGAGTAGAAGCCGTCTGTTTATCAACGACAGCCATCTGTCATCAACCATATAAAGATCACATTTCACACCTTTGGGTTGTAAATTAGGAACTGCCAATTGATAAGTCAATACACTTTACCACCTGTTGATTTGATAGGATTAAATCTGGCGGGCACTTTCGAGGTTGATGACTGGACATATCAAATCCCATGTCTTCCTGAATAGCTTTAGGAATATTATTGTGGGCAGATCAGGCGTTTTCGTTTTACGATTTATGAGTTAATATTGCTTAAATAAAAATGTGGCTAAAATTTGGTGTATATAAATTCCCCGTTTAATAAAATCAGACAACGTTTCAGCGAGGTAACTGATTTAGTTATGTGATGATAGCGCTTGAATATAGCGCATATTTTTAATCAAGATTTGTTTATTTTTGCTTATAGCCAGGTATATTTTATTTATTGCTGTCAGCGAAGAGATTTTTTCTTATAGGAAGTGGAAGAGTTAGATACGGAACATTGGGAAAACATTCGTGGACCACGGGAATTCGAGGATAACGCTGAATTTTTGCAAGCTAAGTGAGGCTTTTTATATGTTTATTTTACTGTTCTTTTTATTTCTTTTTCTGAAATTACACGACACCGGTACTGTTACAAACTGGCATATGTTTTTGCATACAACATTTTGCATAGTATGGGCGATTGGATGATTTTGTTGAAATATGAAGGCATCATACTATACTTTTTTACTTTCAATTGGCAATCTGCACAACGTGGAATGCTAGCTTGTAGGCACTTCTTGCAAACTTTTCTGCACGTTTCGTTGACAAAGCAAAGGAAAAGCAACTGCAAACTTGCCTACCTGCCATTATCTCATATCCTTTATCATATCAGATATTGGTGGTATCGCTCTGAAGAAATTTAAAATAGGTTTTGTTTAATATTTCAGAACTTTAGATTTCGTTTAATATTTCAACCAGGCAGTGTTGTTCGTATAGATTTATTTTTAATTTACAGGAAGCGTCGTGAGGAAGAGCTATTACGGCGTCGTCGATCGAAGGTGAAAGAGGAGAAAAAAGTGGAGCAGCTTAACGCGTAGATGTCTGACGATCTGCCTGACGACCATCTTGATATGTTAGATCCTTTCTTATTTCAATTTTGTTAGCATCGTATGAAAATTTAGAGAATCGTTTATGTCTTTTGCTTTATTATTTAAATTTTATAGCTTAATTTATTTAGTAATTTATAAATTTCTTTCATTTTTTTTTCTAATATCTTTTTTTGAGTCGATAGTATTGCATACTTAGATTTTTCGATGTGGAAATTGTTGAGATTTTCGGGTCTAAGCGGCATAGATTGGATTATATTAAGTTCAGATTCTTTTTATTTACGCTTTTGGATTTGACGATGAAGATACTTTCAGTGCGCATCGTGTAGATTCATCTGGAGATAGTAGTGACCTTCCGCCACCCCCTCCAAGTGCTCCAAACACGAGTACAGTAGCCGTACTTGGAAGCGATAGAACGCCTACCTTAGCATCGGGCTCTCATACGGGGCCGCAGTTGACGTTTTCAAGCACAACAGGTTTGTTTTACCTTTAGCTGTTTTTATTGTGCACATCAAATTAGGTAAAGTTTCCGCAGGAAGTGGTGCCAGTTACTTCTCTTTCCTCCTGTTTGCGTTAAAAAAAAAACGAAAGATCACACCTTTTTCCTCGTGTATTTCCCTCTAAAATTGTGAAGAATTTATTCTTTTAGCGAATTCATTCAAATTTATTCGTTGTTTTTTGTTGCTAACGACAGTAAGTAATAAATGTTGCAAGCATTATGATGCATATAATTGGCTTCACTCAGATACGATTGAAAGACGATTGAAAAGTGCAGGGTTCGGTATGTTTACATAGAGGAGTTTGTGTTGCGTCTTCTTTCAGTCATCGAACGATGAAGCATTTGAAGTCGCTTTTTTCCTATTTTAATGCATCCAGCCAGCTGTCCTGAACTACGAAGGGGATTTCTTTTTTTTATTAGATGTTTCAACTTTCTCGTGAATTATAAGTAATTGAAATTTGGGCAAAAAGTTGCTCAAAATTTGCTGAGCGTGAGGTTTTATATCATTTATTTCTCGACGTTATATTTAGAGCAACTTTATAGCGAAACTAGTGTCAAGAAAAGTGTTCTTTTTTCACGCATTAAAGCATGATTCTTCCTGTATTTTTGTGGTATTCATGGAGCTGTTTGGTTAATCATGAACAAATGAGAAACTCTGCATATCATCATCGGCTGTCACCATCAGCTGTCACTTTTTTCCACATAGTTTTCTTTTTGAAAGTCTATTTATTTAGAAAAAGTTTTAGGTACAGCTGGTTCACATTCAATAGCAGATCCAGCAGTTCATTACGACCTTCCGGCATCGATCACATCTCGAAGTGCAGAAAGTAACGGCAACTCTCAGCCTGTATCCGATCCAAGAGCCCCAACAGCGTCCAATTTTGCGGATCCGTCACTTCCAGATTTCGTGGACGCCGTTTCATTTCCCGCTAATCCATCGTCACAATCATGTTGGTTGTTTATCGCGTTATTCAGATGCTTCCAAGAATAGCTGCTTGGAGGATAGGAAGTGAATAGATAAACTCCTGGATCGTCAACCTTCGATGTATCGATCCACCACTGATACTGGGTTCTGAGTGAAGTGCTGACAGTTTATTCGAGAGCTAATAGAAATAAATTCAGACTCCCTAACTGTAGTTTGAATGATCTCCGAGTTGAGACTATTGGCAGGACGACGAACAGAGACAGACACACATGAGCGCAGGCATGGCACTGTGATAGTCAACTTTCCAATTGTACATTTGCCAAGACTTCTAAAAATTGCTTTGTAGTAATGAAGTTTATCAGAATTCATTACTGTTAAAAAACATTATTTCCTTGAAATTCATCAAATTTTCGAAGATTCTTAGCATCTATTGTTTCACTTAGTGGTTTAAGGGAGAGGGAGTTTATTCGCGCTAAATGATATTCGCACTTTGAATTTAAATTGTTTCAATTTTGGTGGATTTTCTCTTATATCTTTTCAGTGGCATCCAATCCAACTGATCCAGTGACAGCAGGTACTGTGAGTATAGCAGCAAGCAATAGTAATACATCGCATCCTGCTGATCCAGAGATTAAAGAGGAAGACCTCGTCGACCCGATTTTATTAGCCCAGATACTCGAACTCGGCTTTGAAGAATCGATTGCTATCTTAGCGCTTTCAAAGACAAAAGGTACTTCTATTTCGTTTCACTTTCAAATAATACATTCATCGTTTTGCCTTGTCTACTGCACGGTCAGTTAGTAATACATCGCATCCTGCTGATCCAGAGATTAAAGAGGAAGACCTCGTCGACCCGATTTTATTAGCCCAGATACTCGAACTCGGCTTTGAAGAATCGATTGCTATCTTAGCGCTTTCAAAGACAAAAGGTACTTCTATTTCGTTTCACTTTCAAATAATACATTCATCGTTTTGCCTTGTCTACTGCACGGTCAGTTTTGCGAAGCTCCGACCAGAATTGTTGGCTCCGCTCGGCCGAGCACCCTACCCAGCACCCTCATCGGGACAAAGGTGGCGGAATAGATCCCGACAGTCATTGAAGGAACGACGGTGAATCGGCTTGTCAGCATTCGACGGGCGGAAGACGAGTCTAAGCTCTAACCTTCACGCGACTGACCTGCAAGAAGGAAAGGCCGACCTAAAGACCACACGAGCCAAGTGGACCAGAGAGAGAGGCATTGAGTCGGAGCAGGTGGAAGCGATATGAAGAAATATGCATTCATAATGAATACTCTGTTCATTGAAGTAAATAAGTAAATAAATTCAAAAAATAGTGATAGTGTCAAAGCGTAGTGTTACGCCCATCCTTCCGATACTTTTATGTGTCCCATTCCCACCAGGTAATGGACCCACGTCCCCTTTTCACTTTCTCACATTCTGCATAAGAGAACTTATAATACTAAAGGTTTTCGAAGCGCTACGGCATTGAAGATATTCTTTGAAGTTGAAGCGTTTATTTGAAATTGAAGTGGATGAAAGTTAAGGAGTTGGTGGAACAGAAGCAGCGGTCAACTGGATTTTGGAACACAGCAACGAAAGTGATTTCGATTCGGATAACGAAGAGGGGAACGCCATGGGAGGTATCAGTTTTGTTACAACTTATTTAATCGTATTGATTGAATGAGGACTACTACAGCTAATTTGCTATCAAAACAGGCTGCATTACATACGTTGAGCTGACGCTCGTTAAGCAGTTTACATGCATTCTATTTTTGTCTTTCTCACATTCGGAGTTTATAATAATGAAATTATCTCACCTTCGATGTTGCAGTTGGCTGTCACTCACTCAATATATTTCCTTTCATTCGTTTCTATATAGTTTAGGGATAGTTATTCGATTGTGATGAACGCTTGAGGCTCCCGAAGGGAACAAATGAACCGTGGAGGTAGGTATTAGGCAAAAAGGTGATTTTGGTGGTGCCATTATAGCTGTAGTGAGTTTTGTCTCCCCTTTTTCTCTTGTTTTTTAAAATGTCTTGAGTCAAATACCTTTCAGGTGCTCAGTCATCTTTGCCGTTGGCTCAACCGCATAAGATGATCTTTGTAGCTAATATGAGCTTAAAAATGGGTGCAGGTAAACTTGCGGCACAAGTTGGACATGCGACTCTTAGTATCTATCGGCTTGCATTAAAAAGCGAAGAGGTTAGTTAGAATATTATTTTGGCATATGTTTCTCTAAACTATTATAAAAAGATATTTCATAAATTGGGATTTTCTTTTTCTGTAAAGCAAAACATTTTCTGTAGAGAGTTTTCATCTTCTTTGGGTTTCAAGATTGGGAAATGTTTTTAGTAGGTCGAACTTTGACCTGGAACGTTGTGTCTTTGGTTGGAATCAAAACACATTTTCACCTTGTTTAATCTTCAGTTCTGAATTAACAGTTGTCATTGTTGATTTACGGTGATTGCCATGAAACTGATTATTATGTGAGGTAATGTTGGTGCATCACGATTGCATACGGAATCCAAATGATTAGAATATATACGTTGTTGATGTCTTGTGTTCATAACGACTTCTAGTATGGCTCGGACTCAGATGATGACCGCTAGTGTGGCTCGGACTCAGATGATGACCGCTAGTGTGGCTCGGACTCAGATGATGACCGTTGTTGGATGACCAGTGAGAAGTACTGTGCGTACATGAATGCGAACTCGCGACCTTCCGCTTACCTCGCAAAAGATGTACCACTCAACTAATGCAGATGCTTTCGTTGGTCGATACATTTTATTTAGGTCACGTTGTCCTAATGTGCTCCTTGTAGTGTTCTTGATCAATGTGGGAAGTAAAGGGAGATGAAGGGGCATCCAATAGCTGCGTGGTAAAACATTCACTTGGAAAGCGAAAGATCGCGGTTTCGCACCCGTCTGCGGTCAGTATTCTCACTGATCACCAAATAGCAAATAAGAATATTCACGTTCATCTTATATTCTGTGCTATTGAATATTTGTCGCCTATGAGGAAATAAATTTGATTTATGTTTCAGGGTCGAAGAGCTCTTGATGCATGGCGCTTGATGGGAGAAATGAAAGTGGTCGTTAAAGGAGAGAATACTGAGCAACTTCTGGAAATGTTTAAACAAGCAAAAGATATCGTAGGTTTTCCTTTTTTAATTTATAGCTTTCAAGCGAGAACGAAGGAGCAGAAGTAAAGGCGAATTGTTGGTTATTTTGAGTGAATGAATTCTTCAGTGAAAATCGATTCTTTTGTAATTGCAAGAGAGCTTAATGAAGTGAATCTTTTTCTAAGAGAGAAGATGCAAATTAAGATCCTACATTTCATTTTTAAAGGAATATGTTTAGCTATTGAAAAAAGATGTTCATCTTGTCTTGTTTTTTTTTGAAAGGAATGTGAAGGGGCGAACGTGAGAGTTTAATTTAGATTTGGCAATAGCTTTCGATTGCACTAATCCTAGTGGCATGTGGAGTACATCGTTGTAATGAAATCAGTAATAACAGAAAAGCAATAGGTGTAGAAGGTGTATAAGGGAATGGAAATCGGACTTTCATTTTTATGTTTATGGGATGAGGTTGATATCACTTAAATTGCTTAGCCATTCTCATTTTCCTACTCGTTTCGCAGGGTCTATTCGCATACGTTGTCTCGGATGCCGGAAGGACGCAGATACCGGCTGGTTCACGAACAGTACTTGGTATATTTGGTGCATCCGATCTGGTGGATACAATCACGGGGCGATTGAAATTGTTGTGATGAATGCGCTTCGTGCATTTACTGTTTATTTTAGAGGCGATTTGCTTAGCTCATTAGCGTTCTTTTAAGAGTAATTTTATCCCTTTTCTATTTGGATATTAAGGGTTTTTATTGAGTATAACGTGGCTTTAACCTAAAGTCCTGAGGTGATTAAACTAAAATTGGGTGTTGAGGAGCATAGTTTAGGCTTAAATGGCATTTCTATTGGGTCATAAAGCTGTGCTGAAAACAAGTGGGATGAATTATGTTCGCTGATTAGAGAAAGCTGTGGTCATATTAACTGTTGGCACACAAATATTCGAATTCTTGTGGTTGCTTGAAGTGTACTTGTACGAAGGAAAGATAATCAATGAATAATCTGTAAATTAAAATATGAGATCAGCGGAGACGTCACTATGTTTATAACAGTCGACTGGGTGGGTTAATGGCGATCTTATATATGAGATGGCACTATCGGTGGATGAAACGAACAATCCGTGAGTTCGCTGGATCGACGTTGCCGAGATTATTTGTCAACGTGCCTTTGTTTAGGTTGTCAGATAGCAGCTTGTGTTAAGCGTCAACTAGCTGTCTGCGGTTGATATCCGCGCAATAGTTTTTCCTCGTCATAGGTTGCATTATGTGGCTTATTCCTTATGAATGAAATAAATCATTCAGTTGGACGATGTTTTTCAGTGTTTCATCATCGACTTTAGAAGAGCGGAAATCATTGGAGCCGTCGATTCAGAGTACATAATACTCTGCTATCTGAAAAGATAGCGTCATACATCGTTATATGTATATTTGCCTGCCTGTTTGATAGGTATCAATGCGGAATTGGTGAGGCTAAATGTACAGAGGAAGACTAGAGAAATTTGGTCTTTCATACAGGCCGAGAAATTATTCCAACTTCTAGCCGACCTCAGGTTTTGACTGAACTGGTCGTTCAAAAAAAATTGATCGAAGATTTGTGTATCGTAAGTCAAACAGTGTAAATACGACTCATCTTGGCGGGTAGACGCAATTTTTGACTCATTTATATTTTAATAACTTTTCTACACTGGACGATTAACTTGAAAGTTGATTTTAGAGATCATCATGCGGTGTATGTTATGCCTGTCGAAGTTCGAAACTCTAAAACGTATGCATAGGTTTGACCCGATCGATACACACTAAAAATAATATAAAAATAAATTACATAAATAAATAATGAAATGAATATATTTAGCAATATTAAATTCGGAGCATTTTACATCGACTTGCATATAAGTTAAACGCTAGCCGCAGCATGCTGTTACACTCATTTAGATTATTTTAACTGATTCGTGCGGTCGATTTTGGCCTATTTCTTTATTATGCGCATATCTTGGAGCAAGGCGAAATATGTCAACCTTCATGATCAGGTATTATATATTTTTATTACTTATTAGTTACGTGGGAGTCAAAAAGTTCACCAGAAGCTTTTATAGGTATTTACAAGTATATAAGATGTGGCCTCGAATTTGACGATATATACGGGGTTTTTTCTTGTTAAAGTCAAGCATTTCTGAGGGAAGTACTAATATGATCCAACTCCTTATTGACTCTACAACAGTCGATAATTCGACTCAGAGGTCACTTCTTCAAAAATTGCCTTTCTGGGAGATTATTGTTGAACCGAATAACAGTGTATATCAGATACAAACATGAGAAAACGGCTTTTGAAAATGTTGATCTTGAAGTTTTTATATGGAACTTCTCATGCAGTGCCCTTAGATGTTTCCGGCGCATCATCAGTATTTAAGAAGTGCAAAATCTGTGTAGAAATTATCTACTATTTGACTATAAAACCACACAGTTGATGTACCGAAGCGATATTAAATATAGAGGGTGAAATCACTCGATAGTCTATAGCAAAGGAAATGCACAATATTGAAGAAGATGGAGTGGGAAGAGAAGGATGAAAGAAAGTAAAGCTGACATGTTTTCAAGTATTATCATTATTTTAGATGCATTTATTCTCATCACGTTTTGCACTATCTGGAAAGATCGAAAAACGATCACTAACAGTACTCGGATGGCGTTGGCGAAAACGAGCCGCTATTCTCACCGATAATGGTCAACTTTATATTTTTAAATATTTTTTGGAAGGAAAAGGTGCAGCGTAAGTTATTTCTATTTCATTTTACTGCTTTTTAAATTTTATGAATACTCTTTAACGCTTATAAGTTTATCTATTATGAGCACTAATCACGTTGATATCATTCATATATCAATTTAACCACTATTGCCAAGTTGCAGATGTAGTATATTAGCATGTTTATTGAATATGTTGGAAGTTTTTATACTGAGTGTCCACCCCGTCCTCCTTCCCCTCCTCCTGCGCGAACTTCCCGCTGGGAAGGCGCTATCACATTCACGCAGATGGAATTAATTTGGAACAGGTGAAATTTTCCTATAAACCCTTATCTAATCAGTGGGTGTCACTGCTATGAGTGCCACAGATGTTCAGAGCATTTTATGTGGGGAAGATCTGTTTCTTCCCTATTTAAATGATCAAAAATATAATCTAAATAATATAATCTAAATGTAAGCCATATCACTATTGAACAATTTAATAAATGTTTTTAGGGAGCCCTATATGGGGCATATAATTCACGTAGATACATCTCCATTTGTGGTTGTGAAATTGCAAAACGATACCACCTATATTAAAATTATCGACGATAATAACATAGAGGTGAAGAATGCTTCTTTTTTTTGCTGTAAGTATCGGTGTAAATATCGAGTCAAATTGTATCGATCTCATGTTTTGCATATATTCTTGTATTTGCATATATTTGCTAATATTTGATTATTTGCATATTTTCTCATATATTTATAAGATCTTATCGATAAACGCTAAAAAAATTTGCAATTGAAATGGGAACTTATATTCAAATATGAGCTTCTATTCAAGAGAATATGGTAGTATATAGCATATGGTATAAATAAAGCAATATGGTAGTCACGTTTTCAATTTTCAATTTTCAACCTATTATGCGTTAGGGATATGTCAACGTAGCCATATTTGCACAGACGCCATAACTTCGCTTATCCTATATTGCATCAATGAACGGAACGAATTTTCAGATTCAATTTCGTGTTCGAGGAAATGATGCATATTTATGGGCTGCGAAGATGTTCACGTAAGTATTTAAAAATTTTATAAGCAATTTTTTTCAAATATTATAAGCAATGTTTTTCTTCGATTTTATAAGGAATATTTTTCAGGAAGAATTTTTTGCAACGTTTTTCTAAAAAATTTCATAAGTAACAATGTTTTTTTTAAGCTCCAAGAGTTCACTTCAAAATTCCATTAAAATTGTCACTACTGAGATGCGTCACTTCTGTGGCGATCGGTTCTGAGCTTGGCATCTCTAATATAACGCTGCTAACCTTTTTCGATATCTAGTCTTTTACAGAAATATCGCCAATAATTTTTTTGCCAAAGTTTTTCTAGCCACGCATAGTTCATTTCAAAAATAATTCTTCCGTTGAATCCACTATGTGGAGTTAGCTATAACGATTTTTTATATTGATGAAACGATTTACCCTTGCGACCAGATCTGTCGATATATTTTCACTCGATAGCCAAAATGGTTTTAGTTTCGATTGCGTGCGACCATATCTGGATTTTAAAATCCAGAAATATCTGGATTTTAAGATCCGGAGAATCCAGAAATATCTGGATTTTAAAATCCAAAAAATCCAGAAATATCTGAATTTTAAAATCCAAAAAATCCAGAAATATCTGGATTTTAAAAAAATATGGCAACACATATGCCTAAATTCATTTATGCAAAAGCGATAAGTCGGATTCTAGTTGCAATCGTTAGTGAAGCTTTTATTTAAACAGATCGAAAAACTGTGCTGATAAACTAATTGTTATGAAAAAAAATTCGCGAAAGCTATCATTTATTTTTATTGTTTTCTAAGAAAAACTTCTATCATCAAAAAACTTCCAGGCAAAAATCCAAATTTTATAGTTGGCAGATTTGAAATTTCAAAGCCGAGAAAGAAAAATTTCGTAATAGAACGGAGAATTTTTGATGAAACTTTTCGAATATTACAGATGGCAATTGGAAGTTAAAGAAATAAAGCCACTCTTAGAGAATACATCATCAAACGAACCATTAAAGGAGCCATCAAATTGGAGTCTGGCAACCGCTTGGAGTCTTTCATCTAATGACTCTTATAAAACCGAATCATCACCAATAAATGTAAGTTCTTAAATTCCGAGTAATTTAAAGGAGTCTCATATTTGAAGTGATGAAAGTACATAGTTGTTTTTTTTTTCATTTTGAGTGCGCCATTTATTCCACTATGAATCCTTCAGTACTTAATATATATTTGCATACGAGTATGATGAGTTTCCCATTGGAAATTAGCATAATAACGCGCAGAAAAGGAATTATAAACCGACAAATGAAACTAGAAGAAAGGTGGAAGCTATTTACTCATCAATTTTTACAATTTGAACTCTCCATATTCTTTCGGGTTTGTTTATTCAAATGGATTTGGGATCAGTTTAAGTGTTTTCATTCTAGATCACTTGTTATGATGTAGAATATCATCAGCCTCCTGCACAATCCTCTTGGAGCTTTTTAGGAGTCAATTAGGTATTTTTTGCTCATGAGCTGTTCACAGCAAAAAAAAGCACGGTATGTTTTTTACGCAGTGCCATGAATATTCAAATGCCATGGATATTTTTTACAATATTTGCAAAGAATTCTTTTTTTCAAGCTTTTTTATATGAATTATCTTAGGTTTAGGCTATCGCAATTTCCAGATCTGTTCCCTTTGTCCTTACTCATAGATTATCCGCTCACTTATTATTGTCTTAATTAAAATGCGACTTTAAGGCTATAGCAGAGGATACCTCTGCAGAAGGGACCAATACAATATCGCCTATGGAATCTACGCAATTGATAAGCGACGCATCTCTTCCGCTTCATGTTGATTCGGTATCTGTTATCGTTGACTGTTCGATAACGCTGCTTACTGACAGTAATACAGTAATTACAGTAATTCTTACAGTAATTGCCATATAGATGAGCCTTCAAGTTTTTCGTAGAGGGTGGGCCAGGAGATCGTGTTACCACACTGCAGACAGTGGTGATATTTCGTACTAGTATTATTATTCTGAATGTGGGCCTATAGTTAAGTCGTGCACAATTGAGTCACATACAACTAGGCCGAAGACAGTTACGGTGGTGAAGCACAAATCGGCGTTAGAGACTTCTAGAGATTACGTTATAAGAATTATTACAAAACTCTCGAGTCAATCTTTTGAAGGTTTTTTACCTAATATAAACTATTATGTGGTATTTTTTTTGGGTATAACTTTTTTTTTACTTCATCATCAATATTTTGCAGATAAATAAGTAAAATATATGCAAATAGAATAACTAAGATATTATTATGGCTTAGAATATTGGATAGAGAAATTTTGCTTAATAAAATCGCATTTTGAATATTAATTTATTTATTAGATATATGATTGGATCTTATTCGAAGCGATTTACTCAAAATCGATTCAACAAAATTTTTTCTTGCTTAAATTCTAAAAATTATTTCTAGATTAGTAAATCGGAAAGAACGAATGATCGTAAGGAGTTTAAAATCGCCACTTCTGAAATTACCTATTCTAGTCGACGAGGAAGCTCAATTTCTAGTAGTTATGCCACTAGTACAATAAGTCAGGTCTGCAATATTTTTTGCATTATTTTAGCTGAATGTTCCTTCTCAAATATTTTTACGTTAAGTTTCAAACTTACTGAATATAGTTGTATTTCAGTTAAGCTATGATCTTCACCATGATATGTTGGAGTTGTATTGGAGTTATGCTGGAGTCTGCTGGAGTCTTTTATATAATTGAATAGAGAGACAGTTAAAAGAATGAATCGAACTTATTTATTACACGCATCATTTGATATAGGATAATTCTACTTATAAGAATCTTTAATATGAAAGAATTCTATCATTAATATTTCCGCTAGGGATACCTTCGCAGTTGCATTGCCGATAATGCAACCACCTAACCTACGCACTGGTCGATCTAAGAAGCATTGTGCTTCCGTTGAATATGAGTGCATAATCGAATGCACTATACGGATAGCCTTAGATAAGTTTTGAGGTTCCAGGCTTTGCAAAAAAAATTGTTTGAGAATGATCTCAAGATGGAAGAATTCATTAAGGAAACAATTTTATTGGAGCAAATTTCTTTAAAGACAAGAACACGATCGTTGAGTGCCGATGATGTGAATACAATTATTCCGATCAGAAGGCAACGATTCCGTCAACAATTGAAGAATCTAATCGAAAGTGGAATCTATAATAATCTAACGGATTGTACTCGTGATGCACCATATTCAGCGGCCACTATACGTGAAATTAACGCTTATGCTCGTGATTTACGACTTTCATCCGTTTATGTAAGCTTCTTTTTTTCTGCTATTTCAAATGAATCTTAAAATCCCCAGAAATGGAATGTTTTTGAAATTAAAATCGGCCTAGTAGATTCATCTCGTCGTCAACATCTAATATTTGGGAAATATTTCCTAGAAGAGCAATATGAAGCTTTGAGATTTCGTTTGCATAAATCCTAATATAGATCGTTTGCTAATTCGGATCGCAGATCCAAATCTAAAGCATTCGTCTTGAAGCGTCACGACAAAAAAGAATAGAAGTTATGGAAAGTTCTCAATAATTGCCTTTCAGCTTCACGTAAGGCTCTCTATTTGTCTATTGACTCCAATTTTTTTGTATGCCAGTTATTTTTACGCTCATTTATATGTTTTATTTTGATCATATTTTATTTCCCAATGATTATTGCTTTGAACTTACTCCGTAATAGCCTAAACTTATTGGAGGACGGAAACTTGATTTTAATATCCGACCTAATCGACGATTTTGAACCCGTCATATTTGATAGATTTGAGTTATAGATGAGGCTATTCTATCCTTTAGCCTCTTTCTTTATTTTCCTTCAATCTTCTGATAGGTAGAATCTGTGAGCTATAAATTTTTATCGCATTTTGTGATAAGCTTTCTGAAAGAAATCTTTGATATAGATCCAAAATTCCGAGTTGGGACTGTTATTGCAAATCCATAATCGTCTTCTTTTAGTGCAAACTGATAGCTTCATTTTGATCATCTAAACCAACTTGAGTAAGGATATCAAAACTATACGCTTTCAGGTGGTTTTTTGGATAATTTTTTGAATGCTTCATTTGTTCTACTACAACGATTCGGATTCTTAGTTTTTATGCTATTTGTTTAGAAAATTTCAATTTCTTTCAATTTTAGGAAAACCTNTTTATATATATATATATATATATATATATATATATATATATATATATATATATATATATATATATATATATATATGAGTGGTGCTGGATTTAGCCTGAGATTAACCACTTCTAAATACAATCTTCGAATTTAGGCTCCTAGCGTCCGTAATGCTTACGAGGATGCAACGTATGGAATCAATACATATGGAGCGCAGAAACAACTTCCTCTGTGTGGACCATCTCTGCCTTTATCAATTACGCTAACGAAAAAACCAACAAATGCACCGATTGATCGACAAACTGATTCGATTCATTTTTGAATATCATTGCACACTTGATTTTCACCTTAATGTTCGATGTAAAAAACGGTATTTTTCATGCGAAAAAAAAAGTATTTCAAGTAAGTAGATTGCAAAATTATAAGCGATAATGCTAAGTGGTCATCATAGGTAGTAATGCATTCTATATAAAACATCATTAAAAAATTATAACTTTTATATAATAAATTACTTGTCAATAAATGGTCATCGTTTGTGATACCCAATACAGAGTATGTATACCATGTTTTGGTGATTGTCTCGTAAAGCGCATAGCCAAATTAAATCCAACGAAAGGAAAGATTTATACAAATTTATAGAAAGAAGGTCGTTATATTTTTCTGCAAATATTAGAAGATAAATAAATATAAACTTGTTCAGTGGAGATCATTTACACAGTTGAAACAGTTGAAATTTATTAACTAAAAAAAAATGTGTTGAATATTATTTCTGAATTTTTTTTTTCAATTGGATCATTGATCCGATATGGATGAACTTAATGATCAATAATGATAGTGTTCGAATTCTCGATGCAGTCATCTGAATTTATCGAAATATATTCATTAATTGTAAGAATGCACCTCAATACTGAATTAATATTCCTCAATAATTAATTCAATTATAATAAAACACATAAAAGAATTTCTAAAATAGTTTCACTCTTGAGGGAGCTGTTGCTACTTACGACGTATTTTTATATTTCAAAATACATCGTTTACATATTTATTATGGTTTAATTTCAACCATACTTGAATGGAATATTGATTTACACTAAACGCTAACCTATGTGAATGTAACAGATCTCATTGATGCAATATAAATTTTTCTTTTGTCCAGTCTTGATCTACTATACATTCATAATTCAACTGTTACAACCGCCAAACGAAATAAAACTTTTATTTCATAAAGATATATCAGTTATTTGCAATGTTCACGAAGTCATTCATATTATTGATTGAGAAAGAGATTAGAGACAGTTCTCGTTGTTGCCGAATAAACCGAGTGAAAATACAAACGAAAGAGTATTTCGAACATTTAAAAATAATTAATAAGTAGGTGGGAATAGACCAAAAGCAAAATATATTAGCAATTCCAGATAAGATTCGAGATAAATTGGAGGCGATGATGACGTATGCAAGAAGAAACGAAGGAAATGATGAGCTTTTATTTCTTAATACTGGATGAAAAGTATGACCACTAAAAATTGCTAGTTGTTGCCTCGGAAATTTCCGTATCAAAATTTGCCCAGGATAGCTGACCTCATCGGTGTGATGGCTAGAAACTCAGAACGTCTAGACCATCATACACTTTCCAAATCCTCTTTCCGAACACAGCAATCGTTCATCATCAACACTCAGCGTCAAGGTAATGCATAAAATACCGCTTCATGCATAAACAACTACCCGTTCCTAGCTTTATAGATATGCATTTTGAAAATGAACATCAAAAAATTGTGTGTTTAGTATCACATCGAAGTGGAAAAGTTTATGGGAATTAGAGTTCCGATGGGTAGAGGTAGGATCGCAGATGCTCCTAGAAGAAAATATTATCCAAGCATCAATTAGACTATATCATATTTGCCATCAGTGAACAACTATTGCTCCATTGCCTTATATTAACTTATTGATAGCACGATGAGTTGATGTGTGGCAATGAAATTATAATAAATCGACTCGAGATGGCACAACTGTTTAGTTTTTTTTTTTTATATTTATTGAAATGCCTGTGAAAAAAAAAACTATAAAAGCTTCCTTCTTCTCTCTATTGTCATATGGAAAGTACACATTAAGCAGTCATGACAAAAATTAGTGAGTGCTAAGCATAATTAAGAATATGCTCGAAATAAGGGATTAGCATTTTCGAAGGGAAAATCACGATTAGGGGGAGGCAGATCTTTGGAGATGAGGAGCAATACTACATATAGTGATACTTATTAGGTAAAGCTGTATTAAAAAAAGGAATCCCTAAAATATTAGGATAAGTGATACTTTCTCAGTCACTCCAATATTAACTTTCATATATCCGACGCATCCGAAATGGGGGTTGTAGAATCCGAAAGGTTAAGTGCACTTGTCGAAGAGGATATTCCTTTCGAAGAAAGTGAATATTGAGTGGTGCTGCAATGTTGCGTTTCGTTAATCGGTGAATCACAAACACTATTCATAGCACTTCCATGAGGGATTGTTGTTCTTGCCAGCCGTCTGCAGCAAGAATTAGATAGCCATCGTAAATTTGTTGCTATTTGCGCTAAGTGCTCATTTTCAGCTAAAAGCTTTGAGCAGCGTCCTTCCATTTCGGTGTCCATCGTTTTTATCTGTAAATATTTTACATATTTCAACAAAGAAGTTACAATGTCCCATCAAAAGCCTTACTAGTTAATCATTCAGGAATAGAAAATGTTTTTCATATTCTTAAATTTTGATATTTTTTTGCACCAAATACAGCTAAGAAATCTACGAGTTCTTGCGGCCTTTTGTTGGGAAAAGGTGCGGGGGAGCGGGAGGGGGGCAGCAATGGGAAAAGTTCTAACTCTGTGGATAATCTTTCGACAAATTTTTATGCGTTAATTTTATCATTCACCGATGAGTTCATATGAATTCAGCTTATCAGCCTCCGATCAGTTTAATCAGTGCAGCTTATCACTTATGACTTATTGCTCATACTATGCCCGCAAGATGTGTTTATATTCGGGATGAAATATTTGGAAATAAACTGCCAAATAGTTGAAGAAATAAGGATCACGTTCAGAACCTCTGAATATTTCATTCATTGATAGCCGAAAATTTCCACCATGATAGTGATAAAATCGTATTCTTAGAGCTGTTATGAAATGCTCGCATCTTATATACTGGAAAATTTTTTCATTTCTATGACTGATTATCGCCCAAATCCATTCTTTATAGGTCTAGGGAAATGAATATTGCTTAGAGTCAAAATAAAAAAAAAGAAAGAAAACTTTTAGGCTAAGAATAGAACGGATGAAATACTTAAAACGATTTTTAAAAAAATAGAGAAAAGAGGATTACAGCTATAAAATCGACATATGAAATACCTCTTCAAGTTCGGCCTCATTACGAGCAATCCAATTTTCCAATTCTTTTATTATCTTCTTTTTGTAACAATTCGCTTCATATTCCTATAAACTTCAAATGATAAGAATGGGTAAGTAATATGTTAAATTGTAAAATATATTAGGCTATAGCAAGATTTGTCGAAATGCTAAAATTGCGAGAATTATACCGTGAAAGGTGTCCATATATTAGAAGTGATTCGATCGACAGTGTATTTGAGTTCATTCAACACCGTTTCTTCGTGTTTAACACGAGCGGCTGCTAGTGAGTCCTTTAGTACCTAAAATTGCTTAAATAATAGAAGAGAAATTAAATGATTTGAAAAATATCACCAAAAATTTATCAATTAATAAATAAAATTAATGAATAATCAACAAATTTTTCGCGTCTAAGTTGAAGGGATTAGGGATTTTTTATTACATCGAAAGCTCGTCAAACTCAAAATTAATGCCTGAACAATCTTCTTTCCCTTCTCAAAAAATATAAATTCATCTCAAAAAATTTCAAAGGAGGAAATTACTCCTAAAGTTTTCGTGAAAATCCATAGAAGAAAATCTATAAAAGCAGCAAAACTCCTTTACAACTCTATAAAAAGTGCCCATAAAAATATTTACCTCTTCAATAACCTCCTCTCTATTTCACCATCTTTCATTCGACATAACATTAATTCAAACAACATGAAAAATATTTAACACTGAATTTGCATTTGTTCACGATCGAGCAGTAATGGAAATGGTTTCCCGGATTCTTGAGGTGAGTGAAGCAAAATGCTCGTCGTATATAAGATTGCTAAATTCCATAAAAAAAAGGAATTCTAAACGAACTTTTGGCGTATCAGTTGAGGGTTGCAAACAAGTGGAAAGCTCACGTTCCCTTCTATTTATTCGACCTGAAAAATGAATTAAATAAAACGGCTAGCATTTCTGCACGAAGCGTTAAAGACATTTTTTTTTTCAAAATTTTATCACTTACAGATTTTCGAAGAAAATATTGCTTCACTTTGGTTCGTCAACCTCAAAAAAAAAAATCTAGAGACATTTAGAGGTGGAAAAAAATATGCATGAATTTTTACAATTAGCCTGATTAAAGAAAAACGCTTTTTTGTGGATGATTCATACAGATTGCCGGATCAATCAGGATCTGACGCTATCGTCCTCTATATCGCATCCAAAGCAGGTAATTTTTAAAACCGGTTGGCCAACTAAACGGCATCAAAAGCGCATATCAAGCCAACCTCTAAATTCTCCGCATAAAAATTCTTAACATTTTTCTCTATCGCATTTCTTCCGACCAAAGTGGAAAATAAGAAATTTGCGGAAAATAAAATTTGTTTCAGAGATATAAATAAATAAGCAATTCACCGATAAGTCGCTTTAAAAGTTCATCCCTGGCCGGACTTTCCGGTTGCTTTTGCGCTTGGATAGTCGATTCGGCGTTTGCATCCATATTGAAACGTACACGCATATGTCGACGTCCCAATACCCCAACACGTCCACGAACGTTCTGCATTCCACTCTATAATTAGATACACGAAATTATACATAAACAATTTATAGAGGCTAATATTATTCTTTCAAGATATCGTGTTCAAACAAGATTGCTGCATCGAACATTGCTAAACCTTCCATTTCTTTTTTTTTTTCTAAGAAAACGTCTTTGAAATCAACATCGAATACGATTAGATCTCAATAATGGATTCAAAATTTTCTACCATTAACCATCGCATTAGCTGGACTTATGCCTTCAAATCGTCAAAAGTTGTAACGAGAGTATCTTATGAACCGATCGACAGCCAATCAGGAAAAACTTGACACCGTGAAAGTTCAGCCAAAGAATAGTTGTACCTCAGTATTATCAACTTTTAGATAATTTTGACAGTGAATATGAAAACTCTAAAATAGAACGCAAAATCCTTTCGAAGATCCGATAGAAGTGGAAGATCAGTTAGTGATCTAATCAAAGTGGAAGTGATCCCGGATAGAACTGATCGAGTTTCAGTGATTTTCATTCATCCCCAAAACATTTGGACAAATGTACACCAGAATTTATCAAGCACTTTTACACTCTCTTGCAATTTTCTGTGCAAAATACCAATTTTATGTAAGTTGATATAGTTTACAATTTTCGGTCCTGCTCGTTTGATGATAAACCAGCTTGGTAAAGTTACCTTAAAAAAAAGGTTGAACAAGGAGAGTAATATTTTCGCCTTTTGTCTGATACGATCGCCTCTAAAAAAAGCCTTTCATAGACGAATGATCGCCCTGTCACCCGACCGATGCACAATGCATCAAAACTTCTGGCATCTTTAAATGTTTACATCACTTTTCGAAGTCATTTTTCGAAAAGATATCAAGAAAGTGAAAAGCGATGATACCAACCAACCTCCCAGGACAAAGTCGTAGAAATATAATGTTCGTCATCTGTTGATACAAAAACAACGGTAAATTAAGGTGTGGTTTTTTTTTGTTAATTAATTTCAAAATTTTTTGAATAAAATTGAATACATTAATCTCATTTTCTTATAAAATGCAGAACGGTGCCATATTTGAAGCGAAATAGGAATATGCAAATTTCCGATCAAGTATACTTTACTAATATATAACTTTTATCGATATATAATCATTAACGGCTTATCTAGCAATATTTAAGTCTACATGGTTAAGATTCATTTTCAAAATTTTAGTATTGCGTTTTTTTCAAATTTTTCAAATTTCAAATCAAATTTTAGTATTCTAGTAATTAGAGTTAAGTGTTTTTTTTCGAGACTCTCACTCTAACGTTTCGATTACCACACGAAAAAAGCGAAACATTTCATAATACCAAAAAAGAATTGCATAGCAAGATTCTTAGTACTATTACTGAACGCAGATCGTTTGCTGTGCTGTTTGCAGAAATGCAGCAAGCGGTAAAAATAACCAACAATCAGCCAATCCCCACTCGTCCAGCTAGCTCGCTGATGAAAATATCATATACTCGCGTACCTCTCCGTTTTTCATGGGGCAACTGACTCAGTTGGTCCCTGTTTGAGCCCCCACCCCCTCCCCCCCCTCCTCCCTCNTAAGTGAATGCGCAAAAAATTTCATAATAAAAGCACTAAAATCTGTAAATTTTTCACAATATGTAAATTTTTCAAGAGCTAAAGCTCTTAAAAAATTACGATACAATATCATAGAAAAAAAACCCCACTAAAAAGCAATACAACAGAAGTGCAACATTTCAAATATCGTCTAGAAAAACAAACAAACAAAAAAAAAAAGAATTAAAAAATATCTCAAAAAATCTCACCAATATCTAAGACCGATATTCGATGGGTTATAGCAATTGGTTAATCGAACCATAACAAGTTTTTTCCTACGAATCATTCGTCTCGATTAATTATGGTCTTTTCTCTAATACTAAATGATTTCCTAAAAAAAGCGGCTTTCATAAACAAAAGAAATAATAAGTGCAAATTTGTCATAAAACGTTGTTATATAGTCGTTGTATATTTGTCATTTCGTTAAACACAACAATACATTTAAAGATAATATAGACAAATCTTAAGCAAATCTGTTCGACAATGATTTCCTTATAATTAAGAATAGAACCATATTTGCAGCTAAGTGAGAAAAAAAAAAATCGACGTGTAAAAATCATGAGGTGAATTGAGAATTAAATAGGCGAAATTTCATCAGATGATAATTTATAGTAAAGAAAACATTCATCTCTCCGCAACAAATTGAAAAATGTAAGGAACACATGTATTCGGCAATCGCAAAACACGGAAAAATATTTCCGAAAGGTATAGGCCTAATAAAACAATAGAATTCATACGCATGCAAGGATTAAAAAGCACTCGATCGTCTAGTAATAATAAAAGAATATTTACCCATCAACTACCAATCATCCTAATTGATCATATCCGATGCTGAATTTTTTCATCAACGAGCGATCATTTATTCCACATAAATTAACCTAATGCGTCAAATTTGTTCTGCTCAGATTAGAATAGCATAAGATCCGTATTGCTGTTCATGGGAAGCGTATTAAATCATTTCCCTAATGGACTTACTTCAGTGTACAGCTTAATTGACTATTTGCACAATATAAATTCCATCGTTACGTTGTGCTACAAACTTTGCACAAAGTGGAGCATTGTCGAAGCCGACCATGGCCTTGAGACGCTCTTCATCTTCCTTGTCCAGCTCTCGATCTGCTTCAACCTCTACACCGTAATCGGATAATACACATGGAACTGCCAACGGTGGATGCGTCCTTGTATTATAAGACTATAAAACAAACGAAAAATATCAAAAACTATAACCAATGCATGGGCATTATTAAATGGTGAAGGGTGGGGGGAGGGGGATAGTTGGACCAGCGTCTGGTATAATATCGAAAAATTGCAACCCACCTTCGATGTTGAATAGGTTCTCCCAGTCGAGACCAAAGAAGACTCGGAAAAATGGTTATGGTGATTTAAAAAAAAAGGAAATTCTGTTTTCCGTCCAGCCTAATAATACCAAGTCGACCAGGTCTCTCTTCCCCTTCTCTACCACAATGAATTCATTTTTATGCTAAAGAAAGTCCATAAATTTGTAATGAAACATTCATGTTGCGGAAAAGTTGCTGGCTTTTCAACTAAATACGTTTTAAGTTGGAGGCAATCTAGAATAAAGACAATTTAACTAGCTATTGATGAATTTCGAAGTTAAAGTTGAAATACATTTCTTTTCTCATCAGTTTAAGGACTAAGAAAATAAGCAGAAAAAAACCTATGATCTCGAACATTGCATCAACACCACCCTCTCTCCTCCTCTCTCTCTACTTCTATAAAAAAATGCATTTAACGGTGCAAAAAGAAAAAAAAAACCGATAACGAAAAATAAAGCAATGAAGGACAATGAAGATGTGATGTACTACAGCATTTCATGGTAACCACGACAACGAACAACGCTACAATTTGCTAGACGGAGCAATTCTGCTCGCAATATTGTACTTGCTAGAAACTCGCAAATCGCACTATTACTCAATATTCCATTCATTTTTCTGGTCACTGAAAGGAGCAAATGGAAGAATTATTTTCAAAAAAACCTTATTTAAAGTTTCCACGAAAGGAAAATAAAACAAAACGGTTACACGCTGACACAGCCACACTACCACCGAAGCATACCACGTTCACATACTGCTATACACTAACACAGAATATCACTTGGTTGTCATAAATCAACATAGAATCGATAAAGGTTGCACACCTGTTAAATAAATTAATAAAGGTTGCATTACCTGTTCTTCGATCGACCAAAGGCAAGATGGATCGACCCATTCATAATTGCCATAATCGATATAGAACACTTCAACCCGTTCATCATCAATCGCTGTTATAATAGCACGATATTTTGCGCCAAATTCCTTACAATATGATATGCATAATAGACCAATCTCCTATAATCAGCGCTTTTTTATATCATTCGCACAGCTTCCAATAAAACCATAGGTAATTTTGTAAACCTAACACAGGGAAATCGGGTAACTTCATTCAAAAACATGAAAGGGAACATATACCCATATAGGAACAGCAGATATTTCGATGCACCTAGCTTCACAATGTTCCATCAGCGAGCATTTACCTCTGTGGACGGGTAGCGTACATTCCCAAGATTGAGTGCACTGTGGTCAACGCAAACAAACGAAGCCAAGATGCCAAATTAGATTAGGAAAGTAGCAACAAGGTTTCAAAACAGACAGCCTTCTAACGTTTCCCTTGAGAAATTCGTTTCGATATGAATGAAAGCAAAAACCCATCAGTGAAATGACCAATGAACTGCACTCAAAAACTGCCTATTCGCGTTAAGTTTGCTTACTCACTTCGCATCAAAAAGATGATGGAAGCAAGCAAGCAATATTCTTCTTCACAGCATCCTTCAGACCTCAGACTCATCGGAATTCCGGAGCTTAAGACAAAGCAGAAAGACACATTCTTCAACAATCCGGCTCCTCCTTTCTCAAAATCATCAAATTTCCAGTGTGCTGTGAAAACAAAGGGGAAATCCACATACCAAAAACGATAGAGGAGGTGCGTTATCTACTTGCAAAGAGCTTAAGACCGTCTCCAACATCCCATCGTTGTGCTCGTTGAGAATATGGACGAAGAATAGCGGCCATAAAGTATAGTTGATGTCGTCGTCACAACGTTCAATCTTAAACTCACCACCCATCGCTACATCAACACATCGCATCCATGCCTGCAAATGTCCTCCCTATTACTGATGTTCAATGGATGGGAAATTAACGCCATTTCCTAGCATCTTCCTTGACGGGCGTGCATGACGCATTGAGTGGATTTTCGAAGAATAGCGGCCATAAAGTATAGTTGATGTCGTCGTCACAACGTTCAATCTTAAACTCACCACCCATCGCTACATCAACACATCGCATCCATGCCTGCAAATGTCCTCCCTATTACTGATGTTCAATGGATGGGAAATTAACGCCATTTCCTAGCATCTTCCTTGACGGGCGTGCATGACGCATTGAGTGGATTTCCAGATCACATAAAGGACGGATACTCGCATTTCCCCTGGAAATCTCCAAACTAACTGATCACACAATGAACAGAGCTCAGTAATAGCTTCCCGTTACTATTAGTTCATTAGACCTCAAGTCCAACCAGCAGGCTAAATTTCAACTAAAACATTTTTAAAAAAAAACTCGTTTTAGCAATTTCATTTCTTCTCAGATCGAATTTGGGTGGATGAAGCATCAAACTCATCCAGTTTAAAATGGCAATCATCACATGCGGCCAGTTTGGAAAAGGCAGCGGAACACTCACATGATATTTAAGCTTTGGAGAGCCGGGCGACAGAGGCATAGTATCCATATTCAGTGTGATCCTGTGATTGAACATATCCTGAAAGCAATCATTTTAAGACGTAGTTAGGCCGAGCAAATAGAAAGTAACTGTTACAGTTCTCCTACATTAAGAATTTCCGCGACTGTGACTTCTCACATCAAATCCGAATTAACTCTTCCTTCTTTGCCTCAATCTTTTGATTTTTTGGACCTGAATCTGAGAATTCAATTTCTTAGCCGCACCATCTCTTGACCAATAGACTGAAAATCTTATTCACCTCAAAAGCTGCTTAATATCAAGTCTTTTCTCCACTTTGAACATAACTTTTTACCTTACATGGTATGCAATTTTCATCCATTTTAATCATAAAAATCTAACGACTCCCTAGTCGCTTTCGTTGCTCTAGGGATATGACAACGACATCGCTCATAAAGAAATGCTTCACCACTTCCGCTTCGCTGTGTCCCAACAAACCTATATAATCACACAATGTCCGGATCATTTCCGCTCATGTTTCAGATTGATTCAATCGTCCAGCAAAGAAAAAACAGTAATGTCCTCGTTTTCAGAATCCTCCGAAAAGTATTCTTGCAGCGCGGCTAAACACCATCAATATTATCTCCTTCTGAACGTGAATGCAACTGCAAACGAAATCAACACATTCCATCTCTACTACCATATCGTTAAATTTAGTTCCCAGGGAGGGTCGAGCGGCGAAAGTGCCACAAAGAGGGCATGTCAGCGGCTGCCTTCAAAATGCTCATGATATCACAAAGTCGCCGCAGGCACGCAAACGCACGCATCGCACACGTACACGTACACGCACACTCACACGTATAAGCACACGCACACCTACAGGTACAACCGCACGTAGACGCACACGCACACGAACACGTACACGCATACCTGCACGTATACGAACACGCACGAGTACACGCACACATGACGCACGCCTACACGCGCACACACTCGTACAATCAAACGTACGAAAACATAGGTACACGTGCACGAGCAGGTACACGTGCCCGTACACGTACACCCATACGTACACGCACACCCACATGTAGAAGCACATGTACACGTACACGCACACGTGCACGTACACGGAAAAGTACACGCACGCGTACAAACACACGCATATGTGAACGTACAGGTACACGTGCACGTGCACGTATGCGCACACGAACACGCACAGGTAGACGCACGCGCACGCGTACACGTACACGCATACCCACACGTAAACGTACACGCAAAAGTACGCGTACACGCACATGCACACGTACACCCGCACGCACATGTACACGTACACCCACACGCACATGTACGCAAACGTACACGCACACGTACACGTACACCCACGCGCACACGCAGACTCACACGTACACGTACACGTGGATGCACACGTACGCATATACGTACACCCACACGCGCACGCACACGTGAACGTACGCGCATACGCACACGTACACACGTACGTACACCCACGCATACACGCACGCTCACACACATGCGCGCACACGTTCGCAACACACGCACACGCACGCGCACACACACACCCAACCCAAAAGGGTCGTGGTGAATACAGTACATATAAAAAGTTTAGTTCAAATATGAGCTCGTCAATACTGATACTCTGGCAGATATCCTCCATTTTAGCAAGCAATTATAAATTTGTGAAAACGATAAAGGAAGAAAAAACAACAGAAGGAATCATGGATCGATAATGCAAAGAGGCTTATGCGTAGGCGTTCCATAACTAACACCTTGTTGCGTTATGACACACTGAATAAGAAAATTCCTCACCGAAGTTGATATATCCGAGTCACTTGGTTCTTCATCCGATGATTCGTCGCTCGTGTAGAGAATAACTTTCTTTTCTTTTCGCGGCTTCTTATCTATCGGACCAACGCCCTCAACCTATATTACTTCATCATCAAAGATTTATGGGTGAGAAGATATAACAAGTGACCATCGACAGATCCAACCATAAGACAACTAAATGTTTGATCGGCGGCTCTTTTGTGAATAACCGGAAACTGCGATCGTTCCTAACAACTCCCCGCCACCTTCCTCATCGGTTTTCGAACAGAAAAATCTCCGTACTCGACCCTGCTGGAAGTAGTGCTAGAAATTTACAGCCATCCCTATCCTGCACTTCAAGACTTCCGGAAAGTTCACACGTTCACCGTTTTTCTTTTTTTTTTTCGTAAATAGTCGCTCTGAACTAATCACTAGCAATAATAACCTGGTTAAGGAAAGGCAAAAAAAGCAAACCAAAGATCTCCCAAGCTAGGAACTCACCTCGGATATACTTCTGCAGGACGAGCTTGTTCCTGAAGCGATTCCAGACTCCTGCATTTTGAAACTCTAAAACATGTGATTTAGAAGTCACCCGTAATGAATCGAATGTGAAGGTTTCCCTGATTTCCGGAGAGGCACATAATTGAGGGGAGAGGCATGCATAATCAAAGAGGAATGAGAACCTTTGATGGCGCTGGTCGAAAATATAAAGTGACGGAGACGAGATCCACAATGTAAGCTTTAACACCAAGCTTCATCAAGCAAAATGAACCACAATAAGAATGCCTTAATTTCATGCATTTCCCAGGTCCATCCACTATTTATGAGTTAAGCCATCCCTTCTTCACCTTTCTCCTTCTTTTCCAACCTCCTAGGTAGCTCTTGATTGTGAAGAGAGGGTCGGCAACGATAAGCTCGCAAGAATAAGGAAAATCCGAGGCAGATGCGATATGACTACATCACATCCAGTGATTATGCGATCCCTTAATGCATCGCGAACTGCTATACGTTCTCACAGTTACTGACGCGACGCTTCCATTAACACATTTCAAATTCGATCTAGGCATTGCACTTGAAAGTATCAACAATTATTTCCATTCGACTTCAACATATCGGCTACCGGCTGTGCATATCAACTATATTCCAATCATACGCTAGCTGTATTATGAGAGAACACGAAAGCTATAAGGGGGTGAGGATCTCACCTCAAAGAATGCCACCTATTATTTTATGATCGATGAGAATTTCTTCTGCCTAAACCACCTACAACGGAACTTCCGCGTAAAGCAAAGTAAGAACTAACCTCGGGATGGGAAGTGAGAAACGACGCCAATAGCATTTTTTTCAGTGAATCGGCCTCCTTCTGCGTTGGTGCCAAAGCGCAATAATCGGTTGGTTTATCAACTTCACCACAAATCCAGCACGAGAACCCTTGAACCGCATTAATGGTATTGCTTATATCACGGAAAAGTATGGTGGTTGATCCACCAAAGAGATGACAATATGGCAATATAATGCTTATGCAGATGTAAAAACCCTACCAACGTCCCTCTTAAACAACTTATGACTAATTTATAGTGTCCACTGCTTCTGACCGGTAGCAATTTACGAGAACGCTTACCTACATGAAATTATCTTCCACTGATCGTAACGTAGATATCTTTTTAAACATCAACGAATGCACCATCGAAATAGTCGTTCTTCAAAGCGATTTAGAAATGCACGAAGAGATTTCAAAAAGGAGGCTTTTGAAATTTTTGAGGCAAACTTAAATGTTCTCATCAAGCAGGATTATCAAAGATTTTAAGCCTGCCGTCGGCTGTCTATTCTCATTTCCACCTCAACCATTCACTTCCAAGAAAAGCCTTCGGTTGTTAACCAATTTGTTAATGGGACACCCCATAATGCAGTTGATAAAGAACTGCTCGAGTTTTCTCTTACCGCATATCATATCGCATCGGCACTAGCAACTGATAAACTTCATAGTTTAATAAAGATGGAAACAATTACGTCTCACACTGCTATAATTTCAGCACTTATAAAAATACGGGTGCATACGACAACGCCTAATTATAAATGGGAGTGGTTGTTTCTTTCCCTTAGCCTCCTCTTGAACTTCCGTCAATGTTCTTGAAGTCTAAGATTTGAAAATCTCATAATTTACAACTTGAAGATGAAAAAAGAAAACAGAGATGTTTGAGTGTTCCAGCAAAATCGATGCACAATGAGTACATGCATGTATCGATAGTCAGAAAAATTCGAAAAATCCCATATTTACCATTAAAATATCTACAACTCCCATCGTACATTTCTTCTGAAGGAAATTCTTCGCATTACTGGAACAAATTTTTAAAGCAAAAAATTCGCATTCATAAATTTTAGTTCATTATCGTTATACTCCCGCATGTTTTCTACATGAGAACTGACATAAGCGGGGAATTAAAAAATTTCCCAAGATAACTGAAGCGAAATCTTGAAAAAAAAAACAAGAAGTTATGTAGGAAGCACAATTTAACAGGCAAGGCGAAAATAGTCGATCCAAGAGAATTCAACAAACCTTATATCACAAACATAAGCGAAGAAACTTAAAAAAAGAGAGATTAGAAAGAACTAACGTTGTGCAATGGTGCCATGCCTATGAAATGCATAGTTCCACCTCGCTGGTAATATTGATCTTGTTCTTCTACGAGAATCACACATCACTTTTCCTAGCCCTGCACCTGATCTCTGGGCGAGAGAATTAAGATTTTCGTTTGAACAATCGCCATTTCGCAATGGTGTCGCCAATTTCGCATCACCATCTCCCCGATTTGCGATCGTTGCCATCGAAGTAGAATCCCTCACGATACTTTTATCGGATGCTGTAGCAATTAAAGCGTGATTATTCTGCGATTCATCTGGAAAGATGCTCTTCTGCTGTGAAACATCTTCAGCATTGTTAGCTTTCTTTTCTGTCGCCCCTTTACTGTCTTCATTCGATTTTGAAACAGCGTTGCCAACCTCATCAACCACACAACACTGTGCAATGTTGTCTCCGTCAACTGCTACGCCTCTACAACCATCTTCCATACTCAATGGTTCTGAACTTTTCGCATTTTCTTTCAAGTTTGTAATTCCATCGACGCAAGATGCAGTCTGCTTTTGCGAAGTCTCGGCGTAGACCAACACATCAACACTATGATGCACTGATACGTGCGGTTCACTATCACTACCGGATGATAACGATGACGATTGACTACAGCGAGCATCTGACGATGAGCACGAATTCTGAAATTAATTCACAGCTTGGCACGTAAGCTGCCCATAATAAGAACAGATCGCAGCGCATCAACCACAGAATGAAACTAATGCAAGTATTCATAAGTACGAAATATTTCGTGGTGCTATAGTTGTGATGTTCGCAACGGTTGAGTCATAAGTTCGGGTCATGGCACAACATTGCTTACTTTCCCTTCGGGTACATGAAGGATACTAGAGGCAACACGGAGGTATTCTTAATATTATTGACACCTAGGTTACACAAAGAAACAGACAACGCGCAATTGAATAATTCCTTGAAGATACCGGATCCCGAGGTATCAACGTCTGAAAAATGCGAAATAAACAACCAGTGGGATCGAGCAAGAGATAAGAGCGCAACTACCCTCTCCCTCGATCTTTAATCTCCCAAAGAAATCAATGGTGCAAGTACGAGGAGGTCTAACGATACAAACGTACTAAAATATACGTTTTTATAGCTGGTTTATAAACGTGTGACAAAACATGACATACAAACCAACCCCACTGAGAGGCCATAACTGTTATGCTTCACGCCTCCAGATTTTCTAAATCTCCGGCTCATAGTTCAACAGTATACTACGACATTAAAGGCTTTCCAATAATAAAACTTTAGAAGCAGAACTTTAACAAATACGAGAAAAATTTAACTCGAGAATCTCAAAACTGTTTCAAGTGACCAAACACAAGGCATACGCATAAAAACCCATATGGATGGAAATCAACAAACTGATACCTACCTTTACTGAATGTCCACTGTTGCAAGAAGTTGTAGTGGTCGCCGAATCTGCACCTCCTGAAGTGACCAAATTTTGCAAGAAATTTGACGAACTTGCAGAAGCATAAGCCCTCGGTACCGATGAAAACGTCGTCGATGCTTCGTGGCCGATCATCACCAAACAGTTGCAATTGGGGCAAGCGATATAGATAGGTAGCGTGCGAGATAAACGCACATGATCCACTGCTGCGCTCGCCGCAACTTGGACTTCCGGATTTGTGTGCTGCTGCCCCATGTGTATAGATTGCACTACACCAGGAGTATAGATCGCTCGAGCTTGAAATTGAGAGTGAGGTTGAACTTCGTGCAGACCGATATTGGACGCTGACGCCCTAGCAGCAAACTGTTGCATGCGTAATGAGGATAACCTGAAATATTGCTGGATACACTGCACTAATGAAGACGTCGCAAAAAAAGAAAAAAAAATGCCAATGATGAAGGAATCCCCAAGCTTCTTGATTTCATAAAGTGAAGTTGCAATTTGGGTGTTCCAAACAGTAGCTGCCAAATTGCCAACAATCAACAACAAATTTGTGAGTAAATGTCATATTTCCCGAGCTTCTTGCGACTGGAAAATTCGAAAAAATTTCACAGCCATTACTTTCTCAAAATTAGTAATTAACATTCGAAGGTATCTTGCGACACCGCCTTCTAACTTTTTTAAAGTCCCAACTTTTTTCTCCCTCCTTAGGGTGACTCAGGATAGCTGAGATGGGAGGATGAACGCGAGAAGGACAGAAACAAAGATTGACTGAGAAATGGCCTGGCGACACTGCGGATGATGCTTCCGTTAGCCACCATCGCTTATGTCCCCACCCTTCCCCTCCTTAACACCCATTTACGCACAGATACGATGAGATTCCTACAAAGCTTTAACGGGGCAAACATGTAGTGCAGCACATTTTATAGAAACTCTAGGAGGTCCTCGTGGAAAACATTTCAATAACGTTCGCGGACCAAGCATTTACTACGTTACGTGAATCGAATGGCATCATCGAGTGTGCGACCCTCGTCAACGCAGTGCTGTTGGTGACCATGAAGTTCCCATCTTTCCCATGTTTCCGCTTTTTTTTTCAATTTTTCCGAAATTTTTTTCCGAAAAAATTCCGAAATTGTGAAAAATTTGAAATCATTACCTACAAATAATATCAGATTTGCGAACGACTTACCCTTCCCTCCGCCGATAAAACAGGAGTATCATATATGGTAATAAGACAGGACTGTCGCATATGCCAATAAGACGGGACTTCCTAAATCCTGATAAGACAGCATTTTGGGGCCCTCAAGCCTACGACTACTCATCGCATTTCATGGTCAGTCACATAAAAAATCAGGAATAAAACGCACTGCCTCACGACCACATTGTTGGGGCTCACATGCAGCGCGGCCTCGTAGGCAGCCATTTTCCGCCGTAACTCACTCGGATCATGGAGAACCGGACTGATATCCGGCCGGGCAGGTGGACATGTAGGTATAGGAGGGCCAGAGGTAAACCGCGAATGCATCTGAAAAATCAAAGCGTAATGCTATTACCAAAATTAATCGATGTGTGAATTTATATATCAAAATAAGCTATGAAGGTGCTAATAGACAGAAATATTTCGGATAAAAATTACAATTTTGCCCAAAACAACTTCAATCGGCAGTGGTATTAAATCAATACAGTTCCTCTTTTACATCATTTTTTGGTTTAAAAAAAAACTTCGAATGACCAATACCTTATGAAGAATATATGAAATGATGAATTTCTAACGCATATGAAGCTATAGATGCCGGTTATAATCAACCGTTTTCTTTTCGTTATTCACTCCGTAAGAATTTTGACTAGCTATTAAATCGCTGATATCGATAACACACCACCAAAAACTATTTTCAAGATCGTTGTCAGCGAAAGAATGCAGCAAAATGGACAGCTTGACTCGGTTTGCTTAATATGCTCGGAGATGTTTCCGTATGGAATATTACCGCACACTCAGAGCAAAATTTTTACATCGACATCAGGTTGATAGTAGTTCAGCAATTTTCATCTCCAACAAAATTTAAATTTTCAATCGTCAACTAACCTGAGAGGATCTGCTGTACTCCAATACAAGGTCGAGTTTTCTCGAAAGATAACGAAAATTTTCTTCGAATTTCGCATTCAACGATTGCAACATCGCAATCACGTCGTCACTAAAATCCATTTTAACATTAAACTTCTGCAAATATTTTCATTGTTATGACCACTTGACCTACTCTCTTCCCCAACCCTTCCCCCCCACCCCCCCATCCATCAAAAGTAGAAGAAAATCGAGATGGCGCACTTCCCTTCCCACTAAAATACCATCACCCGTCGACCCTTACCTTTTCAAACACAGGCGATTTTCGGAGCAAACCTTCATGCTAGTTACTATGTCAATATCATTGAATATTCCTAAATATTCATTCGTGAAGCTAAATACAAGTTAATGTGCATAAAAATTACTCAGGGTTGAGCTCAAAAGTCTGAAATGTTTCTATCAATTTGCCAAACATAAAAGAACATTCTCTAAAGCCTGCTAAACACAAAACACAAAGTCTTCGCGACCGTTACTTAGATCCATCTGCAGTTCAGAACCCACAAACTTACGATACCCTCCCCAAAAAACCTTACAGAAAACACCTGATGGTTTTACGGAACATGCTCAAAAATGAATAAAATGCTCACCAATCGCGTTGTATATTTTGCCGGTGTTCGGCTCGATTAGCGTTGCTAATATCCCCATCTCGTTCGTCGATCAAATTTCCATATCGCAACCATTTTGTGATTTTATCACTATCGATTTGCCAATCATTAATTTCATTCGCATAACAAATGTTATGGAATGGAAGAGATGATTGTGCTGTATCAGCGGTACCTATCTGTGTGGAGCAAGTCGTCGAATCATCCCAATTCTCATCGGATATACCATCAGCGCAAAGCCATCGCATACCTTTCTGCGGATGTGAAAATTGCATCTTCGCAAAAAACAATCCACTTCGATCCGCCGATATCACATCTATGACGAACTTTTCATCGACCGCCAACTGTAAAATTGATTTAATACCATCTCTGTAGTGGCATTACCACCTATAAATTCATTGAAGTTACGTTTTTAAAGAAAAATAACAACACTCATGCTAATAAAAACCTTTATTGAAGTCCCCTTTGGGAATGCCTTCTTAAAAACATTGATAAAACTCCGGCCGGTCTGCCGCCAAATCAGTGACGAACGTCCTTCCTCTCACAGCATTTCATGAGCAAACGTCAAGCAAACAAGACTGGTGGATGTAAAATCGAAGTAAGCCATTCACATGCGAATACAACAACAGATCGATGAGGGTAGAGTACATCAACACTATTATTAACACTTACCTTGACCGGCGATCGTAATGGAATGTTATGCGGCGAAACAGCACTGATACGGCATCTAAACGCCGCTCCAGGAGTGTCGAGTACACTCGAAGGCTGAAAAAACATTCACATTATACATCCTATACACTTATGCACAACGACACTTATATTGCAGAATACCAATGAAGCAACAGACTATATTCATAGAACTTAACATTCAGAAAGCAAATATTAAGAAAAGCGAAGCCATCATCAATAATGACAAACGAATTCTTTTTATATTTACCAATTATCAAATTATCAAATTTATCAACGCTGTATCAAATAAGATAAAGTTTTGACCATCAATTGATTATCAAAGTCAAAGGTGATTATTTAAAAAAAACTCTGAGCATATCAGCTAGACTCGAGAGGATAAAAAAGCATAAAGATAGAGGGTGCAATTGCGCTAATCCACAGCAATCACGCGCAGTTTTCTTTCGCCTCACTGAAACTGATCGAAATTACATCAAAGGAAATCACCTGCTCACTGAGATCGAATAGATTATAGATATTGCATATAACCCATATACCATGATCGATCAAGAATGCCATACATGAACACTCCTTCAAGTTGAAGCCACTTGCCACTGCCCTGTAATGAATGTGTGTTTGCTTTCTTTAATTCACCTCTGCAAATCTCTAGTAATAAAGTTATTGAATGTAACAATTAATATGAGAAGATTTTATGTGATAAAGTTATGTCGGTCAATAGTGTCTGTTGAATGAGGCGCCACATGAGAACAACATAATTTCATATTTTATTAGTACTATTTTCGCAAAGTAAAGAATGAGTAGAAATAAATCAGCAAAATATCAACATTATTTATAGATAGTGATAAGGATTTAACGAAATATCGCAATTATACTTTAAAGGAGTCCCACAGGGGTAGTCAACTGAAAAAAAAAAAATTCATTTTTGCTCGTCAATTCCCCAACTTTCGAAAAAATCGTGGAATAAAATAATGAGATGGCATGTTGTATGATAAGATCGCTAATCCAACAAAAAAACAGCCTAATCTCCCTTGTCGTTTTCAACACTACTTAAGAAACAATCATTCATAAAAGTTAATATCCTCATTTGATTAATGCAAAACGCACGTGTACAATGACGATTCATACCTGTAGAACCTGGGTTTGGTTTCCGAAGGTAAAACGATGTTCGCTAAACACGCCAATGTACGACCTTCTCTTATATACGGTGATAGTGGAGTTGATGGAGTAACAATACACTGCAATTTACATGGATATCATAAAAAGAAAATTCAATTAATCAAACGAATGCAAAATATAATCAGTACCAAAGTACTTGAATGGCTGCGAGGATATCCATCAAAGAGTTATCTATGAACTCAGTGGATAATACCTGGAAGATAAGAGGAATTCGATTAATTCGAAAAGCCAAAAACTGCAATGGTTTTTCATCATTCAGCAAATGCAATTACATCAGCTGGAAAATTTTCTCAGAAGAGGATGGAAATGTTGAATATAAAAATAAACAAAACTGCTAATATACTCTTTAATCTAAAGTCGACCTAAAGCATGACTATAGTATCTGATGCAATTTATCCACAGCAAAATTCCCTCACAAGCACTCGCAAATATCTACCGGTACAACGAGCTTAAGAACGGTAAGGAAAGGGGATAGGGCATGTACAGTCTGCATATATCAATGCAGTAGATGCCGAATATAAATTCCTCCTATACTTGTATTTAATATAATCAACGACGTTACCACAATGCACGATCATCGCCAATCTGCTCAATTTCAACGGCTAATTAGATTTTTCCCTTATATATCCACTATCAGTCAAACTGATCAACTATAAAATTAGATCATCGATCACTTATATAAAAAGAAACAAGTATGAAACAAAATAATACAACACTACACCCATAATGAGAAAGCCAAACTCGAAATTCATTGCAAATCTGTGCAAAACTCTTGAGAATTGAACGACTCTAGCGAGTCTATAACACTGAAAGACAAAATCTGTTCTCTAAGCACATGTGTCAATCTCGTGCGTCACCTCAAATTCTAAAAAATTCGTCACATTCCTTCAAAACTCAAAGAAAAGCATAATGCAGATGCAAGACTGCAATAACTACCAAAGCCTAAAACAAATATGCTTGATGAACTTTTTCCAAGATCTGTGACCATTCCTGCCTCTCACCTCCGCAGAACGGAATGGAGAGAAGAAGACGGCAAGGGAACTTGCAGGGAAGATGGAGGGAGAAAAAGATCGCAGACTACTCGCCTTATTCTATCTTCTTCGATCTTTGCGTTCCGTTACGAATATGTTTATCAATAAGAATTAATGATAAATTTACCCTGCTGATGATTCTACATGTCGAAACACGCCTCAACCAATAGACATTTGCGTCAATTTTTTCCGTAACTCGTACGAGCAAACGAACAGGAAAAATAAAATTATGTGTAGGTGCTGGGAATCGAAATGTCCCAGGCATGTAAGGTCTAGACTGAATTCGTGAACGTATCTCAGCGTTTTTCATCTCCACTGATGGCCAAATATTCAAATGGTCACCCTGCAAACATTCATATCAATACGTTTATCAATCAGAACACGGGAAAATATTACAAAAACGAACTTTATATAGTTCTCCCCATAGAATCAAGCGATGCTTTAGAATCTATAGTACGTAGAAAATATCACTAAAATATCCTGAAATAATGGAAAAATCCACAGAGTCATATCTTTCTACTAAAATTATTAGCTGTATAAATCCTCAACGGAAATGCTCCCTTTTGAGAGATACTGCTAATTAAAGATATCATCTGTTGTTTGCCGTCGCATGGCCGCGCTTTTTCCCATTACTTTTGCCCACGGTTGTATGAGTTACTCCAAGTTTTTTGTTAGTTACATGCGGAATTCACAGCGACTAAGATCGCGACTCAAGAATCAAAAATAGTGAATACGCAAATTTCGAAAGGAGTTCTACAACTATCTGGAGCTATACAATCGATACGCCTTCTGTATATTCTATTCTATAAGGCAAAGTTCATACTTTCAAAACAACACTGAATAGTGTAGTAAGCAACCTCGGGGCACAAAATTTCTCTACTGGGTGTATCGCCATAGAACACCCGCGAAATAACCGGTGGAGGGTATGCAGATCGAACAGCTAATGGATATCCATCATCGCTCTTCACCGACAGCCGGCGACCTTAAAAATCGCTCGCGTATAAACAAGAAGGATACTCCCCAGCATTAAACCAAAATAAAACAAAAAATTGCAGCACAGAATAAATTTAAGCATCAAGCAACATAAAAAGAAGTGGATCGAACGATGTCGACATCTAATGAAAAAAAAAATATTCTACCTGCTAAAGATTGTATATTACCTACGAAAATCACCCTACCTGTGAACAAACGAGGTCTACGGTCAGGTACTGTATGAACATGAAAGTGAAGCACGCGGCTAACCACTGGAAGCCGAATGCGCTAGATGAGCGGCGCAATAAGCGCTTTCAAGATATGCTCATTACAGCGGCATCCGGTTTCATAGACCACCAACGAAAATGAAAAGAGCTCATTCCCAAAACCGAATAATTACGGAAATGCCTCGGTCGGTATTAAATACATAGGTTTACATTGTGAACTAAAGTGAATATCCTTTGGTTCACATTGCAAACCCAGTGGACTCCTCTAAACCATATTTTCGCACTGAATCATTGCCTTTGTGGTCACAGAAATTTAGAATTGCCACAAGCTTTGCATATCGTTTTCCAGGTTGATGAGGTGAGAATGTAAAAGATGATAACTGCTGAAAAGATAATACCATTGCAAGTAGACGAAACAACGAAAACACATGGTGAACCAGGTGTAAATCGATGAAAATGAGCCGCCTTGCAAGCGGATAAATTCATGTAGTTCCATCGACAGTCGCACAATACTAAAGGTAAAGCCATTGGAGGGAAAAGACTGAGTTGATTTGTCAGCGGGTAGATATCGGTTTGCTCAATGCACTCCATAATACCCAAGTCAATTAAATACATCTGCAATTACATCAAACTAGAAAACACCAAAAATTCATTCATGCCAACCGGCTGTCACCATTCAATTTCCTTGGTTATCACCATCGCTACGCCTCATTACACCAATCTTTCACCAATAACTTTTGGTACAGACATCTTCGCGGGAAGAATATACCAAAAATGAGACCTTAATCCGGGACACCAATTGAATCCGCAGTCCTACAGAAACTAATCGAAATTCGTCCCAGACTTTATTGCTTGCAAGCGCCGTATATGCATGGGGGAATAGCGCACCATCTATATGCTTTGCCGGTTCCTACAGCATTTATAAATTTTGTGCAATGGGAGAGATATCTATTTCAATTTGCGATACTGTCTGCAAAAAATAAAGCATCTATCAATGCCCCTCCTTCAATCTTGCTAATAATAAGAACTGTTAGGTAGCCCTACTGGCGTTCGTTATCGCTCAAAGAAAACAACGTTGAAGGGGAGGGGGCAAGAAATCCACCCAGTACTATTATTTTGATGAGATCGGGATGGGATGGACCGGATCCTCAGTACTCGATGATTAGATCTCAGGAAACGAAAGAAATTGAAAATATTGTCCTTCTGAAAGTGTCAAATTTTCCATCCAAAAAAATTCCACAAAAGTGACAAATTATAAATTACGACCATCGTAAAGCAACTACTTCCTGGACAATACAATGATGCACTCTGCAGGGTCATAAATCCACTGCTTTGCTCAATATCTACAGTTGCTCAAAGTTTTTGGTTACGGATGCTCTTCGTTTCCTTCTTCTTTACGACGATATGGTTCAATAACGCCCATTATCACTACAGCATTCATCCTCTACTTTCATCAACGCTGGTAGCCTTCTTATTATCCGAAAATAATTCTCGTATAATCCGGATATATCAATACACTATTTCATACACCAACATAATATCGATCTCAAACGCAACTCATTTCATGCTCGCTACAATTCATAAGATGTGGTTGACTTTCACAACTCCAAGAAAATTTTTAACAGTTGAGAATGCTACTTATATTTTCTGATGCAAAGCTGTCAGTAACTATCTATAAAGCATTCACTGGTTGCGCATCTGGCAGCAACGAAATAAAAAAAAAAGGAAATAGGAAGTTGAAATAATTTATCGTATAACCTGCCAACGCGTAATCGAATTGAATTTGAATCGAAATTGATTGCATACTGCTCGTGCAAACCTTTTCACAGAGCGTCGATAGATGAGATAAACCGCCCCTATAACAAAATCAATTATCTACGCATTTTTTAAATTGCATTTCCAAATACTACATTTTAAGGAAAAAAAATTGTATCATAGATTGCATATTGCTATCTCCTCTTAATTATGAGACAGTATTCGTTATTCTATACTTGAAAAGCTTTTCATCTTTTCTTCTTTGGTGTACTTATTTGCAAATTTACTTCATTGTATATTCGCCTCGGAAACATTTTATGGATTTTTCCTGAAAGGTTCAAAAGTTTATTACGAAATAAAGTTCGTAAAGAAGACATTTTTGAAAACTAGTAAGCCAACATTATCTTCAAAGCTGAGGCTAAAAAGACTAACAAAAAAAAACGTGTCCATAAACCCTCAGCCCCCATTTCAGTGATTAAAAAAACAATAAAAACTAAAATAATTGATATTCACCTATGCTGACATATTTTGCCGGCTCCATTTTGAGTGTGCTAACGTCGATTTGCCTCAGGGTATCATCAAGTAATTTGTTTTTTAGATCGAGTCCATGCGACCTCACATATAGTACGTTGCTGACGTTATCAACGTTCAATACCGTCGCTCGCATAGGATATTCGTAGGGAATTAGATGGCGTGGGTACGGTACCAAATTCGACCACATACAGTAGGCCACTAAATGTATTAAATATAACACAAACTAGGAAGGCACCGGTCGCCCTAATATGCCAAAGGTGAACCCAATGCAAACTCTTAGTATTCCATGGTTGCGAAGAAACTTATATGATCTCTGTTCTGTTACGCTTTGACCACAACGTAGCAGCGTTGCAATGTTGATGACCTATGCAACAGGTCAGGTCACTTGCGCCAAGCGAATGCGCTACGATGAATTTCTGCAACGCAAGGGAACAATATCGGTGATGGAGAGGAATTCAGACAACGATGGTGGATACAATACATCAAAGCCTCGCAATGCCTCCTCCACCCACCTCTGTGAACTACTTTAAAATATAATTTGAGACGGAACCGATACGAGCAAATTACGGAATCGGGATGCAAAGAAAGCAATGTCGGAAGCCCAACATCAGGAAATCAGAATATTTCGCCGGAATGAGGAAAATAATAATAGTGGAGTAAAACTGGAGACCAAAAATTATCACTAACTATGGAACGGAAAAAAAAGAGGAAAATTTCCATCCGTTCCTAATACAAAAACTTCTATGAATACCGTAATTGACCGTATTCACTACTACAAAAGATTACCTATATGATCGTAGTAAAATTCTCGCAAAAAAACTTACGCATCATTCGCCGTTGCAAACCATTTTGAAAGATATTCAACGGATTCAATACACATCCGTCGGCATCATGTGCGTCCGACTTACAGAATGGACAACCGACATTCCCGTTCGTGTATAATAATTGCAAATATCCTTCATGTATTAGCTGAAGCATTTACCTATATATGAAAGTATAATTACCTGCATAGCCTAAATCAAAGACGACATATATTCAGAATATCTTCATATATTAGTTACTGACGGGTCTCCGAGGATGGCGATAGATGAACCCAAATAGGTGTTCAAAACCAGGTACGCTAAGGCGGAAAAAATGAACTATATGGGGATATTTACACGACGAGAACAACGACCCTTTAAATTAAACTGTTGGCTGCAATTTTTCAGATAAACGAATAAAAAAATTCCGTGAAGAAAATCGGTAAAATAATGGAAAATTATCTCCTTTCATTCAAATAATAAAAGCAATTATTAAATATTTAACTTTGACATATTACTGATAACGGGGATCGCAATCGCGTTAGGATTAAGCATAGCTTCGTTTTCTATAACTTAATCAATGACTGCTCAACCAATTTAAAAATACTGAAACAATCCACGAAAAAAGTAGAAACTCGACTTTTTTCTCATGAAACTGTCCCTTTCCCGAGCCAAATACTTAAACTGTACCTCTTTTTGGGTGATAGCACATAATTCCTCGTCCAGCCAAAGTGCTCTTCCAGTGGAAATAGACGTCATGTTGGATTTGCGATGGATTTTCATTTGTATGTCCTCTGAACAGAGGTGGCCGCACGATGCAGATGAACTCTTAAGCAGAAAATTATAACGTAATAATGTTCAGCGAAATTGCCATATCCACGGACATAGCAATGCCGCCTACTACAGCCATGGATGTGAGGTCTTCGTTGCTCTATGTCGACGACTATTCATCAATAAGAGCATCACTAAGCTTGAAACCCAAGCAATAGACTGAATAGTGTTCCAAAAATGCTACGACTGACTCCTCTGATGGACGTTCCTAAACATAAATGAACTATGAAATCTTCTAAAGAAATTTCATTCTTTGAGCCGGTCAGCGAATTTACATATCTGCCCACTTCAAAGATTTCCGACTGTCACTAAACTTCACCAGTAAGAGTTCTTAGCCATGACGAGAGTTTCGGCTTCAAGCCTTCTACTTCCCACTGAACCCCTCTCCGATGTGGACAGGATAAAACATCCGTCTAAACCCTCTGGAAATATTTCGACATTCCAATCTTGAAGGCCTTTTATTTCTTTCGACCATCTTCTAGATGGATTCTATACATGAAAATGATCCCTCTGAAGGATGTAATTTTAGAAATTTTTTAGAAAGAAGTCCACCTTCATTTTCATATGCGAATACGTTTGGCATGTGATTGACATTTCCACCGCCGGGTAAGTGTTTAATGGCGAGGATTTGTTAGAATTTCGAATTTTAGTNACATATATATATATATATATATATATATATATATATATATATATATATATAAACGACTGCACAGCACGCCACTATGGGCATTTTATGTTTCGATGTTATAATCGCCTTCAAAGCACAACTCCTGCATAGAACGCTCTATAGCTGAACCCCTCCGGCAACCGCAAATAACCACTCGAAGGCAACCACTCGAAAAGAAACAACACTAATTTGCCCTAAGCATGATGGTTGCAAAGAACAGGAATTTGCATAATAACCGTAGCATTATGGTTAATATCACAAACTTTTTGAATACTACATACCGCAACACATCAATGATCATTCGGTTATGCAATTTGGCATCATCGAATCATTAAGTAAACACTTTAAAATAGACTGTGATCAGCACAAAAATAACCATTAGGCCCCTCACCTAAACCCGAAAGCTCCGACGTCGTAGGTATCAAATATATTGGAGACTTTTTAAAGTTCCGATATCATATGTACTAAACATACAATTGTTTATGAAGTTTTTTCTTCCAACCGCTTTGGTGTGAACGTTTCAAACTGTCAACCAAATCGACATACACTCAAGTAACGATGTCTCTTTAATACCACTTCTTGTGGAAATAGCTGAAGAAAAAGAAGTGAGAAAAACGGAATCCACCGTAGAGTTTATTTTTCTTTCAAAAATTTAGCATGACAACGGAAGTACACAAAAAAGATGTGCGAGAAATAAACCAATTTTTGAGTACCACGAAGGAAAGTGACAGAAGGGGATGGGTAGACGGGGGGATAGGGATTTCGGATATTTCATCGAAACCTTCAAACGTTTTGTTAATATCCTTCGAGGTCTTTGTTGAACCCGATCAACGCATCAAACCCACTAATAAACTATCAAATTGTATCGTACAAAAATTTGGCTGTTTTTAAACATCATTCAGAAAAATACAGCCTTTCCTATACTATAGACCGCTCCACTTTACATTGAATAAAACCAAAGATTATCTATATGGCATCAGATCATCACGTGATCGAAAAATGTCCATTTTTTTTTAGAAAATTCGGATTTACCAAAGCAATGCCTTTTTTGAGCGCTTATTCTTCATTAATTGAGCCCATATCCTTTTCGTTTGATACCAATAACGTCATGACTCCGATAGGTGACATACCTATATATTATACCTGTTTCACCAGTCTCCTCATAAATATGCTTTTCTTCTCTTCTATTAGATTTTAGGCTCAGATCTTGATTGCATATCGAGGAAATTAAGCTATGAAAAGAAATTTCCGTAACAATTCCAAGAAGAGTGGAGCTGAAATTAAGGTGAGAGAGATTATTACAGGTTATATGATGCAAAGGGTTACGATTACGTTGCTATCCTATATTTATATACGATCACATCTTTAAAAACCAATCACCTACTCAACGAAATGAAAATCCATCGAATAAAAACACCACTAACCCACTAATCAACCGTACTCGAAACTGTAAATGATGCGCAATGAGTCGATGTCCTCACATTCAGCCATAAACGCACGCATAGAGAGGAGATAGAGAGGACGCGCGATCCTTGCAATACGATACAACCGTAATCATTTAGTGATAAAATCATATCATAGGAGGGAATAAGATTTCAACGATGAGACTAAGCATATTTTAAATTTAAAAAAAAACATTTAAAACTCCATCGAAATCAATCATAATATCAAATAAAAATAGAAATTTTTCCTAAACATTGAATTTTTATATGATATAAAATTGACAATGAATTCTAAAGTACATGTGCCAAATTGTCGAATGTGCAAATTCGATGTTGAAAATTTTCCATCCTTGAAACATTTCCGGAAGTGAAAAATTCCTTACGTATGATATTGAACTTTAAAAAGCAATTACTATTGCCTATCGATCACAAGCTCCGGCTCCGGATCGACTAGAAGCCCTGGCCTCGAATGGATCAGAAGCCTCGGCTCCGGATCGATCAGAAGCCCCGGTTCCGGATCGATCAGAAGCCGGGGAAAGATCTTACGGCTTCTGATCAATTTGGAAAAAAAACAGAAATCGCCGGAAGGAAATATCTCTATTCTTATTTCAGATTCTGATTGATTTTCGTTGTTTTATTGTGCACTTCTATCCCATAGATCAGAGATCCTGCAATTCATGTCAGTTGGGTGTCACATAAGCATTTGATCTTATAGGAAGGTGCCTGTTTTTTTATTTTAGGTTATGATTGAGGTTTATTAAAGCTTGAATGCGTTTTAAAATGCGTCTTCTCTAGCTTCACTCTAATTTACTCTATATTTACCTTCTCTCTAACCTTGCTTCTTCTTTGTCGATATATTTAAAGGTTTACTGCAATGTTTATACCACTGGAAAATGAAGAACGCGCACGATCGCTCTTCCTCTCTACCGCGTGCGCATATGTCCTACTAAGTAATCGCATGACCATACCATTTTTCAGGCCCTAAAATTTGATCAGATACCTACAAATGCGATCGATCGAATGATCATCTTAGAAGATCATTAGAAATGCGATGCCTATAGTTTGAGATATTAATATGCAAATTTACGTAAGTATAATTCGATGAAGCGTTATGTAAATGAACAAGATTCATAATTACTTTCTAATATTTTCTTAGCTTACGAAATTGTGACAAGTAAGTGGATAAAGCAATCTGGCAGTACAGGCTATCTCAAGAGTGTTTCGTATGTTCTCTAAGAAAATCTATTACCAAGGCTTGAGGATCCTTGAATTGTCGAGATACTGCCATCACAACTTGTAGGCAATCGAAAGATTGTGGCTATTATGGCATCTACACTTTTACCTCAGAAGTTTTCCACTCATTAGAAAGACAGTCAAATTGTTCTTATATCCTTTGCATAAAAAGAACCCAACAATTAGACAATCAGAATAAATTTGCATGCATACTTAACAATCGATACATTTTTGTGTCAAAACATAAAATATAGAAGCATTTGATTATTGAAAATATCTTGTTAACTTTGAATTGGCATTATTCATTTGTTAATTTTTGACGAATTTAAATTTAAAAAAAAATTTGCCCACAAATTTACCCCTCAAAGAGTTTAGTCAAACGAAGTCAAAATCATTTGCGTATTCGACACGCACTTAGGACGTTCGCTGCATTTTTCCTCGCTGAGGTTTGTTGGGGAAGTTCGTTGTTTTTGCCCGTCGACTTTCCCGTCGACTTTCCCGTCGACTTGCGAGTGGTTTACTTCTGATTTAAGTTACTATTGATGATTGATATATGGCAAATTTTACACGAGGGTTAATTAACTGATTTAGATTACTATCGATGTTTGGAGATCGATGATACGATCGATTATGTGATATGTTTAGATGTGCATTTATTCGTGTGGTTTGCCCCATGCGCTTTAATCGGTCACGTTTCTGTTCGCTAAACATTGACATTCTAACGTTTAGTTATTCATCGGACAGTCCTGAAATATTCGAGAAATTAAGAATGATTATTTTTTTAAAGTTTTGAAAGGCTATTTTTTATGGTTCAAACATTGATGGCTGAAAGGTTAATTCCTATAAAATTGTTAATGCATTATGACAATCGATATGAATGACTACGAAGTGTGAATCTCGGCAACTAAAAACCCTTCTTAAGTGCCGATTCATTAGGCATCTTATAGGAAGGGAGGGAGAGGGGGAGGGAGAGGGATTTCTTTCCACTAATTCGGTGCCGGTTAATTAGATATAGGTGGAGTTCTCAAAGTGGAAAATTTACTAGGCATTTCATTTTGTCAACGTCATAATTCCCTGGGTGGTCTAAACGACAAATAAAATGACGAGCGATTTTAGTTTTTGATAGACCATTGTTTTCAGTGACTAACAAAAAAAAAAAAGAAAAGTGGAAAAACTCTAGAAAAACTTCAAGACAAGGAAACAAATAAATGAAAATAAAAGAAAGAAAGCAAATCCGTCCTAGAAATCGATTTTTTATGATTCACTCAATGAAATAATGCACCATTTCTGGAAGTGAATGCAACTAACCTATCTTACCAGTCATTTTTAACACTATTACAGACTAAAGTCTCCTTGAGGGCATTGTATTTATTGTGCCATTGTATAATAGTCGTAAGTCGATGTAACATAAAGCCATATATCTTATTTTTCTCTTTGATTTATCCACTAATGCACCAATTATTCTTCTTTTTTTTTTTTCATGTGGTATTTTCACTTGCAGAAGACTTCAGTCAGCAACTCTTATAGATAATCCAAAATGACCACCGAAGAAGGGTATGTTCTCTTTTTTTTTTTTTTGCTCCTCTTAGAATCAAATAAATTAGCTTCACTTAGGTTTCAGCTGGAAAGATTCACTCTTTTTATATTAGAAAAAAAAATCTAAAAAAAAACTTGAAAGATCACCAATGCTTGAAAGATCATAGAAGTTTGCTTTAAACTAGAAATGAATAGGGATGTAAGTCCTGATATCGATAAAATTTTCTTAATTCAGTGAATTTATCTTTATTGCCTCACAACTACTATATTAAAATTTATGTAATTACCTCTGTCTAAAGGCTTATCGCATATGGCATTCCATCTACCGTTTATCGCATCTAATTTATGATATATCATTTCGCTTTCGCCGATATAATTTTCTAGTGTGAATTTACTTAAGATTTATATTCATTATCAGTAAGATTATTGAATTGTCAATGAAATTTTCTTCATCGTAGTTTTTTTTTTTAATTCTTTCCCTCCTTTCGCCGTTTTCCATCGTTAAGCCAATGATTATATCCCTCGGCAAGTCTAGTGAAAACGCCGATTTTCAAGTAATACTGTAGTGATTTTTTCTTTTTTTTTTCAGGAATACGACAATCGGCATTGGAGATCAGGTAAATCCCATCAAAGATCATATAAATAAATAAAATATAAGAACATTATAGGTTAGATATTGTCGTCAGTCGATTGCTCAAATATATGATGATTCACAAATCGTGTTCAAATCCATTCGTTTCCCTCTAAATCGGATTCGTTTTTTTGTGAATCGAATGAGTGGATAAGAAGAATTCAAGTATACGAAGCATCTGATTCACTTACTGCAGCTTCTTAGTTTTTATTGGCTTCCTTGGATGCGAATCAACTTTCAGAGTTATCAATTTCCTTCTTCGATTTTTGCTTCTTCGACTCCCTTCTCCTTTCAAATAGCAAAGGGCGTCAAAATTCCGATCCTCTGATGCTCCTTCTGAATACGTCCTTCCTCACATGTCGAAGAGGGCGTCAAAATTCCGATCCTCTGATGCTCCTTCTGAATACGTCCTTCCTCACATGTCGAAGAGGGCGTCAAAATTCCAGTCGCGAGATGCTTCTGAACAAGTTTTCTATTCGATCTAATTTATATAATATTAGGTACCTCACTACATTGTTTATTTTATAGGCTATCCATAATACTGTGCAGCTGATCTAATTTTGTTTTATTTATCAATACTCTCATCCATCATCGGAATCATATATTACGTTGGATTGATATGAGGATAATAATTTCATTTAAATATGAAAATGAACATTTTTGATAGTAACAAAACCAAAAGCCTAATAAAAATCTTATTATACCAAATATATTCTTTTATTGCTGATAAAAAACATACCAAATGATTTAAGAATTTTTTTTTTTAACGTTTCTACACGAAAAAATCCTTCATTCCCCAAAAAAAATAATTTTTGAAACATGCAGATAGTCAATTCAATTCGACAGACAAAATTAATGGCATCGAATAATTTTTGTAGACGGCTGCCGATATAGGTGCTATATCGATGTATGATATTTCGATATATGGTGGTGATAAGACAAAGCTTACAAGAAAAGAGCGTATGAGGCGTCGCGCGAGAAGAATGATAAAAGCGGGTCTTCGTGAAGATCAGTACGTCACTTCGAATTCATCTATTGCTTTTATTGCCTCAGGCTATTTTTATATTATTGTTTCAATCTATCTTTAGAATGAAAATGCATCGTTAGAGACTCTTAAATTTGTGATGAAAGAATAATTACAACGCAATTACACAATTGTTATGCGCTTTTTTTTTTTTCAAGATTGCACTAAAATTTTATGCTCAACACATTCAGAGGGGAATATCTTAAATAAGAAGAGGGAGAGAGAGTTGAGAAGGGGGCGAAGAAGGGGGACGGAAGGCATAGTGTGGAAACAATTCCTTACTGCAAAACTTGATCTCATAACTACATAAATTACTGTTGACTATTTTAGTCTTTGAATAACTCAAGAATTAAACTATGGGATAGAGGAGGGGAACTAGCGGGAGTGGGGGAGTGGGGGGGGTTGGTTGATTTGAACAACCTTCTCGGCTGAACTAGATAACTAGCAATAAAAAGCATTATCATAGCTATTGTTTAATTCATTATAAACAATTATCTCTAATCTATAATCAAATTTCAGGTGTTATTGTTGCTCATTGGAAGGCGTACCGGTTACCGCATGCCTCATAATTGGTTCAGTGATCTTTTTTGTACTTTCTTGTGTTTTCTTAGTCACATTTACGATAGCCGGTTTCAGTGTCACACAAACAATCACCGAGCCAGGCGATTAACCTCAATGATCTTAAGATTCCCCATCATTTTAGGTGTCATCAATTCCTCATTTCATACTTCATCATTTGTCAATGTTAATTTCACAATTATGGCATAAAAATTTCTCTTGCTTCTTTCAAAGATTTCCGCTCATGCTACGAATCGTTAGTCAGAATTATTGAACGTCTGTTTTTCAAAATGTTCATTATTTCCGACTCAAACGTCGTCTCATCAATGATCATTGATTGACTCTCTAGGCAATACTTCCATCTTACGAATACGTTTGACTGCGTAAATTTCTGAATAGTTAATGCAAAACATAAAAATACAAATAAAATAAAATATTTAAAATTTTCACTTCATTTATAAATGCTAATTTTCGATGTTTGCAACATTTCAGTATGTATCATTTCCACTTATTGCAAAAAATTATTACGTTATCTCGATGCTAGAAATTTACATTTTTCAAACAAGTTGGCTGTTGATTATCTTTATTGGAGAATTATAATCAATGCATAATATATGGGATGATGCATTTAGTGACGGTTATCATTCCACTCAAATGATGCGTATTCGATGCTGCAGTGAAACTTAATGGATTTTCATCTAAGATTTCCAGCACAATCAAAGTGTGATACAAAGTGATGCGACGTCGGTCTAGACCATAAAGTGGTGATGGAACACCTCACGACTGCTTTCGTAGCAATTAATTTGCAATAAGTCGAACCTGGAGCAATTGTTGTAGTCATTGAGATCTACAAGACGCTTCCTAGATTATTGCAATAGTGTATTTGTGAGAATTCATCATGGCTGGCATATGGGTTTGCGCAGATTTTTTTCCTTTTTTTAGGGGGGAGGGAAGAGGAGAGGAGAATGGAGAGGGGCGTGAGATCATTGAATTTCAAGATATGAAGTGCTGCTGAATCAGAAAAGCAACAGCAGCACTAAAATTTCTTGGTAAAAAGTATGTGAAGTTTTTTTTTGTCCGTTTGTGTCTGTGTATCTGTGTATGTCTTGTGTCTGTGTGCGTCTGTGTATGTCTCTGTGTGCCTGTGTCTGTTTGTGCGTGTCCACGTGTATCTGCGTGCCCATGCGCGTTTGTGTGCGTCTGTGTGCGTACATGCGCGTGACTGCGCATCTGCGTGTCTTTGTGCGTGTTTCTGTGTCTGTTTATGCGTGTCCTTGTGTATCTGTGCGTACGTATGCGTCTGTCTGTGTCAGTGTGTCTGTATGTGTCTGTGTGTGTGTCTGTTTGTGCCTGTGTATCTGTTTCTGCTTGGTGTCTGTGTGTCTGTGTGCGGCTATGTGTGGTTGGATGTGTTTGTGCGTGGCTGTGTGTTTCTCTGTGTCTGTATGGGCTTGTGCGTGTCCATTTGTGTCCCTGTCTGTCTAACATATCTGTGTGTCTGTGCGTGTCTTTGTGTGCTTGTTTTTGTCTGTGTGTTTGTGCCTGTATATGTCTGTGTGTCTGCGTGCCTGTGTTCTGTGTGCTTGTGTATCTGTGTCTGTGTGTGCCTTTGTGTCTGTGTGGGCTTGTGCTTGTCCGTGTGCGTCTGTGTGTGCCTGCATGTGCCTGGGTGCGTCTGTGTGTCCGTGTGTGTCTGTGCGTGTGTGCGTCTGTGCGTTTGTGTGTCTGTGTGTCTGCATGTGCCTGTGCGCGCCTCTGCGCATCCGTGTGCGTCTGCTTGCGCCTGTGTGCGTTGAGATGAAAAACTTGAAATTGATCGTTGAACAATAGACTCGGTCATCGTCGTTACTTGAGCTTAGACAAATATATATTTATTTATTCATTTTTTATTATTTATTTATTTGCTCATTATTTATTTATTTATTTATTTATTTATTTATTTACTTATTTATTTATATATATATATATATATATATATATATATATATATTTATTTATTTATTTATTTATTCAATTCACTTACTTATTTTCTTATCTGTCTATTTATTTATTTATCTGTTTATTATTTATTTATTCATTTACTCATTTGTTAAATTTATTTATTTATTTGGTTTATTTATTTATTTATTCACTTATTTATTACTTATTTATTTATTCATTTAATTATTGTTTATTTATTTATTTATTCATTTATTCATTTATTTATTCATTCATTTATTTGTTCACTCATTTATTTATTTGTTTATTTATTCAGGAATATTTATCATCGTATTTTGTCATAAATTAATATCCTAAAATATCCGAAAAAATTTTTTAGCCTGAAATTCCGATAAATCTACTGGTAAATAAAAAAATGACGAATGCATCGCAACAAAATTGAGCTGTCACACTTTTCTTTTTGAGTGAAGGGACGCAGTTTTACTTTAAATGTCATATGATCATCACACTAAAGTTTTTAATGCATCGAAAATTCCCTTATGCCTAGGAAACACTAAAATATTTGATATTATTCCTACAATCGCTTCATCAAACCCCGTTCATTAAATAACAAATCGGTTAAAATCATATATAAAACTAATTTTTCGATTATTTTTTACTTTTTATTAGCAATGCCAATTTTAAAAATGAATATTTTTGAAATGTTACTTCGAAGCTAAATAATACTGACAACTAACTCGACCAATAATTTGTGATAAAATTAAAATTTCTTTTATCACTTCTCCATTTGATCTATATTATATCATATACAATCCGTTAGTACAGCAATAGGCACATCCATGATAAGTAAAGGAGATTATTTTATGCAAAATCCAACCTAATAAAAAAGCTCATTGAATAGACGACTATATCATTGTACATCGATTACTATTAGAAGCATAAATTATATAATTATCACGTATAAAGCATTAGCAATAGTCATATTCAGCTTTTATGCGAATTCGTTTAATTTTTATCATTAAAAACGATTATTCTTATGCAGTTTTGCATCATAAAAATTTCCTCAATATGCAAATTTTTCTAGCAAAAAAAATTTGAATATAAGCATTTCGATATCCAACGAATCATACGTCTATTGAGAACACCACTTTTGATGGGCGTTCACTTTGATATTTTAGAATTGAATCAGACAGGAAATAATTTTCGATTATTTTTTTTTTTAATCATTCAAAATGCATTTTTTTAAAAAAAGCGAAATATTAAAAAGCTCTTTCATTAGCAAAGAACAATAATCCTTGTGCAACATAATGTGCAACACGAAGCGCACAATTCAATTGATAATAACGTTGTGCGAATTGACTAACAATAACCATTGTACTGCATCCGAGGCATACTAGTAGACCAATAAAGCGGAATAATGCTGCCTAAAAAAAAAATTTCCATTTGGAAGTATCTTTTATCAATCGTTTAATTATTCATTACCTATAGTTAGTAGTTAATTATTTGTCTATACGTCATATTTAACTTTTAATATTATTTATTATCACCTATATGTCATATTCGCGAATAAGATAGCCTCTTTGAAAATTGGAAATCACATATGCTTCGAACTACACCTAGAAAAGTATTAATAAATTTTGATAGATAAGAAAGAAATTTTTACTGTAAAGTGAATAAAATATTGTATAAAGATAGTTGAATATAAGAATTTCTTTCTGATTAGCATCACATGAGATCGCTTTTGCGATATATACATTTTTTTTTTTTGCAATATTTTTGTTGTGTTTTTGCAATATTTTTGCAATATTTTTTACTGTATTCTTTTGCAATTTGAATATTTTTGCTGAACAACAAAATATGTTCTCTTGTTAGAACACCTAAAACGGAACGCATTTGAAAATTCTTTGATATCAATCGATTTCATTTTTGAATTTAAATTTAGAGAAGTTTTTTTTTTCATTTTTTAAATTTTTTATTTGTCTTTCTTTTTACTCTTTTTTCTCTACAGTACCACAGCTTCATCGGCTTTAAGTGCTATATTTTTATATGTGTTCATCTTTTTGCTAAATGAAATTTTTTTCTTAACTTTTTTTTTCTTAGAAAATTCGATTTTCAATTGAGGAAATATATAAGACGGCGTGGGCTTATATCACAAGATTATCCAAACGAGGCAAAGATTGAGGAACGATTCGAGAAGCATTTCAGTTCAGTGAGAACTGCATTTTTTTTTAAGGTAGTGCACTCATGTGCATAGCAAAGCTGAAAAGTTTTCTGTTGAACTCGATATATTTTACAACGACTATGTTTGCCATCACCGCAACGCTTATTAACTCGAATCGATTGATGAAGCTGCTAGGTTTGAATATTTTCAGGATGTAGATTTTTGTGTAATTTATTTATTCAATAGTGATAATTTTTATTTAAATAATTATATCATCTGAAATGTTTTCGAAATATAAATATTCAGTTGATGGGCACCTAAATGAGAATCTTCGATCATATTCATTACCAAATAATATAATTTTTATCGATCATTTTTTCAATCATACCCACTTATCGTTGACTTAAGAATCGGAGAAGCACTAAGATGTTGAATAGAGCTTACCTGTTGCGCATCAGTACGTTTAGAGCCGTATTGCCATACTGAACCGGCGGCAACAACCGAAGCACAAATCACTGCCAAATGCAGTGATAATGCACTAACCATGAACGGAATTGATCGGAAAACATCCGCGAAACAATAATAAACAACAACGAATAAATAAATAGTCATAGTTATTGCAAGTCCATTCCAAACACGACGAATACATGCCATAAATGAGAGCACATAAAGGATATGTGAGAGGCTAACAATTGCACACATATAATGTAGCTCACGTCGATGAAGTGCAGAAAAATATAAACCAATAGCTGCAAAGTTTTCTATCATTAGAGAACAACTCTAGCAAATAGTATATTCATTAAGCTCCTAACATATTGGTTCATTGTTTCCTAGATACTTCAGTTGTGAATTTGTTGAGTTTGTATAAGAAAACTTAACGCATACTCCAGAAATGATCACAGTCGTGCTTTGTCTCAAAGGTGTGGTCAAAATGCAGTTACTAACTAACTATCTGAGAGCATAAAATTGCATTTATTCTTTTTATTTTCAAATAACTCACCGATTGCAACAAAAGATGAACAGGTGAGATATTTCGTTTTCGGCTTCATTCGTAGTGCAATCGTTAGAACTGCAAGAGCAAGAACCGGAAGTACGAACATAAAAGGCGCCTCTCTTCTAAATCCATCTGTTTCAACGTATACTAATCCAGTTATGCCACCATAGATGGCAAGCATTCGTGCTGGATTTGATACTGATGAAATCAATGACATCTGCAATTTATCGACTTCAAATAACAATCTATATTCTGCTCAAAATAAGCATAGCGATAAGGCGCCAATTCAAGTATTCATTGATTATGGGCAATTTCCACATCACAAGGCTATAGGATTGAAAGGTATATTTTCGCCTGTCAGGTGTAGTTATATCACCCTCATGATAGGAAAGATATAAAGGAATTCAGCACTCTCGAAAATGTTTACAATCTTTGACGCAAAGCAATCAACCGTAGACACCTCACTTGTGCGAATAAACTCTATTGTTTTGCGAAAAGTCACGTTTCTTTAAAACTATCATAATTCTTTTGTTGTATTCGCTTATGTATGTAGTATACGATTGGAATTGTGGGGGTCTCCTATGCGAAAATGCTAAAATCTAGAAAATAGATATTGAAATCAGAGAAGAGAGAGATTCAAATCCGAAACGTTGAGCAATCTCGTGATATGTGAGCATCGCAAATTGATGAATGCACTGAGTGCACATTTATGACGCATTCTCATTTTTAAATAGTCACATTCGACAATGTCGTCATAGACAGAAAAAAAAAACGACGTATAGAAGGGTTGAGAAATGTTTCCGCAATGTAAGGCATTCTGCATTTCGCGTCACTTTGAACAAATAAAAAAAAATTTTTAAAAAATGAAACCACGTTACTTGTGATTTGCTAACGACAGCAGATGCCTCTTTTTTTTCCCTCATTCATTTTGCACACAGTGAACGTTTGCATTTTTTTAAAAAGATGATCGCATAATTTTCTTAACGATTTATTAGCATAAACATTTATCTATACGATAAAATTGTTAATCAGTCAAAAAGATACCCGTTTAATAAGTAAAAATATTTCCTATATACTCGTTTAATAAGTAAAAATATTTCCTATATACCCGTTCAATATGTAAAAATATTTCCTATATTCGTTTAAAAGGTAAAAATATTCAAAAAGAAAAAAAATTCCTATTAATGAAAATTGAAAACAACAACAGCTGCCAAGATCGAATCGTTAATGAACGCCAATCAATTACCGTATTCGGAAGGTTACGGTAACTAAGGATGAAGTAGATAAATTGTATGAATAGAATGGAAATGGTGAAATTGGTTTCGAAAGACAGCTAGCTGGTTTCACCACATCTGGCCGACCCTTTTTTTTCAACACGTATTATTACTACGACGAATCAGTTAAATGATTCAATAATAGCATTGATGCGTATTTACGTTGAAGAAAAACTCGCTCTGAACGTGATATTATAGTCAATAAAACCAATAATTACCATGACGTGTGAAGAAACAAAAAAAAACCTCTCGATTGGAATGCAAAAGCTTCTCAGGTATCGTTGCTTTCCTCTCAATTGCCAGCCTTCCCCTCAGTCACATCGCCAATCCCTCATTCCTTACCAGTAGCAGCACTATTATATTGATACAATATGCTGATGGCATTAAACACTGAGATTTTATTTGAAAATACTGGCGTATAAAAAAGTTGCTCGCAATGTTGATTTAAAAAATTAAAAAAAAAACGTGCGGGCATACTCGATGTTTTCTAAGAATCTTTCCGAAATATTCCATATTTAAGGAAATTTGCAAGCAACGATTGTCGAAAATTTTTAAAAATTTCCATTCTTCACAACAATTACTAGCAAAAAATAAAAAATAAAAAATACAGAGGAGATGGGAACAGGTGAAGGATACTCCTCAAATAGAAATAGAAACTATTTTGCATCTTTTCCGTTATCATGATGCAACAAGAATTTGATGGCGAGTACTTTCTCATTGCGGTCTCTAATAAAAACTCTTCATCTCGCAGAATGATTGCAGAAAAAAAAAAATAAAAAAAAAAATGTCGCGTAGCGATTGGTCTGCGGAATTTCTCGAAAAAAATTTTAAAAAATAAATAAAAATAAAAGTAAATATAAATCGATAGAGTTATATTTATTAACCATTGCGATATCAATGGGAAATGGGCTGTGTTTTAAAAATGTCAATGTTTAAGTTAAAGATCCGTCTAAACACATCATCGGTACATCCTAATAATCGTCATTTGTAGTCTCCAAACTGTTGAGTTTAGTGGAAACATTTGTAATTAAATTACCTTCCTAGTTATTAATAAGTTATTATTTTGGCTTTGGATAAGCCCCAACAGCTTATTGCTAAGTAATCGAGTTGTCCTCAAGTGGGGAAAATTTGATGATTTTAGGCTATTTCATCGGCCCTCTTCGCTTTGCTTAATATACGGCCGCAGATATCCTTTCATATGTTTGTTTTAAATCGTAGTTCGGTAACAGCTGACCCATTTCTTACAATATTGCTGCACTGAAACAAGCTATTGTCTTAATGCTTCAAGTTGTAGAGATTAAAAGTCGAATATATTTCCGATTAGAAATAATAAAATAAATAAAAAGTGGAATTGAAGCAATCATAAAAATAAAAGAAAAATGATAACCTTAAAAATAAAAGATTGCTTCCGGGTAACCAAATAAGAAAAAATTTTTTTACGTAAAATACAAAGTCACAATTCAGAAAGTCTTTAAAACCGATTAAGAGATACTAGCGATTAAAAGAGAGCAAAAAAAAACTGTCAACAAAAACGAGTAGGAGTGGCACTAAGCGTGAAAGCGATGAAGGCAACCGGAAGTGCGATGTCATCGCACTTACGAATTGGCTTAGCTGATTAGAAGATAGAATTAAAACCTTTAAAAATTGAGCGATACAATATGAATTCTTTGCAGCCGTACTCATTTCAGCAATCATTTTCATTTCAATATCAATAAATAATAAAAAAAATAAGAGGATATATGAAACTATAAGATAAAAGGAAAATATGGAATTATATATATATATATATATATATATATATATAAGAGATAGAAGAAACAATAAGATGTATTCATATTTAAGTAGATTCGAGCTCCTTGTAAAAAACTACGAATAATCGCTTTTAAAATGAGTTCATATTTTAGGCACATAAAATTTCTATGCTTTATTTTAAAGATGAGTGAATCAACTGAAGAACTGATATTTAGTAAATTAATCTAAGATGTAAAATATACCAAACAAATATCATAGCTCTGATTTCAATAATTTCTTCATGATGAAAATTCTTAATGAATAAGCAAATAGACATACACTCGTAGATCCAATATGCATAGATACTACTATTTCGCCGTAATGTAGCGCAAGCGAAGATTAGCTGACGCTTATGTAAAATGTAAAACAAAGCCTTAGAAAGAAAAATACTTTAAAAATAGTACGAAAAATTTTCACTTGAAAAAGTTTTTCCGAAATGCATACCACTAAAAATTCACCAATGAGAATGTTTTCTTTTCGCATTCGCGTTTTTTTTCATCTATCGTTTGTAAAAAGTGAATAATGAAATAAAATATGATAAGGTGGAAATAATAATGGAAAAAAAATTGAAATAAATGAATTCATTTGAATAATTGTTGAAAATTGAATAAATAAATTAATTAATTTAAAATAATAATAATAATAATAATAAAATGGAATCAAACCCAATTAAAATTTCACTCGCCGATATGTTTATGCGATTGAAAAATTTCGATTAACGTTTAGAATTTATAATGGGAATTATGCGCATAGAGATGAATGAATATTAAAGAGCGATGTTAAAGTGCGGCGGCTGTCTAGACACATTCCAATGCTATGGAAGAAAATATGTGTAAGCTAACATTCCACCATCATTCGAATCAACACCTCTGAACACAAGTGGATGATTCAACGAATAGCTTGGTGCAATCCAAAAATGCCTAAAAATAATATCACGCTGAAAGAAAAAGAAATAAATTCATAACAATGTCTATTCAAACGAATAGAAAAAAAAAAGAAAAAACATGGGGTGTCAATAAAATTTTATGAACAAATCGCTATTATTGATTAAACGCGTAAACATATATAAGTCGGAAGTGAGATGATTGGGCAATTACTTCCCACATATCGATCATCGATAACGTAGAGTCTATCGATTGCCTAATTTGCCATGAGCATTCACGAACAAAAGAGAAAAAAAAATCTTTCATCGAATTTTTTTTTTTTTTCGTTAAAATCAAGAACCAATTTTTTTTTTTTTACAAATTCGTCAAATATCATTAAAAGCGAATATTTCCACAAAATACATCGCGATCCTTGTTTTTTATTTCGGCTCTTTTCGATAGGCATTATTGCTAAACGGTCAATAACGCTCTTTTCTAGTGTAATTAGATGAAAGTGTGCAATCACAGCAACAACAGACGTCATGTTGGGATCAGTGCAATGCATTGCTTTCCTTCATACGCTAAAACAAGTTTCGAAGTCGTATCACAAGTGGGTATTCTTTTCAGCAGTCTCCAATTGCCTTTCGCCAACGATCTGATCCAAAGAAAGGTTTGACCACGAATTCAGAGGCTTTCAGAAAATGAGTAGTAATTATCCGGCAAATAGTCACTACATAAATTGAAAAATTCAGGAAAATTAATGAAAAATTATAGGTGAACACCAAGTGTTCAATAATCGTTATCTTTTTCTCAATCAATCAATAAAACAAGGTTATGCCTAGAGATTTCGTTGATCAAATTTCGGTTCTTTCATGAAAAAAAAATATGCGAAATTACAACAGTATGCCTTACAATTCTAGTAGTGTGGAAAATAAGGAGCAAAAAAGCCTGGCTAAGATAGAATAAGTTGGAATTTTTATTCAAATTAATGAGCAATAAATATTTGCTAAAAAGCGTGAACTCTGAAATTCTTCGAAAATTCGACAAATTCAGCGAAAATAGGCGAATCGTCGATGCGTGATTCGTCTACAAAACTTTGGCCGACATATTTGTCCGCAGTCGAAAGTGTTGAACTTTTCGTTTCATAATCAGTGACGAAAGGGCGTTGCTGCATCTTTTGCATTGATAAATGCTCATAGAACCTCCTTAAAACAGCTATTTTTCATTTATTTCCCATAAAAGTGATATTTTTTATACACCTCGATGGTATTCAATTTCAGCTCTAATTCGTTATCTTTCCAGTTGTGTGGAATTTTTGATATAGAAATGATATGATTGTTACAGCTTAAAAAAACTTGAGCATGAATCAAAGCATCTCAGCCAATTTAGAATTGAGATAACGAAAGTACATCTATAGAATGCAATGGTGCCTTCATTAACCAATGAGAGGGCATTTCTGCAGTTTTTAAATATTAGTCGATTTCATGCAGCAGATTTTATATACTCCAGCTTAGAATATTGCTAAAAATTCCAATCTATAGAGTTGAACAGCTTCGAGCTGATATGGTGAAGGTCAACATTTGCTTGCAGAATATAGTTCAAATTTTATGAAATAGGATTAATCGCAATTTAAATTTTTGAAAATTCAAGCTGATATAATTTTCAATAGTTTTCAACAAATCATTTCTAAATGTAAGATGGATATTTTTGGGGAATAATAAATTTACAGCGAGCAGTAAAAAATATTGGTGAAACTGTGGGAAATAATCTAAACAAGAGTCTGCACAAGGACGTAGATGACACTGTTTAACGTAAACTGACTACGAGAGGATTGCAACTTCTTGTATTGATTCATACCCCTTAACGTCACACATCAACTATGGAATCCTTGAAAAAAAAAATTTGAACTTAAAAAAAACTTGAACTTAAAAAAACTTGAACTTAAAAAAAACTTGAACTTAAAAAAAAACTTGAACTTAAAAAAAAAACAAGCAGAGAAGAACGTAAAAGATTGAAGTGCCGTTTAGTGTAAGTAAACTCTGAGATGGGGCACGTGAAGATTGCCTGAGCATCTTTACAGTAACGTAAGCCATTTAAAAAAAAAAAAAAGAAGTGATTATCACAATCTTAAAGGTGCAATTTTAAAAATACTAAAAAATAATTTAAAATTAAAAACATTAGAAGGAGGTGATCAATCATACATCTGCTGCTAATATTTCGACAAATCGAACATAAACGTATACTATCGTCTAAGTTTTCGATTGTTTAAAGTTTCTAATGCATCTTCCTAAACTGATCGCATTAGCTTCTATAGTTGCCGAATTACGTATGCCTTCAGTTTTCGTTTTATGCTTCATTTTTGCTCATATTTTCTTAATTCAAATGGGGGAAAAATACTATGGAAAAATACTATCAGTCGTAATGATAAGAGGAAATTTTCTTATCATGTTAAATTGTGCTCTCAAAGAAAACATCTTCGTGGCAAACAGTTCAGCCCCAATTAAAAACAACGTCAACTCAAAGGTCCGTATGCTATCTAAGCAAAGCATTTTTGAACAGAATGTCACTCAATGATGTTGTGTTATGATGCCTATAGATGGCATTATAGATGTTTATATTCACAAATCGAATCAATAAAATAATAAATTCATCTAAACTAATTAAAGGCCAAATCTATATTAGATAGGAATGATTATTATTTTCTTGAAAATTGCTTCGCAAATTAAAGAAGTGGATAATAAATGTAATAATGCATATTTTTACATTTAGCAATAATAAATGCATATTTCAATCGAGTGATTGTTTATATAATACATTTACATAATTCCCCCAAAAATTGATTAATTTTATTCACCGTTGCAACAATTTGGTAGTTTCAACTGGGGAAACGTTTAAACTAGTAATGCGGTATTTGGTAGTTATGATGCTACAATACAATTATGCCTATGATATGATATATAATGCTGCAAAATTTGCATACTTTCACACTAAAAAAAATGCATATTTTATAGAATTGCATAATAGATTTGAAGATATGATGATGATTTACACTCGTTAAATCGTTTAAGATTGCAATCGACAATATATATTAAGCTCTTAATATCCTATTTTCCGTGGATGATAGGATTAGATAAAATATAAATGCAATATAGCTCTCAATTTTTGCTATGAATTTATGGCACTGAATGATTAGATGAGGGTACGACCGATTTACAACTCTTTTTTTTCCACTATTAGCTATCTCCCCACATAACGATCATCTACTATCCTTTTCTATTCTTCTTTCGCAGAAGCGAATAGCTCAATCACCCACTATTCAAACTGTGTCGCTTAAATTATATTCAAATAGTAGAACTATACTGAACAATAAATTCGGTTCTACGGACGATTTTTTAGAGAGTAATAAGCAATAGCCAAAAAAAAAAAATAAGCTAAATAAAATAAATAATACTCCTCAAAATATATAAAATGTAAAATAAAAATATAAACGCGATTATATCCTCAATAATATTCACAAATTTATAAACGTATTTTGGTAATCATCAATAAAATGGCTAATCGCGAATATATTCTATAAATTTAATGATAATCTCATTGATCGTTTCATAGTCGCCCATAGGGAAATTTCGACACTTATTAAACGAAGCCTTGTGTGATTAAGAAAGGTGGATAAATCAAAGAACATCTACTATGCAAAAAAAAAAGTCATTGACACGACAACTTGTGATCGTTTTAGATCGAGAATCTCAGTATTAAAATTAATATGGTTCCACTGTTAGGGTGACTATAATAAACTAAGAAATATTAATAATTATTATTAATAAGTGATTAATGATTTAATCGATGAAATTTTTGTGGCTATTAGCACAGTTGAACGAATGGTTATTCAACGTGATGTGTGGATAGCTGAATTTGCCAATTATGATCGTTTTATTGTTTGAAGGAATAACCGAATTGAGATAATCAGCAAATAATTCGATAACTTATAACAGATTAAGATAGGACCAATGGATGCATATCAGTGAAAGCTTTCGAACCCGACAAGTTAAGCAGACAATAGTGAGCTGTCCTTAGAAATTGATAAGGGTATAGCTCGATTAGGTGTGACAATTGTTGAATAAAAATAGTCTAAGGTAAGTTCACAAAGAATCTTTGCCTAACGAAGGTGCGATAAAATGCATTATGTCCATCTGTACATTAAGTTTGCTAGCTTGTTAGTGCCAATAACGGTCCATAATCGATTCATGCTCAGAATAATCTCTAAGAACATAATAGTGATGTAGAGTCGTTATGTTCGACGATTTAATGAAGCAACTGTTGGAGGGATGAAGCAACCTTGAGTGGATCGTAATTCGATAACGATAATGAATCGACATCCACAGCCTCAAGAAGATCACCATTCTCGATTGATGCACTGCTTCAGCAATAATATAGAAATCGACTTTCCCATTGGTATCCTTTAAGAACTCATGTAGCACTCCTATGAAGATGCGTTTTTTTAACGTTTTTGAGCCAATTCGCTTAAGCTAAAAAAGTTGTGATGGCAAGACGATAGCCCATTTTCGATAGGGGTGTTCGTTTTGGGATAGGAGAGGGGCTAGCACAGTAAGAAGCACCTTCTACAGTAAACCGACAAACAAGAATGGCATACTGTACGCGAATTGCCGGCACCTTTCGGGCATTTGAACTTCACGCTGCCGCTGACCACCTCACGCACTCCAACTGCCACCCGTAGCCCCACTCGGCCTTGAGACCAGTCTAGAAGCTGGAATGAATACACGAGCACATTAACTCCTTTTATATTCTCCGGATTCTGCCTCATGCTAGCATCACGACGTATGTGGGTGGTCGTTTGATATGCCTCTACGTTCTTGACCTTCTTTGATTTACGTTATACGACGCACTATTTCCAGCCGACTGGTCTTCCTTATAGGACTTTATGTGTAGTGGTATAGGGTGTGGCACTGCGACTCTTTATTGCAAATTCAGATTTCCTTTCAAATGAGACAAGAGTCTTCCGGCGATCTTGAAGCATAAAATGAGAATTGTTTTGCGGTGGTGATATTCTACTGACTCAGAGTACGAAATCAACAAGTGCATTTTATAGTCAGCATAATAGAATCTTACGGTCTTTTAAAAAGTTTTAGCGGCGCAAATGTCCGGAGACGTGCCTTTGAAAAACATTCCGAAAGATATTTGAAATATATGCAAATTGCTAATATTTATTTATTTTTCAATAGATATAATATTGATAATATCTCAACGCATAAGACAAATTCCATTGATGATGACTTTCATCGATCGTATTAAACAGTTTCCGTTGTGGTTTTGTTCTAAAAGGTTTATTTATTAATTACGGTAGATATTCAGATGGGTATTCGATCTTTGAATTTTTTTTCATTAAGCTTCTAGGCTGTCTATTCGTTAAGCGTTATTCCCCTTATTTATTTATCTCAAAAAACACAACAGCCCTCTAAGGCAACAACAGCAACGAGGCGCATTTGTCGGTGTGTGTCGGTTGTTGTCTGCTTCATAGTAAAAACAGCAATCCAAAAATACCACATCGTTAGGGCGCAATTGTCGGTGGCGAATTCATCGGAAACGTACTTGCCGAAAGTCATTTTTATTGCGTCTTACCTGTCTGCAGCTTTATTAATTTAAACTTCCTGTATAAAGGTGTTCTACCATCTTATAGAATACCTATGAACCTTTTCAGCAATCATTATTTATGCTCATTTTCCATGTCAGTGATTTATTGCTACCGTATATTTAGCGGAATATCTCTCTACCGTAATAGCTGAGAGAGTGATGATATCGATACGTGCGTAACAATTCAAATGATGTGAACATAACGCGGGAATTTAAAAAATGAGAAAGTTTTCACTTGCTACGTGCAAAGTGCTTCGTTTTTTTTTTTCCCCACTTCCATTTGCTATGGTTAAATCTATGAAAGAAAAAGTCTCGTAGAATGCTAAGGAAATACAGGTAAAACAGGATATGAAAGGTAATTAGGCATGGTTTAATTACCTTCAGTGAATAAATTCATTAAATTAACGAATAAAATTCGAACATTTTTCATTTTAAGCACAATAATAATAGACGATAAAGCGATAGCATATAAAGATGTGATTTAATGATTCAGTCATTGCTACTCTAGAAAATTTTTTCTTAACATAAACTGCATTGTTATATTCGTAGAAGTTTAGGTTTGCGTTAATTTCATGACGTTTTTTTTTTCTCGAGTAGGTTGTTTTTNGGTTCATGGCTCAACCACGAATAGAGAGTCTCTCACATCGAGGCACAGAGAAGAGGGGGTGGAGGAACCCACTGTTATCTGGCAAGGAGGATGAAAGTTCCATAGGTCTGCCACAAAAATGCAGAATTCGTAGTTTCTATCACACAGGAGTGCAATCCATACCTTATATTTTCACATTTATGCGTAAGACAAGGTAACAGCCTAACGTTAGGGACGACTTTGTTAAAGTATTTGACCAGTAAGTTTAGATTTTATATGGAAGGAAGTTCACCAAATTTCCCAATTTGCGACCTCCGTAAACACACGGGGTTCTCGGTTTCCCAAACCGGTTTCCTTAGAAAAAATTCCCCCAAGCGGAATTTTTAGGGTTTTTTTTAAAGTTAGAAGTCGGTGAATATATGATGTATTTCGCGTTGTCCCATAGCACTCATTAATATTGTACGTAATGATTTTTTGTCGTTTCTTTCTTGTAAATGATGTATACTTAGCGGAGATTTCATTGTGTTATTTTAATGAGGGGAGAAGGAGACAAGAGGGGATCATCCTTCGATACGTTCGACTCTTCCTTTGTCTAGAAACTTATATTTAAAATAAAAAAAAAAATCCGCCTGCATCTTTTTTCGCTGGAGGAACTTTTTCCACTTTTAAATGAACCCTTCCTGGCTGCGGTGTAACACCTTGATCCTTCTCCCTTCCCCACCTCCCCCCCCCCCCCCCTTTCTCTCACGTTATCCCTTCCTTTTGCACCCGGATCTTACAAATATTTGACATAGTATTTTTGCAAAAAACGCTTATCATTTTTCAAATTCTCATCTGCTATTTGTAACGTTCATATATTTTAGTGTCCACTTGAAGGTCAAAGGTTATATCTCATCGGTATATATTTGTATATCTCTTTGTTTGATAGGTTCAACTTTCGAATAATAAGAGCTGTTATTATGAAATTTAATCTTATAATAGGACAACACCTGAGATGAATTCCTTCCCGAGAAGAACTTCTACCTAGGCAAATTTATTCTCTCATTGAACGAATTCGAATCAATCAAAAGCAAAAGTTTTATCTATTTCCATTAGGGAAATAGCAATCGTTGGTCAAGGAAATGCCCTATGATATTGGTGACTCGTTCGTTGATTCTTTCTAAAATTTTATTCTTTTTTTATTTTTGATCATATTGATTGCCGTTATGACTCATTCTTCTTATATTTCATGATTGTTTATTATTTTAGGTTTCACTTTTCGAACGGTCAACTCTATTATTTAAACGGAATGGCTCCGAATCATAATGACTCCAGAGTTGCACAGACTTCCGGTAGTAGAAGAAACACCAGAACGAGTCGACGTGTACGCAAAGTAAATTAGTTTCTTGGATTTGATCTAGTATAGCGTTTAATTCATAAGATGTGATAAAACGAAAGATTTCTATTCCATTTTCATCACTCTTTTATTGTATTCGTTTGCAAACTGCGCTATTTTATTTAGAGCGTCATCCACTTTTTTAGACTTTTGTTAGTTTTAAACTTTTTAGACTTTTAGACTTTATAGAAAAAATAATAATAATAATATCTGACTTCCGCTTGCAATTGCAATAAACAAAATCTAGTTGGAATCCCGAAATTTCCACTCAACTCCAGGCTTAGAATTTCTGCTTAAGAAAAGAAAATTTTTTTGGTCTCTTTTCCCACCGTCGAATCGTGCAAAGTGCAAAATCATTATGCTTATAGATTCCTAAATTTTTTGATTTCACTACTTTAAAAGAATTTCTAATCGAAGGAAAATGATTTTTTTATATTTTGAGTTTGTAAGGTTTTCGCTTTGTTTTACAGACAAAACTTATATCCATCGTAAATTTTATGTAGATTATCAACAAATCGTTTTTCTTATTGGCTTTTATAATTAGGATTTATTCATAACAAAAGCCACTATCTTAGGATGACATTACAATCGAGGGTAATTCACTTTGGATTTTTATCAACGATTTTTTNGGGGGGGGGGGGGAGGGAGAGGAATGATACATTTTTGAAAAAGTGGTGGGCACTCTTCTGCGAACTTATGACAATTGTAAAATATCATCGCTGCCTCTCAACTTTCCCTCGTTCCTCCTCCTCTCCTCTCGAAATAAGTTCTAGGTATCAGAAAAAGGAGGTCTTTTCTCAGGTTTTGCAAAGGATTGAATCAGTGAGAACATTCCTCGATGTTTTACTTCATCGAGATTGTCCTCCAGTTTGTACTTGAGGAAACAGTGCAGTGTTGAGTTATTATGCTGGTGCATATGCAGGTATGTGAGCTTTCAGAAAGAACGCGCTATATTTTGGTGTGAGCGTTTTCCTCACTTATAAATCTTTTATATTTGCATTTGCTTTATAACCATTCGCTATCGGAAGGATGTAATTATGACGGGGAGGGGAGTATCGAAAGGACACACAACATCCTCGGTTATTGATCGATTCTCTAACAATGACAGGCAACCGTAGGCATGATACCTTCGTATGTGCATATTTAAGCATTTTCAGCAATGAGAGACCATCAACACGGCGTACCAGACGTGGCGTTCGTCAGAATTCAACATCCGTTTTGGGTACAGGAACAAGAAGGCAACGCAACGAAACTTTTGGAGTGCGAAGTTTTTTGGCGAACTCACCCACTCCACCTTCTTCTCGGGTTTGTCGTTCCTACTCGACGTCGTTTGGATTCTGTTTCGAAGTGAACTATTTGAATCGAGGAGTTCCTCATTGTTTTGTACTATTTATCTACCTGCTTCTGCACTTAATTTTAGGCGAAATTTGGGCACGTTTCTGAACCCTTAGTTTTCATTGTGGATGTCGTCAGGTTTTTGTGCATCAGAATTTCCTAACTGGAAAAATGCGTGCCAGCTAGGCTGGCACGACATGAGTAGTTTCCGATTTCAGCTCTCAAGCCAGAAGATTTAGGCAGTACCTGAAAGAAAAGTGAAGTAATTGGTTTATATATATTATGGTGAGATCATATCTACGCGTATGTATGTGTGTCCGTCTAGGCGGTATTTTAAAAGGAGGAAGAGTTGAAGCTAGATATACATTATTTTGCTAGTGTAGTCTGCATCAGAAGAGGAATTATATTGGCTATTAGAGGATTAGACCCAAAATATGATTTAAATTTCACTCTACGATCGATCGATTCGGCTGATATTTCTATTTTACTACCCGTCGGTTAGGAACAGAAGGGGAAAAAAGCGCTGGGAATAATTTTGCAGTCTCGCTCTAAGTAGACAGCATTGCAAGTGCCAATTTCGCCATTGTCTCTTTCTTTTTTCGTCACTCCTTTTCGCTGAGTGCGCATGTAGGAGTCGATAAGGATCTGGAGCTACTTGAAATAGGAGACGGAGGTGGGAGGGGGTGTGCAAAAACTGTGCAAATATTATGATCTACTCGAGTATGTTTATGGAGTTGGTATGTTTATGCATTTATGTATGTGCGTATCCCTTCGAGAAGAGGATTCGGTTGATGGGTCTAGTCGATTTGACGATTGTAGGGTGTACTGAAATTTCAGTTGGGAATGGAGGACGTATTCGATGCGGGGTTTTTGGATGAAGTGCCTTCGACCCCTCGGGTACGTTGCATCTCTTTTCAATCTTCACCTGATTCGACACCCGAGAGAGATGTCACTCAATTTGTGAGCTCAGACGCACGGCGTTCTCCGCTAATGTCATCACCTTCACATATGACAACTCGCAGTCGATCATCCAACGAATTTGATGTTTGTTTCTGCCTTTTCTCGCTGTAGATCACTTGAGATGTTCCGTGACTTCTACTACTTTTTGTTTCATTCTTAGCAGAATCATTTTTAATTGTAGACAAAGTGGGCGATTCTCTCTTGTAACATCTGCACCTTTTAACTAACGCAAAATCTATCTAGCAAGTTACTCTAAGGCAAAGCGTAGATTCCTTATGAAACTTTGTCCGGGATCTAAACTACCCACAAAATATCGGGAATTCATCTCCAAACTTAAAAAAGTGAACCTTTTGACGTTGTGATCTGTTGAATACGAGGACGAATTTGATGAAGCGTTTTATTAGCATCTCAAATGCACTTAACAATAGGAGTTGCTTTCTCGTAATACTCCATATCTTCGATATATTGGCTGAATTAAGAAAAATAAAACCTTTGCGTGCCGATAGAAGACGACATATTTAGGACTTCATGCCCACTACCTTGAATGCCATTAATAAATGCATTAGCTGATGTGGCACTGAGCTATTTTCTTGATCTCGTTACTTTTGAAGATAAGGAAGCAGTAGCTATCACTCGTAATCGTTGCGACGGGAAGATATCCCAGCGAATCTCAGCACGTTTCGTACGTGAATCTTTACTCAGCAGTGAATTTGTGGAAGTTTTATGATTGGATTAAATGTTTTCTGGTTCCCTCTGTCATTCGTTAAGGGGCGTTTCTTTGAATTTGATTAACTCTGGCATTTATATGTTTTTGGGTGAAGTTCCTTAATTTAGGGCATAATTGAGCGCGGTATCATGGGTGTACGCGTAACGCCGGTAACACTTGGGGAAAGGTTAGGTGACGCAGGAGACAACCTTTCCGCTGAAAGTCCGGTTGGACGACGTCGTCGGAAGCGTGTCGTACGTCGTATCTCACTACAGTCAACGCCGGATGCAAGCCCGGACCGCTCAGGTGTTTGACTGTTTATGTTTCTTTTTCTTTCACTACGTTGATCTTGAGTTAGGATGGAGATTGAATTGGTGTTAATCTGTTAGTGTATACTTTTACGATATCTATTTTATTTTTTAAAACTCCTTATGTAAATTTGCGAATTGCCTTCCCTCATTAACGGACCAAATGCGCTCATTTTAGGCCGTTCGTCGACACCTACGAGCGTTGAAGTAGTGAATGAAGTGCGCATTGTACCGGAGACAGCGAGGTCGTTAAGAGGCTCCAGTAGTAGGCGTGCAATTGTGACTGATGACCCTTCAGTTGTAGCTGAGGAAGTTGCTGCACTTCCGGTCACAACCCCAACCCAGCCACAACGTTGTCGACGCTTTGACTCGCATAATGGTGCACGGACGGGTCAAGACGGCTCCGATCATAGAGGTTCGGTTGCGTTGGATGAGGAGTCTCCACTTATTGTCGATTTGACCAATGCGCCTTCAGTCGGAGCAGAACACCTCCAGCGCATCGCCCCGCGTTACAGCAGTGCACAAACAGTTCGAGTGGCTGAAAGCCCGATCTCGAGGTCGAGTCCGCCACCTAGATCGAGTCCACTCTCGAGATCTACCTCCGGACAGCTGCGTATTAGTATGAGTGGTATTGCAGCGTTAAATATGCGGGGTAGAGTGTTGCTGAGTGATGATGAAGAGTCGCACAATATGCATGTTGGCAGACCGGCAACGACGCGAGCCATGGATACATGTGTTGGCAGGTCTCTTCTGTTTTATTTATGTAATTATCTAATCAGTTTTTTTTTGTGTGTGGATGCAGCTGCTTTGCGCTTGAAATACGACTTTGAAGTGCATCGACGGAAGTACCTAAAATTGTGTACTGATATTTTCTAGCTACTGAACTAGCATCGAAGTATTAGATATTAACTGCCTCATCTTTGAGCTATAAAACTCCATAGTTTTATTGCTTATAATTTAGGAGCTGAATGTTGTGGAGTAACCGTTTGAGTAACGGTGGTATTTTTTGTATTATAAAGAGTGATGGTGTGACGCTTTTTGTAGATTTTAAATACGACGAGAATATGTTGTATTAGTTGTCAACTTGTTTTTGCTGATCAAGTTGAGAGAGTTTGCTGCACGAGACTTTCACACCTGAAATATCTGAATGGAAATTTAATAATTGAAGTTAGCATTCAACTGGAAAGAAGGGTGAGTGAGAGTGTGATTAGGGGCATGTTTATTAGCTTATTATGTTTGTTTAGTGAGAATGAGTAATACTATGGGTTCCGATGAAAGTGCCTGAAAGCTCGGCCTTTGGGCCAAGTCCGTCGCCCAAATCGATTCCACCGTCAAAACTTTCGTTGTGGCAGTTACGTTATTAGAAAGTGACTATGCGATGACTATAGCTTAGGAGGTGATAAAGGTTTGGAAAATATGGTTCACGATTAGTCGATAATTCTATATTAATATGTTCTCGGTAAGTTTATTTCTTGTTTTTCAGCAGTGACTAAATTTGGTTAGGCTTTAGATAAGTTTGAAGAAGTATCCTGCTTTATTTATTTTTCTTTCTAAGCTTGATGCCTTCCTCCTTGCTTTCTTTATCACCTATTAGATTTTATTGTCTCTTATATCTTACCATGAACACAGATGAAAAGATATTGCTGTGTTATTATTGATGTTACTATTACGATTATCAACGATTGTGTTGTTTAACATCGTTCCTACTATTATTAGTAATATTTTTTATTGATTTTTATTTTATTTTTTTATCATTATTATTTTTTCAATGTTATTTTTTTGCTATTATTTATTATTTTTAAATGTGACCTCGCTTTTTTTGTAGGAATGGAAATATTAGGCGTACGCAATCTGCGATGAATGAAGATAGTCGTCCAGTAACTCGCAATGCGAATTCATCACGAGGTGCTGCAGTGGATGCTCTAGCCGGGGTTTCACCACGGTTAGCGTTATTAATTTCGTTCTCATTTTGAGTTCTTTGAGATAACAAACTTTTGTGTTATTTTTCTCGGTGGTTTATTATCGAATTCCTTAGGAAATAAAGTTTTTTAATTATTAATTTCGTTGAATTGTTGAGTGAATATCATAAAAATCCCTCAGATTATAGTTTTCGTCAAACGTGAACGACGAGAGTAATTTTGGGTGGGGACGAGGAATGGTATAGACATCTATCTCCTGGCCATCTTTTATGTTGTTTTCGTCCCCTTTGCCCAATCTTTTTCGCTTCTTCGTTCCTTTTTTTTTTGTGAAGAGAAGAGTGGGAATTTTTTTTTTCTGCAGGAGAGAGTGTTCCGTTTAAGCGGGGTGGTTTTGCGAAAGGATGGATTTGTGTTGTGACAACATAGTTCATGTATCACTGCTTTACCAAAGTAATGAACGTTTTATTGATGCAGCACTCGAATGGCAATCGAAGCGGCGCTAACCGAGGATAACCCAACAACGGCGGCAGGTGAGAGTCCTTCTCGGTACGGACGAAGAGCAACAAGGCCTCAGCGAGCGGTGGCGATACGTGCTGCGGAATTAGCTCGTCGTAACCGCAACCTGGCTGTGCCAATGTTGGGACCGCTGCATCGCGAGGTGAACAACGATGCTTGGCGCAGAAATGCAGTAGTTTTCGAACTCAATCTTGCATCTAGCTCAGATTCCGACTCGTCAGCTGGTCAGTACTTTAGCATTGCATCAAGGGCATCGTTTAGTTGATGTAGCCACTGCGGCCATCTTTCACTAACATTTAAGATACAAAGATCATATAGAGGTATGACAAATTTGCTTTTGAAGAGAGTGGATGATATCATTTTTTAGGGTTTATTGTGAACTGTCCTTTGTGATTGCCACGTTTTATGGAGTAGGAAATTCTTGGCTATATCCTCTACGAAAGGTATGTCACGCTGATTAGAAAATGGGCAGCCTTATTGAGTGGGATGCCTCCTTCTCTCTTATGAAGAGACTGCATCCATCAACAAGATGCCAAAAATTTTGCTGATTTCATCTTTTGTACTGTTTGCTTTCTATGTTTTATTGGAAATTTGTTTGCTGCAGAGATGTTTCTTACCATGTTAGTCGACCGTTTTGCAGACGGTGGCATGGATTACGCAGGAGCGACCGCCAACGATGATGCAGCAGAAGCTCGACGCCGTCAAGAATTGGCCGATTTTGAACTGGCGTTAAGGATTGCAGCAGAGATTGATGATGACGTTCCATCTGGTATGAATTTTTATGTGCTCTTTGGAGTATATATATATATATATATATATATATATATATATATATATATATATATATATATATATATTCCCTAGTTTCATTCAGTTTGATGATGTGTTGAATGATTAACGACACTCAAGTGTACCATTAAAATTTGCAAATGAGTTTCGTTCTGCGAAATACAGATACGGGTGGCCTAAGAGGGAATAATTTTGACCGAAAATTGATGCTACCGATCGTTTCTTCTCTCGAAGAGTTTTATCAGGTGTTCTATTATTACTTCTGGGTATTTGAGTAACGAGTTGGCCTGTTATATGATGCATAAAAGCGCATTTTGTGCCAGCCACCGTGCCGGGCTTTCCCAGTTACCCATTTCCTTTAAAACCTGTGTTACTTCTAAGCTTTTTGGCAGTGGAGTTTAAAATTTGGCTAACTGCCAGGTAGCAGCAAGTTTATCTACTTATTTGTTATTACAGGCAGTACGATACAGCAGACACCGCCACGAAGCCGTGGCCGTTATCAGCGACGGTCGAATACACGACAACAACGCCCATTGGCAGCTGGTCAGCATTGTGTGATTTGCTATGAGGAGCAACCAGATGAACCGATGGGATGCCTCAGCTGTAGGCAACTAATCGGATGCAGGAAATGTATCATGAAGTGGAGACGCACCAATAACATCTCCGAGTTGAACAGGTATACTTATTGCTATCTGCAACATGCCTCTTGAATTTAATGGAGAATGGGATGTTTTTGAAAGGTTTGAAATGGGAAATGAGGCTGTCATTTAATGAGTGCGGATTTTAGAAAGGTAAAAATTCAGTTTTAGTTAATAAAGAAAATTTCAGCTGATATAAAGTTATATCAGCAACGGTAAATTTTTTTTTGTTGTTGTTTTTGTGTAATTCACATAATTTTTAACAATTCCCACTCACATTGATTGAAAGGAGGTAGGAAATTCTTGGTAGTTGGAGAATCTCCACCAGCCGACCTCCTTCTTTTCAGGATATGCCTGATTGATGTGAGTTTATTTTATTAACTTTTAAACGTCTTTTGAGTATGCAGTGCTTTCAGTTGGTAGTTGAGATTCACGTCTAATGTTGTTGGGGAATGGCCTTCGGTGAAGTATTGGAATTGAGCACAAACTACTGGAGCATTTTGAAACTGATCTGTTAGGAGTGCATTCAAATTAAGTTTTTTTTTTTTCAGACGTTCTCCATTGTCGATTGGCTGCTCCTCGGTAAACCATCGAAAATGTCCTCTATGCCGCGCCGAATGGGACCTTGATCCGGAAATAGCTCCATGGGACGAACTTCGCACTGATTGAATTTCGTGTCGCTGTTGTTGTTCTTGAAATGCTAATGTATTTGTGACCTCTTAATCATTTCCACATTTCATCTGGAGGAAGGGGGTAGGGAAAGTAGATCTCGACTTGATGGGAAGGCAGATCAGGGTGATGGGGAGAGTTGTGGGAAGACAGACAAAGAGCAAGCTTAAATTGTTCTACTACTTGGATTACATGGGCAAAAGAAGTACTACTTTTTTGCTTTTCACAATGACAGATGCACTAAATCACCTTTGATTATTAGTATATGTTGCCTCAGTAACGTATCTTCATTTGCTGCTAGACTGGTAGCAAGTAGAGATGCGACTATTTGTTGCTTTGAATGTCGACTGCCTTACAATTTTAGTTTCTAGATTTCAGTTGAGGATGTGCCTCCTCCAAAATATAGGGTATGTCCCTCCTTAAGGATGTACTTCCTGCTCCCGAAATACGGAGTATGCCCCATTCTTCAAGGGTCTGCTTCTCCTAGGACATACCCCCTCCTTTAGGCGCCTGCCTCCCCCATTCCGTCCGTCTACTGTGGAGTTCGTGTTAAAATGGATGAATGTATCTTTGTTCACGAAATATTTTCCTTAGTGCTGTGATGTTCGTTAAGGAATTTATTATTATTGCTTTAGTTGTTGTCGGAGAATTTAAGGGTGGGATATTGCTGCACGTTATGGTTTTTTTTTTGCAAATTTCAACAGCAGTGATTGCATTTATTTGATAATGAAAAATTTTTTGCTTTCATTTCATCGCGATGGAGTTAATTAAAGGTTTATTGGAGGTGTGCTTTTGAGAGTAAAGGAATTAATGATTTATAGGCATGGGTTCCTAATAGAAAAGAATTTCGCAAATTTTGCATACGAAGAGCTATATCCCTTATTTTAAAAAAAAATGCAAACTTTATTTTATTTGTTTTTTTTTCGTATTATTATATGCCAAATTTTTTATCCAATTTTACCTTCATTTTTTTTTCGAATATTTATTTTTCAATTGTCTTCTACTCAGCCTATTCATTCCTTTAAAGCGTTCAAAATCTACTCTATCTATTTAATGAAGCTGCCATTGTTATTTATACGCGTATATTGGTGAGATAAGTGTGTGATTATGAAATTATAAACTGCAAATATATATTCCATTATAGGAGACAGGGGGTCACAATCTTTGGATTATTTTATATAGCGTCGGAAATCGACTAGAAAACTTCAATGAGAGGGGATATTTGCTAAGGCATTAAACGTTTCAGATGTGATCTAATTCGACGGGATCCGTTTTGATAATCGATCTAGGTGAACATACTTATCTTACTATTAGTTTAATCTATTCTATGTGCTCATGTGTTGTTTTTATCCCATCGAATAATTGCGTTCCGTTGTAAAACTGCCATACTGCGTTCCATTATAAAATCTTTATGAGAATCTACTTACGTCAATAATTCATCGTTCAACAGAAATTTAATTTTCTATGCTTTTGATTGCGATGTCAAACATTGAAAGAAGAGGGAGGGGATGGGTGGATGGGTACTCTTTGTTCTTTTTTTTTGAGGGGTATCCGCTTTTGATTTTTTTTTTGATTTTTTTTTATTTTTATTTTTTATTTTTTTTGCTTTATTGATTTCCTGCCATGGTTTTAATTCGTTTGAAGATTTATGCGTCGACCAACGGATCTGTCATATTTATTACTGATTGATTAATGCGGGGAATTAAGTTTTCGTTTGTTGTTCGATATTCCAAGAGTTTTTTTTTTGACTTCCTTCTATGATTGTTTTACTACGTTTTCCATCCATTATATCGTTAAACTTGAAAAATGGCGCAAAGGAAATTTCGAAATGATTAACGTTCCAATTGAAAATATAAGCAATAGTCGAACTAAAATAGTTATGGTCTAAGAAAGACATAAAGGTATTCCATCTATATTTCTTGTTCTCTCTAACTCCAGCCTCCTCAACCTCCCCCCCCCTCCCTTCCAATAAGTTAAGCATCATCGGTATACTCTCATTTTTTTTCTCGTCCAAAAAAAATGCTAGAATATACCGAAAATTCATAGTATATACAGTGTACAATTGTATAGTCAGCAATTTGCATCAGTTGTGTTGCTTTTTATGATGGAAAAAGCAAAAAATAAAATTAAGAAGAGATTGTATTTGGGCGGATGCTTCTCAACCTTTCTTCCTTCCTACCTGCTCCCTTCCTTACCCTCATTTTTTACATATAGAATAATGTCATAATTGCGTAGCTTATGTTGAGAAATATTTTTCTCTAAATCTTTTCAATATTCATTGTTCATCGTTTGCAATTCTCTTTTTATATCACCTATATTATCGATTTTCATTGATATTTTAAAAAAAAGTGTTGTTATAAATAAATAAATAAATAAATAAATAAATACAATTTGGGAGGGAGAGAGAACGTTGTCACCGCTTTTGATAAGAAGGAAGATTAAAAAAAAAACCTCTTGGTTCACATCCTTATGATGATGGATGCTAATATAGTGGCTGATTTTTATTTAGAATATCCTGGTTGGAAATTCGATGATTTGCCTTCAGAAATGATAAATGATTACTCTGCAATTAAGTTAAGATACTAGAGATCGATGAAGAGTCGATTGAATGAACTCTTTATATATCCTCAATTATGTTTTATTGCTTTATCAGCGGATTTTAATGTTGATATGCGCGTCATACGTTTCATGCCATCTGTTTCTGGTTTTATTCTTTCTCTTTGTTTTAATGCACTTTGGAATTGTGAACGATCCCATCCATAAATATTGGTCGATTCTATTTCTTAGTTCATTTATGAACTTTCAACGAAGTATTTGCTTAGTGACGCAAAAGGTTAATGATGCTACGATGTCAAGACAGAGGGGGTCGGCGATCACACCCTATATCTAGAGGGATCGCGGAACTATGCACCTCTTAATGAATCGCATACAAACATTCGGTAGGAATCGTGCAACCGAAGATTCATCTGCATGACCATGTAACTGGTTCAATTTTGGGTGGGACAGGTTAACCATGCTCACACAACCGCACCATCAACAACCAGCCCGCATATACTTTACGGTTGGGTGGGACAGGTTAACCATGCACACACAACCCCATCCTCAACAACCAGCCCGCATATACCTTACGGTTGGGTGGGACAGGTTGACCATGCACACACAACCACACTCGCAACGATCAGCCCGCATATACCTTACGATCGCCTGAGCCTCAGCCGCACCTGTTTCAGTCCAGGCTAACACCTAGGTGTTGCATTCCCAGGTTGCCGCGATTTGTAAGTCACGGGAAATCATTGCCCGATTTCATCAGCATCAGATGCAGGTCTGAATTGACCCTTACTGAGACTACGTATCGAACGTTCAGAATGGAGGCCATTGCCCACTGCAGCCAGAAGCGAGAGGGTTTATCGTTCGATGTGTAGAGAAACAAAGAAAATCTACTCACACATATTTTCGGTGAACATTGCAAGCGGTTGAATTATGCTTAAATGGTTCAATTTGTAGTACGATTATATAGACTTAAATAAATATCTACGAGAGCTTATCGAAGGTGTGTGAAAAGATTTGTAAATCTATATTATTTTTTTTTTCTAAAATTTGAAGAAAAAAAGAAATTTCTCTTCTTCAATAAATGTTCATCCCCC
>QEWY01003232.1:194667-215259 GCA_006503575.1 Baylisascaris schroederi
CTTATGTTGAGAAATATTTTTCTCTAAATCTTTTCAATATTCATTGTTCATCGTTTGCAATTCTCTTTTTATATCACCTATATTATCGATTTTCATTGATATTTTAAAAAAAAGTGTTGTTATAAATAAATAAATAAATAAATAAATAAATACAATTTTCTTATTTAAATAGTGCGATAGTAAATTGTAAAATTGGTTCACCACCTTGTTTTTTTTTGTTATTTTGTAAATCGTCAAGGTGAATGCTTCCGTTGGGATATCGTTTACCGACGATAGTGAAGGTCGAGAGAAGAGGAGGGGGATGATAGAGGGGAGGGGAGGGGGGAGGGGGGGAGACTGATTTACTATAGCCCACCGCTAAAAAGTATTCGTTTTAGCGCGTTTTGTATCACCGTCATACGTACCTCTATTGCATCACGCCACGTCTTACGCATGCAATGGGCAAATATACTCGACGCCTATAGACATGCGGCGCGGTTCATTCTACAATTTTCACAACTTGCAGACGTTTTAATTTGCAGACGTTTTGATTACCATATTTGCATTTTATTTATTGCAAAGTTTTGTTGAGAAAAATACTTTTATTTTCGAAAATATTGGAATAATTTTTTTAAATATAGAAAAGCATATTCGAAAAGGTGGCACGTTATGCGCTTTTCTTTTTAATTCCATTAATCAATTAGTTGCCAACAAGTAAATATTATGCATACGAAATGCGAAAAATTCATCTTTACATATATTTTACAATCTATTTGATCGTAACGGTTTCCGATCGTAGCCAGAACCAAGCGGAATTTAGCCTAGACCCAACTCTTTCTGGCCTTCATGTGTCGGGCTGAAAACTTATTGAAGATGGTTAAACTATTTCTTGTTTTGGGCGTGATCCGTTTGACCATATGTTTGCTATCATTCATACCCCTTCCCCCTTTCCCCCTTCCCCCCTTCCCCCACAAGTATTTGATAAAGTCGATGAACTTATTTCGCATATAATATTAAGTTTGCGTTAACCATTTTTAGTGATGATTGTACTATAAAATGGAATCAATAAAGAAAGGTGCTAATTAAAGGTGAAGTCAAGAATCGATAGTCGTCTTCATAACAAAAATGGTTCAAAACGTATTTGCAACATCAGCAACTGCGGAGAATTGCTCACGTCACGATTTATTAGCATTCGTCAACAATTGCCTTCAGGTTTATTATTTTCTTTTTTTTTTCTCATTTATTAGTTGATGTTGATGAGGTGTAAGGTATCTATACCTTTACAGGTATATACCTTCATTAATGCAGGTATAGGTAGGTGTATTTGAACTTCGATGCAACTGAAGAATATTAACCAGATGTTATATAATTATTGATGCAGGTGACTTTAGTGTAGTGTTGAAACAAAGAAAAAAATGGTTGAAGAGTAACGAAATATAAAGGATTTTCCAGGAGTTACGATCTATAAAGAAATTTCCTGTGAGAAATACCACCTAAAACGTACTAATGTTAACTTAATGAAAAGTTTTCTCAAAGCCGTTCCAGTATATCAGTTAGCATTTGTGATTAGAAATGTGAATTTACTAGCGAAAACCTGAGAATGTTATGCTTTCGTCTAAGGGAATTTATTTTTAAAATATTTATAATTAGTTTAAATTAATATTTATATAATTAGGGTAGGAGATCATTGCGGTAACAATGAAGGAAGAAGGCAATCCGGGGATTGTCCTCAATAATCAATCGTTCATTGCAATTTCCAACAAATCTACAACGAATTAGGTGAAATTATGGAAATTGTACTACACCTTGCATATATTCTGACCAGTCTTGAAGTTTTTTTTTCGAGTAATTTTCTAAGGATTTCTCAATCCAGAATATATTCGTTTGTATATATTTTGCAAAATCAAGTACTCCGGGTGGAGTTTTTCACAAATTTACCCGCACAGCTAAATGCGCTTTCCAGATTCAGCTAGATGCGCTTTCCAAATTTTAAAAATGAGCTAATTTTTGATGCATAATTTAAGGCGAATTTCACACGTATAGAGGAAATGTCAACAGGTGCAGCATACTGTCAACTAACGGATTTTCTCTTTCGTGGAATGATTCAATTACGCAAAGTGAAGTGGAATTCACGTAATGAAGTCGATTGGATTTCTAATTGGCGTCTTCTTCAAACTGCATGGAAAGAAATTGGCGTTGAAAAGGTAATCTAACATCTCTATTAGATTTAATTAAAATTTTTGATGAAGGTAATCTCACATTTCAACTAGAGATAAGTGATCTTTTAAAAGTTGTAAAGTCGGCTAAAGATTCAGACTTAAGCTCATCTCTTGCCCATCCGATAAGGATAAGATTTTTTCGGCTTAGAGGGAGGGGAGAGGGGATCGGAACTCATTCTATCGTCCTTGTCCCGTTGAGGATGCTAGGCGGAGTGCTTCGGTAGGACGGAGCTAAGCAGTCTGGTCGGAGCTCATTTACGACCGACCACACAATAGAATTGATTTACGTTATAGTAATTGAAGTACTGTTGTTGTGTAAATACGATAGCATATTGTATTTGAATTTATTCGTTGCGAAATTAGTATTCTTTAACAGTTAACTTCAATATTATGGCAACAAGTATATAGTTAGTTGATTGTTATGAGGGAAACATAGTCGTCGTGCCTCAATATCTACTTATAATCGAATATTTTAATAAACGAGTTAAAATTTTTTTTGAAGGATTTTAGGAACTCTTTCAATTTCTAGTTGATATTTTAAAAGATTGTTGCAATTTCACTACTCATTAGTATATCACTATCTTAAGACATAATGGAATTTTTTATTGTGAAGGAAATGAACCCTAAGGTGAGCATAAATGCGACATGGCTTGGTCATTTCTTAAAAAAAAAAAAATAAATTATGGAGCTGAGTTAAAATTAATGAAAATTTTTTTTCATATGGACGAGGGAACGATCGATATTGATGAAGATTATGAGCCCTTACTATGGCTACTATCAACTTAATCGGTGTTACCATATTACATCGTCATGTGAAAATTTATAAAAAGTTTTATTTTTTAGTTTTAATTTTTTTTTTGTTTTGCAGGCAGTACCCGTGGAACGATTATTGAAGGGGAAATTCCAGGATAACTTCGAATTTCTACAATGGTTCAAGAAATTTTTCGATGCAAATTGCACTGCTTTGCCATACGATCCGATAGAGGCAAGGAATGGAGAGGTAGCTGCTATCTATGCTGAATGTGATTATGCTTCTAGGAGAGTATTCGTGTTTAGAGGGGCAAATTGAATGTTTTTTATAAATTTCTCAAAGATCGACGGAAGGGCGTGGAGGTAGGGATTGAAAAGATTTGCTCTCAAATGTTGGAAAAGAGAGNAGTATGTTATTATTTGCGCTTGAGAGAACTATTTTTAAAGCGTATCGCTTGGAAAGCTATCGTTGCTGAATTTATGATTGAATCGAATGCTTATATATTCATCTTTCTAAATAACAAAGTTTTGTTTGAGAAGTTTTACTTTTATCTCACTCAAATAATAGTATTTTACAAAGTTGAATGAATAAACAGCATCTAAGTATTAAAAAAATAGGAGAGATTTTTTCAGTAGTAAAATTTGAAAATGCTAACTAAATTTTCTTTCCTCTAAATAACAGTGTATAAATTTTCAAAATGAATTTTTATTTTATATTTTTATTTTTTTTCCATTTTTCGGAGTGAAAAACTGCGAAAGGTATGCATTCATTGCTAACGATGCGTAATTTGCGTGAATAAGTGGATATTGCTAACATTAGAGTATATTTCTATTATAGTAACACCAGGAAACGGTGTTCAATCATCGACACGCTTGACAGCCGGTCGAAGCAAACCGATAGTTGCATCAGCAACTAAATCAACCGCTGTCTCAGCAAGTTCTTTAGAAATAGAACGACAACGTTGCAAGGAACTTCAAGCTCAGGTATACTGTAATGAGGGTATTTTGAGGTATACTGTAGCGCTGGTATAATGTGAAATATAAAACTACCAGCAACGATGGAGCCATCTAATGGCTAAGCTGAAATAATAGTTGATACTTAGCCGACTGGTAGCAGTCACATCAATTGGTGGTAGTAACCACCAGGTTGCGATGACCTTACCGCTTACTATTACTTATCATTTATCTGTGTGCTTCATTTGAATTAGCTAAGTTCAGAGGTTTTCGCATTTGCGAGCTTAATTTCTTTCAGCTTTTTTTAGGGTTTATATGTGTTTATCTTGTGGTAAGGGAATTAAACTGCGAAATGACTATAGTTTGTAATCTTGGCGTTGTAGATTGCTGCATAATTCACTCATAAAATTTTAACTCACATTCGATAGGCTGACCTGGCTGTCACGCTCAAATTCTAAAATGGGTTCTTATTAGAACCTTCCCTCCTTCCCAGCATTAAGTAGGGGTTCGACCGAACCTCACCCAACGACCGCAGACTCCTGCGAGTGCATACCCTGTATAAGAATTGAGCAAATTTGTGAGAATAATTATGGTTGAAAATAGCTTTGTTTCGATTTCCATATCCACGCAAAAATTTACATAAATAATTGTTGGTCGTAGATCTGTGAGTGATTCAGCACTTCATTGTGCATATTTTTATGATGTTGGGCAAATCTTCCACTCAAATTTCGAGTCGATTTTCGATTTAAGAGAGGAAACTAAAAAAATTTCAAATTTCAAATGAAAACGGAGCATTTTGCAAAGCAAACGTTGATCATTTTAAGCTCCTTCATTCAAGCTAAGTCAAGTGAGCCTGAGCCAGTTAGTAAGGACGTGCCTAGGTTTGGATGGTTCAACCTAGGAACGTTTCAGTGCCCGCTTCCGGTGAGACCTACATCCAAAAGCTGAAAAATTTCATTAATTCCCCCGACGAAATAGCCCGATCGCATAACTGTAACAAACAGCTTACAGTGATTTGTATAAGCGGCGTTATAGCTGTATTCCTCACCTCTGTAATCTATTTACTTGAACCGATTGTAAGTTTACTCGATCCTCCCCAGTCGAGGTTTTATTTTGCTAAGTGATTTAAGAACCAGGTAAACATAAAACCACACATACACACACACACACACACACACACACACACACACACACACACACACACACATGCATACACTTATATAGCTAAAATATCGCCAATGCGTTTTTCGAGAGGAATTTGCGAAGGTATATGAAAGGCTGACGAGCAGATTCAAATCATGAGCGGCTGCGGATAAGTGGGCATGGTTATCGAACTATAGGATTCAACTGGGATTACTTATAGCTGTCAGAAAAAAAAAAATTATATTTTAGGTTTCAAAACTTGTAGAAGTGATGACTGTCGGAAGTTGTATGGTTATGGTTTAGTAAAAATAATTTCATTTTGCGCCGAAATTTTTTAGTGAATTTAGGAAAAGCCTCTTCCATCCTATTGTGAATTTTTTTTTTCTGAGGAGGGGGGAGGGGAGAGAAAAACAAGTTAAGAGATTATCTTAGTTTGCTTTTTTAAATCTGTTTTGAACAAATAAAATTTTTAGCTCGAAGAGATGGCAAACGCGATGAGTGCAATAGAAAAGGAACGGAATTTCTATTTTTCGAAATTACAAAGAGTTGAAGCGTATTGTCAAAACGCTGGTGAAGATGCTAGTGTGCAATGCGAGGCGATTCTTCATATTCTTTACGAAATTGAGGTTTGATATGATATGATATATGATATGATATGATATGATATGATATGATATGGTATAATATAATATAATATAATATAATATAATATAATATAATATAATATAATATAATATAATATAATATAATATGTGATGATATGATATGATAGGGGTACTTAGCTTCTTTCAGATGTTTTTATCTTTACTTTTAACTACTTATTTTTTTATTACTGTCAACACATACTGATATGATTATTTCTATTGATTGCGTTTTAAATGATTGAGGTTATATTATGTTTACTGTTAGAGCTATTTATATGAACAAATTAGCAGAAATGTATATAAAATTTTACGGCCATTAAATGAATGATGAGGCCAAAAATATAAAATATAAGAAGTAACGTTGAAAAGTTAAGCGGAAGTATAAGGGTAATAATAAGGTGTAAAAAAGTTTTTTTATTGAAAATTTGATCCTAAAAAGGCTTGAAATCAATGCACACCTCATGGTCCTTGAGGTGAAATTATTGAATATGTATTAGATAAGAGACTTCAGATTACAGTGAATAGGGCGATACAGCAGAAATATAAATAAAATGCAAAATTTTTTTCATTTTTCCACAATTTTTTTCTTCCAAAATTTGGGAGAATTCATTTTTTGTTTTGATGATGTTTGGAGTTATTCAAATGAGTGTATCTGATCGTTAGGACTGCAAATGAATTTTAATAAAAAAGGAAGCACTAGAGGAATTTTAAAAAACAAATAAATAGCAAATTAATTTTAGGAAGGATTCGCGATTCCGACAGTGGATGAATCAAACGAGCAAAATGGATCGGATGGTATTGCGATAGCAGAGGCAAGTGGGACACAGATAGGTGATAGAGTATCGATAATCGGTGTTCAAATTGATGCATTAGAAATCGATGATTCGGAAACTTTCTAAGTAAACTTCTTTGAAGAAAATTTTTATTGCTTGAATATTTCGAATGAATTTAGATGGAGGAAGTTAGAGGGCGAAAAAGAAAGCGAAGACGATTATCTAAATTTTCGTAATTTTTCATTACTATGGACTCGTTTATTTTTTATTTTTTTATCATTGCGAGGTTTGTTTAATTGTATTTTTTTAGCCCATCTTTATAGAATTTTCGTTATCGAACACAGGTGCATTTGCAATGGCATTTTATTAAGCGATTGTTAATTCTGTTTGTAGGATCATATTGAGCATTGAAAGGAAAATAATGGGAGATCGAATTTTTTCTTGGCTATATGAAAATTTTTTTTTGAACCTATGAAGTTTTTTCTTTGTAGAGAGGAACCAACGCTATTGTTACCATATAACTAATGTACCTCAGTTTGGTGTCATTCTATTTGGTCTCATGATTGTCAAATAATGAAAGAAATTATATTAAGGAAGTTTTCTTCGATCAAAAAAGTTCATTGGTTTGAATATAAGGTGGTTCTTGGTCACAGTTGCTCCTCTTCCCACCCCTTCCAGTTCCACATCACCTTTTCAAATTCAGGTGAATTTCAGTGATGATTTTTTGGCCTTCAAACTTCAATAGTATTGTTTTAGAAGGTCATTTGATTTTATGTAGTTGTTGAATTTTTCACATACTTTTTCACATACTTGCTATTTTTGCCTATAATTTTTCTGTTCGGTTTTTTTTTGCGCATCTGCTATCATTTCATATGACGTTTTACTTTTTCTACGTTGGTTTTTTTTGAAATGTTAACTATTTTTTCTTTCCGAATCTCATTTTGAAGCATAAACGATATCGTCTACCACAAATGGGAAGTGATGCGAAAGAGTTTGACTACGTTTAACCTTCAAGTCAGGTGGAAATGGAGAATGATTTTATATAGTCAAATCGAGTGTTTTAATACCACTAGTTGAAAAAAAAGACAAACAAAAATATAAACAAATATAAATCCGAGCATTTTTATCTACGGTGATTCGGTTTTTTTTTTTTTTGAAGTTCAGGAAGTTGCGGTAAATAAGTGTTCAGAAATGTTTTTGCGTTGAGCTTATTTTATCAGGAAGTTACGGGTTATATGGCTTAGGCTGAGCTGGATTATCGGAAAATTTTTAATCATTTTAGCAGATATTATTTTTTTTTTAATATTTGAAAATTGCTAGAGTTGCTGAAAACTATTACTTCAGATCTTTTCATCACGTTTATTAGCTGACCATATATCATTAGCAGTAGAAAGTTTCAACGATTGACTGAAGACTAGTTAACTAATATTCTAAAGTTTGACCAAGGTTATCTGACCAAAGTTTCAAGGATTGAGGATGCGAATATGCTAATTTGTATTCTATACCCAGTATGATAGACGTTTTGTTATTTCTCATTATATCTTTCGTTTACGTTTCTCTTTTCTAATTTTAGCAGTTTTTCGTTTTTCTCCTAGGAAGACAATGTTACCTTGAGAACATGTTTCGGGTTTTTTTCCTTCCGAGAAGTAGAATTTTTACGAATGAGATTAAAAAACATTTTACTTTTTGTTCCAATCTTTTTTTTAAAGCGTAATTGTCTAGTACTACTTGTTATAGTGAAATAGTGAATTTTTTTTACGAAACATATGATTTGAGAAAAATCCATTCTTTTTTTTTTGGTTCTCATCATTCAATGCAATCAAATTGTTTACTACTAAAGATTGCCTTTTAGGAAAATACCCATATTGCGATCCTTTTAGTATTTTTTATTTATTTATTCTTTTTATGTCAAACGACATAATGTTTCAAAGATTGGATGGTATGATTGTAGTGCATTTTTTTTCGTTCGTTTACTGTTAAATTGATCTTTGATTTCTGCGCATTAAAAGTGCGTCCTTGAAACATCGAAAGGCAAATGATGCAAAAAGATTCGTACAATTTTATCATCCAATTCAGCATAATTTTTTTTTTCTCGGATTTAAGAGAGGATATTATATTTTTAGAAGTGTAGCTTAAAAATATAATATGCATTTTTTTAGAAGTATAGCTTACAAATATGAATTGCATTTTTCGGTGTGAAATTTTCTTCAATCGTTTCACTTTTATTGTCGATTGCTTTATGCTCAATTTTTTTATTCACAAAGAAATGTTTAATCAATGCGTTTTGTAGTTTGATTATACTGTTCACTTTCCACCATGATTTCATCGTTCCTATCCAACTTTCTGGGACTTGTTGCTATGTCATTGATTAGCGATGTTGTTATATTTGAATTTTATATTTTTTATTGTCGAATGAAACGGTCATATTCTCATGTTTTTTATATTATCATCCATATAGATATGTCAACTGTTATTACTTTCATTCGCTTTTCATACGTTAATAACTGTGGATTTTAATATTAGAAGATATATGGGATTAGATGGATAGAAGACTCTAATGCCTGATGGGTGGTACATCGGTATATCCATATTTTTGACCGGAAATAAACTTGACGTCATTAAGTATGAGTGAATATGATCGAAGAATTCTTTTCATTAGTGGAGATTGAAATAAAAAGAAATATCACTTTTCAACTTTCGAGTAGAAAAACTTTTTGTTGAAGCAAAGAAAAAGGATTATTATCTATTTTCAAATTGCATAGATGATAAATAAAAATGGCCACAGTTCATCAATTAGATACATTACGAATTGAATTGCTAATGCAATTCTTTCTGATATCTTTGGATTCCTTTTTAAGATGCTATCGAACCGCACAGACTGTTTTTTTTTATTTTTTTTTATTAATAATTTCATCGATGAAAGTGCAGATTTTTGCCTACATTTTTTTTTCTTTCTCCGCTAATAATCAGACCCTATTGGGCTAGTATCGGATAGCCCCACTCTTGAGGGTACTCTATTCATCTTGGATATATTGCATAGTGAAATTATTCGATGCAAAAGCTTTTTGCGAGGCTGAGAAATTATAAAAGCAATACGAATATACGAGGAAGTAAGAAATGAAGATAATGCAGGTAAATTCCTTCCATTTAGGAAGGAATCTACAGCGGAAGTGAACTGACCAGAACACTCAGAGAGATAAAACGTATCGAACGATGCTAACATCTGGAATCTTTTTCCACGAAGATCACTGTTGGTCACGTATGCAAATATCATAAACATGCAACGCCAATGTTCGTTGGCGTTAACTTATTTCTGTTGAGAAATCAGCAAGATCTAGTCAACATGTACAAATTATAATTTATTCGAATAGCGACACTATAAGTTTCATTTCTACTTGTACGGGAGAGTGATGAACGAATATAGCTCCGGAACCAGTGGATCGAAATGCTCGTGGATATGGCTTTCCGGAATAACGGAATTAAGATGTCTAGTGGACGGGACTTTCCGGAGTAGCGGAATCGGGATGCTTTTCGACGAATACAGCACCGATGCAGCGTTCACTTAGCTGGGGATAAAAGCGGAGTGATAACTATGTAAAGTCGATGTTATTGTCTGGTTTTCTGTTGGTGACGTCCGATTCGCTTCTATGAATGAAGTGATATTTTAAGCATATGATGCTTCACTTACGGTGGGAGTATTTACGTGTTTTCCATTGAGTTGCCACTGTTTTCTCTTTTTTTTTCTTTNTATATATATCTTACATGCAGTGGTATATCGTTGACCTTGTATTTTTATCTTATGATCGGAAACATCACCATCTCTAATTAATTAGAGGTGATCACGGCTAGATACACAATTTGTTATAATGTAAAATTTTTTAGTCTTAGATGTAATATTGATGATTGAACTTTAAAGGTGCAACGTTATAGGTCAAGCATAATTATTGGTACAAGGGAACTTTAAAAGTAATAAAGATGTCGAACATAGTTAGGCAAATTAGATAAAGCCCAGAATTGGTGATCGATAACCGTTCGCCTCTTTAGAATGGGAAGAATTTTTTTGAGAGGTTTGCTATGAGTTGAAATATTTAAAAATTTTATAGCCCCATCTATTTTAGAGTTGTTGCCACGCACTAACAATTTTTTTGAATGGCCTTATTCTATGCATCTGCTAATAAAAATAGCAATATTTTTGAAACATTTAATGCCAAGAAAATAGTTTCTCAAATTTACACTTTTCAAATCATTAAAAATTCGTAAATTTTCTGGAGGCGGTTAACTTTCTTTTTCTCAGTTCTTCACGATTGAAGTAAAATTATACGAGAGGAAAGTTTTCATTTAATTGTCGAATTAATTTGAAATTCATTGATGATGCTTTTGAGATGGAATATTTATTGTCAACAAAACCTTGACTATAAATCGTATTTTAAAAAAAACGCTGAAAATTAAGAGGAAATTTGCTTATTCCACATTCTTCATATATAGATATTCGATCATATGCATTAACAAAAAGACGTCCGATTGAAAATTGCTTTTATTAAGATATTTATTATTTTATTAGACAACTCTAAAGTTCGTCAAATTCATTGTTATAAATCATAATTATTTGCATTTATTATGCGATTAGAATACCATCATCTTAAGGTCTGAATAAGAAGAAAAATTTCCAAAAATTCGTGAATTTATCAACATACTTCTTATTTCAAGATAGAAGAAAATGTGGATGTTGGTAAAATAGGCGAAAATTTTGTGAAAATTTCACTATAGCTTGAAAAATTTTCTTCTCAATTAGGAGTTTGGAAAAGAGGATCGAAGCATCTGATTCACTCAGTTTGTTGCAAAGAAAAAAATAAATAATTAATTAAATAAACTATTTGTGCTAAACATAATACCAGTAGTGAATAAACCAAATACTTTACTGGTAATGAACGCAACAATAAGATTTTATGAATTTCAAATCATGAAGTTTTTCTGAAGCCATCTCAAACAATTCTTAAAATTTTTTTTCAAGATTTGCATTAGGCTTTGATAGTACTAAATTTGACGGATTTTGAATTTCGNTATATATATATATATATATATGTATATATAAAATTTTCGAAGTTTCCCTTAATAATACAGCTATTGCGTATGCATGAAAATACTTTCTGTCTATTGTACTGAGCAGAAATTCTTTGAGGTATAAGGGATAAGGAAGGAAGGGGATCGATAAGTAAAGGAATAAAAGTTAGAAATTATTAAACTTTCGAGCATTAAGTTGAAATTTTCTAATCAACAATGTTATTGCTAACGATGTGCAAATATTTTTGTTGAGAAGAGAGAGAGCCCATCTTCGCATAATTGGGAAATGTACTAAACCAGTTCTTAAGGGGAGTGTGTTTGACGTATTCGTTCATACATCTATGAATATTTATCACTGTGTTATGAGCTATCATAATAATAAGTGATAAATATGTTGGCCATTAAAGCGTTCGATTGCATTCAATATCGTTTATGCGTCGATTAGCTGCGGTATTCATGGGACAAAGTATGTGGCCCTTTTTCTGGCTGGGCCCCAAATGGGAAGTGTTATCACATGGCCACGAGTCACGTTCGAGGCGGAAGAATGATTGGCCATGGTTAAGAGGAAGATTTGGTTTTGGCCATGCATCGGAAAATGTGCCAGCCTGAAGGAAAGGATCAAGTGATTGAACGTTCCACCCCAATATGACATTAAGCATGAAGCGCTTCGATGAACAAATCTCCTATTTTAGAAATGGCCTAGATATATACAGCCGATACTGCACTTTCTTCTGGAGTGGCTTGGCCAGATTTTTTAATGTCTGATCAGGCAAAACTGTCACGTATGTGTGACCGCCACTGTTTTTTTCTGCATTTTCTTGAGGGAATGGATATAGGCGTTTGGAACCTACCGAAAGATCAGAATCAGTGAATGAGTTACGATTTTTGTAGAGCATGAGATCACAAGTATTACTGTTTTGTTTGAAATTTCTGGCCGCTTCCTTGTCTATTCAACCAAAACCTTTTCATTACTTTATTGACATTTAGTTTATCGACGTCGAAAAATGAATAAAATTCTAATATTTACCAATAATATCTCAAACGAAAAAATAAAACCCTCTAGTATAATTTTCACTCCATACATAAGCTATCTTTTACAAAAAATTTTTCTAAAAGTGGAAGAATTTCTTAACTTCAATAAAAGGAAATAAACAGTTGAAAAAAAAGCCATATTAGAAATTAAAATAATAATTACCTTGCTATTATTTCATCGTATATTTCTATTGCTTAAGAAAAATTAAGATGCGATAAAATTTGAATTCATTTCCAAATCGCCTATAAATAAATTGGCTGAAATCATTGACATTTCTTTAAAAAATGTTTCAGAAGAGAGTTTTTTTTTTTTTGATTGAAGGTATTCGGAATATTTCCAACAAATGAAATGAAATATCATGACTTAATGATCAATCATCTGGTCATAGCGCTAATATTAACTTTCAAAGAAATAAAGAAATATTTTAAAGCCGAAAAGTGGTATTTTTTTTATCCTTCTGGATGACTACTGAACTAAACAATCGATGACTTTTCAATTTAACACATTTTCTTGATTTCTATTTTCAGAAATTTCTCTTTTAAGTTTATTTTTCAACGACGATTGTTAGCTATAGATTGGCACGTACGTCATTCGGCTAAGATCCGATGTTGTTCTCTAGTTTTGCTTATATGCCGATATCATATATCTGAGTCTGGATAATCATCCGTCAACTTGGAAATTCTACTTGAATGATTTCGAAAATAATCCAAAGATTCCTGAATCAGGCTCAAATTCAGCTAGAGGAATTGGCGAAACTTTTCATTTTCTATGAAAAAAAAGCCTCTTTCGACGTCGAAGCTCATATAATCACATTCATCACTTTCTTGTTTATCAGCAATCGTTTGCATTCAAATTTAAGCGACGGATTAAAAATTACATTTCGTTATCTTCCTTTATCTATTTAAAACTTTTGAGTTCATAATTTTTTTTAAAGTCTACTAAATTTTTGAATCGTCTTCTGATCGCTTAGACGATCGAAAAAATAAAAATTTTTGTTCACGTGGTTTCAGAACGAAATTAGCGATATTTTTTTTTTTCAAGTTTTGTTTATCGTTTTGAAGTGAACACATTCATTTGTCGAGAAATTTTTCTCTAAGAATTAAATGTTTTTTTCTAAAAAAAAAGGAATGAAGAAATAGCGGAATTTAAGGACATTTCGTGATTTTTTTTTCTGCAAAATTGGCAAATTCTAAGGGAAAAAATCATGTCTGTACTTAGACTTAGAATACTATATCAAATTGAATATTAATTTAGTATTTGATTTACTCTTTGTTCATTTCGTCCAGAACGTTTTAAAAAAGGCGCCGACATAGAAATCAACATAAATAATTAGGGATGAATTTATTCAGCTTGTATAGTGGAATTTATTATTAAATGAAGATTCATTAACGTAGTGAATGCATAATAAAAAGTTCTTTGCTTAGATAAAATCGATCACTAATTTCCTTACTGCTTTTTAGCACTTCTTCTATCTTCATTAATCTTTTTATTACAAAATGGGCGATCAGATTTTGGTGAGATGCCAAGAAATATTGGTGAGGTGTACGAATAACAGATTGAAGTAATATTATTTAAGATTAATAGATGCCGATAGACCTCCCAACAGTCCAGCATTAGATATCGAAGTTGCCACACTTCTAGCAGCTTATATCGCCGATCGAGAAGGCCATTATCAAGTGTTAATAACATAGACAATGACGATTATCGTAAAGGAAGAACTGCATAAGAAAGAAAAAGTGCTATGCGATGATACTTAATTGATTGAATGAACGAAAAGAGGATGGAAAGAGAGATATCCATAACGATGTGGTTCTGATGACGGGAACCATCGGAATACGAAAATGATGCGCGATTAGGGGACATAGAGATCAATATCGTCTCTTGAAAATCAAATTCAATAATCGATACGAAATTCTCAAACTTAAACAGCTTTCAAGTAGGAAAATTGTTATACTATTTTAGATTATTCGACAATCTTCTCGAACAATCTATATTATCCTTTTTTTCAAAAATTTTTACATGTAATTAATAAATGATTAAGACGCTATTCTATAAGCCAATAATAACACTTCATTGAGTTATTAATAATATGAATTCAAAGATTATAACACACTATCGATTTATAACAAACAGCGTCATTGATTCAACTATGTCAACATGCATATATTGGTAAAATTCGTCATTCGTTTGTTTTCCTTCACTCGAAGAAATCACACTTTTTGATGATAAACGATGTTTATTATAGAATCTCTATCATAAACTATGAAAGCAATCGGCTGATGGCAGTAAAAACAATTTTTCTTTTCGCGCTTTCTGCTTATAAAAGAAATATGAAATTAGTAAGCCGTAAGTGTAAGGCTCGAAAAAAATACGCTTAAAGCGTTTCGGCTATTGAAGCATTCTTCAACTTGCAATGTGCATAAACATGAAGCAGTATTACGATTATTCAATTTTTAGATGTAAAATTCAATATACAAGCAAACTTCAATAAGAAATTTTTTTGCAGCCATCTGTGACGAGTGATGATTGTATGGAACGGCGAGAATTTCTTACTACATTTGATGCGTTTACGAATTGTCTTAGCACCAATATAACCGAAAATTATGAAGAAATCTCAACTGAGCTCAAATATCATACAAGGTTAGTAGTTTGATTTGGAATTATTAAACCTCATTTGTATAGTAATTAATGATTCAATAAGGAACTCATTTCCGGAGTAGAATTAACGCTTAATAATGGGAAACCGCCTACTCACTATTAATATCGTTGTTATTAATATTAATAATATATTTATTACTGCAGTAAATGAAAAAAAAGCGGACCAAAAGCCTCAAACACATAGCGAAGCCATACGAGTAAAAATATATCAGAGAACATCGATATGATAGGCAGTTTAATTATTTCGCTCAGCGTTGTAATTACCTTCACTGATACAAAAAAAAAAGAAATAAAAAAACCTGTAATAATGTAATAAAATTTTGGCTTATTTGAACCTTGATGAAGTCACATTTGATTTTTCGGATGGAGATTTGGTTTTATGCTAGACAATTCATATAAAATGGAAATCCAAACATTTGAAAAATGTATATGAATTTTAAGGTACATACATTCAAGTAATTAGAAATCTTTTCAAAGGTGATACATCAATGCCGATTTTGATATGTGGGAGGGGAAAAGTTGGAGAGGCATGGTGTATATTTTACTCAATTTACATTATTATTAATTTTTTTTTGGCTGCTAGCAATCATGTAGATGCACAAACATCAATAGGGCTCTTTGTAATTGCAAATTTACAACAACAACAACAACAACAACAACAAAAATATGATTTTGCATTAATGGCTGTGCAATTTTACATCACTGTATTAAATTTTTTTTTGATTTAATTTTTATTGCATTTATTCAATTTTTTCCGATAATTTATGAAAGCGGTTAGTGCATTAATCAAAACTGCAAAAGCAAATGGCATACAAACTTCGTTAGGAGCTCTTTCGTTTACTCTACTGGGGACTTACTTTTGAGACTTTATAATCGATCGATAACGTAGATCAATAATGTCATAAAGTTTGACAAATATGCATAAAGAAATAAAATTTTAAGGAAAGCTGTCACAATATGTTTTGCATCGAATCGACACGAGAAATTCGTTGTGAATGGACGTTGCGCTATGAATCCATCTGAATTAAATGAAAAAGCATGGGATAGGAATGGTCCATTAAGGGATTGCAAACTATGTCGAACGGTGAATATATTTATTTCAATTTATTTATGCAATTTCCTCATTAACGCTTTATTTTAGAAGTTATTGATGTGAATTTCATCTTTTTTCGTAAAAAATTCTAGGAAATGTTCCCTAAATTATGAGAATAATCAATGATTTTGGCTAAAAAATGTATATTAGTACAAATGAAATATGAAAAATAACATATATTTCTCTGAGATTATATATCAAATCATCCAAGATTAAAGAAATTATAATATTTATAATCCATCAATTAGAGGAAATACCTTCAGTACAGTCAAAAATTTATTTAATTGAAGTTATCTATACTTACTTACTTATGTGATAGTCAAAGGGTATATGTACTAAAATAATTTCAGCACCATAATTGGTTAAGTAGGCTATGAAATATTTCTATCGCTTACCATAGGTCGACAATTGTTCATCATAGAGCAGTGATTTTGTAACGATACGACTATGATACCATTTAAATGATGGCTTATAGTAATCAATGATACGGTATATAATGAACGGTATTTGAATTGCAGTTTGCAAGCGCAATCGTTAGTGCAACACTCTATACACCACCGGAAGAGGCGAGATGTTTTCTAGGTGAGATCGTAGAGGCGGTTCTACGTGAAGGCCTCAATTGTATCTTAAAAAAGGATCCCGCATTTCCAGGATTACCACCACCTGTCATCGAGAAACCATCTCAAGCACAAATCGCTGACCTGTTAGCTATTATTTTATCACTTTTTTTTCCATTTTCATAGTGTAGATACATGCATGCATGCATCGCTTTGTCGATTTTTTCCAGTTTGATTCGCCGACTTCGATGATCTTATGAAAAAGAATGAAAACATCCAGTTGTTGTTGGGCTAGATGGTTAATTCTGATACGAATGAGTTCTTGTAAACATATTTTTGACTTGCATTTTTCTGCAATTGATCGGCGTATAAGATAATATGTTAAAGTAAAATACTTAGAATATTCCGATTGCATCGATAGAGGAAACGATAAAGAGCACATATCAATAGTATCTTATATGATGATATCGTTTATGATGTGTTTACTTTTTTCATAATTTTTTTTTTCAACGGAGATTCATGCATTTGCAATGAATAAACACACATTTACATTCTTCATTGAAGTTTTAATGATAAAAAAAATTATTTACTTCTACTTTTAGTCGCTGAAAATATGTTAGAGCAATAATAAAGAAATCTACAATTATTTTATTTTTTATACTTTATTTTTCATCATAATTAAATAGGGGGAGAATATCGCTTTTACTTCTTTTGATAACTTATAAGGGCTATCAGAAATGAAAGTTGCTAGGAAATACTTTACAATGTTCTTCTACTTGATTTACAAGAAGATTAACCATCAATTAACTAATGCCTTCTAAATTGTCCTATTCAAGTTATAGAGATATTTTATATTGAAAATTAGCAATAATAAAAATTTTTTTTCAGCAATTATTCCGGATATCATATTTTCGATAATAAATGAAACAATTTCAGAGAATTGTCATTGTTGTTGTATTAAAAAAAATTTTTTTTTAAATAGATTGATCAAAAATAATTACTAAAATTCCCTTCAGGCAGTCAGCGAAGAAAGAATATGCTCGAACGATCCATTGCTTTAGAAAATACTTAAGGGCTAATAGGAACACAACCGTATGAAAAATATTCTATAGCCCATTGATCATGTTATTATTTGAGAGAAAAATTATTGCATAGGCATATCACCATATGGACTTCTGGCTTATTTCTTAACCTTTTATATTTTCTAATATATCACCTAATTTTAAACTAACTAAAAAACTTTATTAAGCCTAAAATTCCAAATTTCATTTATTGATTTTTTTTTTTAGTGTCGCTGATATATCTGATTATATAATTATCAAAAGTCGTGTAAAACAATGTTCTCAAAACGATAGTACAGCAGCGATCACTACCGAAAAATGTTTGGAGAAACCATTCCCCGGATATCTTGATGCATATAATAAAGGTGAGCAATTTTTGCTTTAATATTTCTACTCGAATATAACACATCATTGTATAACAAATGTAAATTATAACAAAGAGAATTGTGTTATATGAGTTAATTGCTTGTCGCGTAAATATTACTTCGAAATTTAGCCATCATAAAGGAAGATTGGCATCTTTGGCTATTAAACAACGCTGATAGCAAAGGCCCGTTAGTGAGTGCCATGTTCTAAACTTGCCAATAATATGTTGATTATCGTTGGCATTGCAATTATTTTTATGTTGTAATTTATGAATTTATAAGTTTGATAATTTGTTCAGTTGAAGAAAATATTTCGCTAGAAGCCAAAAATTTGCAAAATCGGCCAAAGCTATATTTTCGATATTGCCGACGGCATATTGTTAAATATGAACGGAAATGATTATAAGATGATAGAAAGTTCGTTAGCTCAGGTTTCACCTTTAGGGCTGGCAGATAACGGCTGTCTCGAAATCATATTTGCAAATAATTTTGAAAGTGAGAAGATTTGAAGATTTAAAAATACGAAATATTGCCATCATATGCAATAATTTTATAGATGCCAGCCATATATACAGTTGAGACGTGAGGCAATAGTATTGCTACCATTATCCTATAATCTTGCTACTCTTTAAATTTGATTTCTTTTATGCTAAATGGTGAAAGATTGTTTGCCTTATTTCACGAATATTTTAATTGAATTTCTTTTCTGAAATATTCTTTGCTTGCATTAATATTGAAATTTATTAGTTGAATTACTTTACCATTTAAGTAATATTTATTTAATTGCAGCTTTTTTAAATCAACTGAATTTTCAGAAATAGAGAAAATATAGTTCTATGAAAAGTAATATTGAAATAATTTTAGTGGTACGAGATTGTGAGGGATTGATTGCAACACGATGTCGAAAAGCATTGGACAAAGCGAAGAAAGCTGTTTGTGGATGTGTTCAAGATGCACGAACAGAAGTACGAAGACGTTTCGAAGGACTCACTAATTCTATAAAGATGGTGCATATTTGAAGTTTTTTTTTTGCTGCTGGAAGAAAAAAAACAACTGTCAGACTCTGATCGACATTTCTAAACATAGGCAGAAAATAAGAGAAAAAAAGCGATGCGAAAAAGCGATGAACACATCTGAATACGCTAAAATTTTTGAGAAATTCGCATTTATTTGATGCAACATTTTTTTTGAATGAAAAAAATATTCAGAAATCTTTCATTCCATTAGTTTGAATTTCAAACATTTCATTATGCTTATAATTGAATTATTTTTGAAATTTTTTTTTCTTTAAAATACGATGGATTTTTGATATATACCTATGTTGGATGTAAGACTTCTTCTTAACAAACGAAATCGCGTAATTTTCGCGACCGAAATATTATTTCGTGAATCACGAGAACGAATCTTGTAAATCTCACTTAACTTTCTTTGCAACAATAGCAGCAAATATTGCAATTTGCAACAAGAAAGTCGCAGGATTGCAACCGCTCTTCTAGCTTTGCTTCCTCATACCATGATGCAATTATCACATGCATTACGTATACAGACAAAAAAATTTATAGGCAGTGTACAAGAACTGAATTCAAAAATGATATTGTTATGCATAACCGCGAAAGAACATGTAATTTTTCATTTAAAGGAGTTAAGGAGAGGATTAAAAGAATTTATGTTGTGAAAATTTGGGATTTTTAAAATTTGAAATTTTTTTCGACGTTTTCAAGAAAAAAAAAAGCTAGAATTATCTAAAAGCAATATAATATCGATCACTCGATGAAGAAAATGAATATTTTTGAAGAAATCGGCGAACTTTTCAAATACGATTGTATTATTATCGCATGCATCATTTTTAAGTGGCAAGTTATTGAATTTGTTGGTCGCTGAAAATAATCGCAGTAGCACATATTGTGCAAAAATCCTTGGCGTATTTTCCCATTTGTTGAAATTTTTGTTGTAATTTTTGCAATTTACTTATTCTAAATTTTCGATGATATTCTTGAAGGCTGTTGAAACAAAAATGGTGCACGGAAAAGCGATTGGAAAAGGAAGCAAGATCGAAAATTGTGTGGATGAAATAAAAAGTTTTATGTAAGTTTATTTGATTCTGTAGTTTTTCTGAATTTGTTATTATTTTACAAGTGGTAGATTTTTTTTATTTATCTGTAATACTCATAAGATTGGTTAAGGATCAATTTCGTCCCTGTAATTATAAAAATTATTTTCATTTAGAGAAGAATGTTGCCTATCTATTAGTTAGGATGCCTATCATCCCACAAATCCAATTCAAATCTTCCACAGATCATCA
>QEWY01003232.1:215346-317826 GCA_006503575.1 Baylisascaris schroederi
AAATCTTTTTTATATATGCAAATGTTCTCATTATTTACTCATAGGAAGGCACTTATCAAATATTTCTAATTAAATAGTCGAAAAAATATTTTTATTTTATTGATTAGTAAGTCAAATTTTATTTGTTAAAAAAATTTTTTTTTGTAAGCCAAAGAAAAATCATTTCATTGAAATAAACAAAATTTCATGGAAAATAGACTCCCTCAAGGTTATTGTTAGAATGCCTCAATTGACAAACTAATACGATGAAGGCAAATCTTTTTTTTTGGCATTTCTTCTATGAAGTTTGTTGATAAATAAAAATAACATTCATACCTTATGGCGAATTTTTTCTGTGTACGCAAGAAAGAACGATGAATCTTTGTTTTTTCTTTCTTTCTTTCTTTTTTCCACTTATTTATCTCTTCTCTTCTCTTCTTTACTAAAAAGAACTTTTCTTTTTAGGGAAAATTATTAAATTTATGTTATTATCATCATATTTTTTCTCTTTTTCTTGCCTTAATAATATCAATGAGGTTTAAGCATGTTGCATTTTATTTCTTCTATATATTATACTTCTTTCAATTGAATACATTTCTTGAAAAAGAAAACCGTTTTAAGTAAAGATTCCTTGTGATTCAGAAAAAATAAAAGGTGTAATTTTTTCGCTGAAGAAAAATTAGAAATAAGGAAAAATTTTCGATGTTTATTTTGTTTCTCTTCTTCTGACAAGAATTGATTCCCTTGGGGGGTGTTTTATTTATTTCATTTCAATTTTTGTTCTCAATTTCTCGCGTTTTTTTCTCAAAATCTTTTATGAAAATTTCAGCGATCACATTGAGCCCATAATATTAAAAAAAAATTAATCTTAGTAGAAAAATGCGTTATGCGTCCCATGAAGAGACTCCGTCTAAAAAAAAAGCTTTAAAATGTGTATGCAAATTATAAATTTCTGATTTTAAATGTTGATTTCATTCGCCTTTACGAGTTTAAAATTGCAATTTACTGATCGTAATCGATATTTCTTAATAAAGTAACAGCTGCAAAAGATAGTAATTTCAAGGTAGTACTGAAATTCCATAGTAAAAAAGTCCTGTTTAAAAAGAAAAAGCCATCATTTTGGATATTATTATCTCTTTTTCGCTTATTTTTCCTTTCTTTTTTTTCTTTTTTTCTTTTTTTTTTTTTTTTCTTTTTTTCTTTTTTTTTGCAATATATAGCCTCTCTTCCTCTTCTCTTTTCACTATTTTCTAAGGATCTTGATCTAATTGAACATTTAAGAAGTAAAATTCAATCGTTCTGTCATATTGAAATTATTTTATCTTAAATAATTTATATGAAATAAATCAAATAACTATAAAATTACCATATATTAATGGGAATATTTATTTATATCACTATTATTACTGTATTTATTAAAGCGATCAAATAATTTCATAGATTTGAAATGTTCACCTTAAAATTGTTCTTTTATGCTAATTTTTCTTTTTTTTTTTCCGCACTTATGCTAGACTAGAATTTTTTTCAGGTTTTGTTAGACAAATCTGGATATTATATGAGAATGCTTAGTGAAGCGTTCGATTTTGTTGGATTTCTCATTGATGCGATAACGAGTCATTCATCGTTAATTTGTAATATGTAAATTAAGAAGCTTATGCTTATTGAAACTGCGGATATGTAAATTTAGAAACTTTTGCTTATTAAAGCTGCACATATTAAAATCTAATAGTGAATTTTTGAAGAGATATAAAGATCTATTTATTCATATAAAATTCGAAGAAATAAAAGAAAGTCTGTAAATTTTAAGAAGAAATTGCGTGAATTTGACAGAGAAAAACGATAAAAGAGAAGAGGAAGAGTCAACGAATGGAGATAGAACAAAATGTTGAAAATAAAAATCGGAGTTGAAAAACAGTTAAATCATATTCTTTTTACGATGACTTGGACATTTAAATTTAAAAAATATTTGTGTAGAAATTTGGATATTTAAATGTTACAAGTATTATTTGGTTTTTACCAATGCTGAAGATTCACATCCCTAATGCTTGAATGATCTAATTTAAACGTTTGAACAATTTGCTACCGATTAAGGAGCATAATGATGATTGCTTCTCGGAGCGAAACGAACGGTTATTTTCCTTGTCACCTCATGTTTTCCCTCCCCTCCCCTTTGATCTTTCTCCGCCACAAAGTAGACGCATATTGTTGTAGATGTAGCTTTTATATCACTTAAAATCTCACGCTAACTGATAATTTTCCACTCGTTTCATCGGAAATATCCCCTTTGCACTTTGTTTAAAATTAGTGGAAAAATTTTCTTACAAACATTGAAAAGAATTTTTGTAATCCCAAAAATTTTCAAAAATTTGAAGTACGCAACAATCATTTCCTATAGTTCTTATAATTTCATCATTCTCTAACGTAAATTGCAATGTTTAATGCTATTTTTTTTGCAGAAGTTTCATTTTTTTTTCTTCAGATTAATGCGCATCTATTAATTTGATTTATAACTCAAAATGAAACGTTCACTTGGGCACCAATATAATCGATGCTATTCTAACATATTTTCACTTCCAGGTTTTTATGCTTCCATGAGCGTGCGATTTATGAAACTGCTGAATTACGCCTTAGCTAATATGAGCAAATCAGAAAGATTTTAGCAGTATTGCTCAACAACGCTTCTAATAGGGTACCACTAAATCATTGCATCGAAAAGTGGAGTCAGAAACGAGGAAAATCCTCAAGTCTTCTCCATCAGCCCATTCCTCTTTCCCCCTCCTATCTCCTCTAGTTCCCAGGAAACATTAGATCCGCTCCTTCTTTTTGATCTTCTCAATTGAAATGTATTTACTGCCACCGTCAGCAGCGGTATCTTCTGCTTTCCCCCTCACTCCCTTGAATACTCCACCCATCTTAAAATTCTATTTGAAAACGAATTCAATTTAACAGCGTTCGCCTCGGTGAGAGAAAAATCTTTCTTTCTACTTACTAATAGAATCATACAGTTCAAAATCGAAGTTCATTTGAACGAAAGTCGTTATGACGGTGAAATTTATAAGGAAAACATCGCAAAAAATGGTGCCATCAGGAAAAGTTCTTTTTTTTTTCTGCCAACGAGAAAAGAAAATGTCTCTAAGAGGAACAGTCTAGGATAATTCCTACTAATGGATCGTCCTTGATAAAATTTGAAGGGAAAAATTCACTTTTTTGCATCATTCAAGTGAAAGTATTTTCTAGTTCTTAATACATTGCTTTAATTATTGAAGAACTCAAAATTTTTCTAATATTTGGCGGAAATAAATTGACTTTGAATTTGAGTGCTAAAATATTCTGCTAATATAAGCACTCCCTCTTGTGCAGCTCAAATATAAATTCATAGAAAAGCACGATTTGTAATTTTTAATTTTATCATCCGTTTTATTCTGTTTATAAAGTTTTTGATTTACGTAATTTTCCAACTTTGTGCATTTAACCGTATGTTGCAATTTTTTAAAAATATTTACCTGATACAAATATTCGAATTATTTTTTCGACAACCACACTATCGTAACACCTTCAATAGAACCCCTACTGGTAATGAATCTTTCAAAATTTTTTGCTGGGAATAGGTTATTTCCTACATTTTGGTATCGCATTAAATTGTCGAAACAGCTTCTTGTCGTGTTTATTCACCTCGAACTAAGAGGTTTTTTTATTTTGTTTGATTTAATATTTGTAAGGTTTTTTATGGGATTGGAGATTTCAGGTTTTCTTTTTCTGCTATCCACGTGCGTAGAAAACACCGTTGCAATTCAGAGTCGAAAGCCTACACCACACCTAAATAATATACCTCTTCATTCTGCGAAAATTTTACTTTCCATAGAGATTATTGAACAGATGGACAGCAACAAAAAAGGGGTGTGTTAGACGATATTTGCTTCATATAAACACATCAATAGCTTCCTATTTGAGTGTAGAAATTGCAATTTATATTTCTACTAGTAGAGATGAATATTTTTTTTTTGTTTTCATATTAAATATGATTATGATGTATAAATGTTGTATGCGTGTTTCATGATATTCCATTGAGTTCATTGCATTCCGTGTTTTATTACTATGATCGTTTTTTTTTCTTTATTTTTATTCATATTTATATAAATAAATGGTTTTCGAAATTACTCGTTTGTAATTCTATTATTAACTTAATTTTTTTTGAATATGAAATGATTGAATCAGGATATGATAACCTTAAGCTTCTTCGGTTGATTTCAATAATGTTGTCAACAAACAACTCTTAATGATGCGTCTTTTTTTTATGCGCATAAAAATTCGAAAATTCTCCGATTTCACATTAAAAAAAATTGTTTTCATTCATCTATTATAACAATTTTTCGCAAAAATTTCGCGAAAAAGAAAAACCTATTCTTGGAAATTCATTAAAAATGAGATTTAAAGAGAGATTTCTAGAAATATGTAGTTTTTTTCCGAAAAATTTTCAACTCAAAACCCATCCGAAGTGAATGTCGTTAGAAATTTCTGAAAAAAAAAAAACAAAAACAAAAACAAAAACAAAAAAAGCGCTAGAGTGATCAATACCAAAGACGTTATGGAAACAAAAACAATCAATTCTAATCATTTTTAGGGTACTTACTGTGAAAATAATAATGAAAATGTTTGATACGATTGATACTTTCATCGAAAATTTCAGCCGAAAAAATTTGGAGGTGATTATTTCACAATTATGAAAAAATATCATAGAATTTTTTGGATCCTCTATTTTCAATGAAAATTTAAAATGCAGAAAATGCTTACTTACATGAAGGATTTTGCGATTTTATTCAAAGCACTAAAAATATGCTCGTTTATTTATCTATGAAAATGATCAAAGCATTTTCGTTATAAATATTCGCTTATATTTCGATTATCTTTTTGAATAATTCAACATTAAAATATTGTTTAAAGTTTTATTATTTAAAGCAAAATAATGCAACATGAAAGTTAAAGAGTTGATGTGTTGTTCTTTTTTTTATTTCTTACATTGTAATATATTAATTACTATAACGATGGAATGTACCGTTTGAAGTGCGTCGTGGAACTGGGAAAAATAGTGGAACGAGAGAATTGATTGAGAAATTAAGAAAGCAATAATAATTATCTAGTATTGAACTTATATTGGGCAATTATTGCCGGAAATTTTACTTCAGTAGGAAACAGTAACCTCTATGAAAAACTTAACTTTACTAGGTACATCTTACATATTGCTGAAACACTAAAAATCACATCGCTATAAATTTCAAATGGTAGTTCTATTATGAAAGTGAAATATTAAAACGTATGAGATTTTTTACAAGGCAATGGAAATGCGTTTATAGATATTTTTATAAATACGTTTATATAATTTTTGCAAATGCCTTTACATACCTTTCAAAATCATAAAAGTACCTTTATGATCGCTATAAAGTAAAAATGAAGAAATAATGAATGAAAAGAAGGTGGATGATTGCACAATTGAAAAAATAGTTTGATGTTTCAATGTTTCATTTATGGTATTTGATATGACATTTGAAGATCGGCTAAACGGTTATAGATAACTGATCCGTTTACGAGTAGGTTTATTTTATGATCACTAAAGTTAGCGGCTACAGTCTCTATAGTTCGACATGCAATAACTTTTCCTTCTATCGAATGGTCTCAGTGGTGTGATTTTTTCGTTGAATGTGACATCATCAATCGTATTTGATTCATGATCGCAGATATTCGCATTCTGCCCTTATGATCGATTTTTTCACATTGTTCGATAAACTCAATGGGCGTCTTTAGGATCGAAAATGTTCGCCTCATTTGTACTTACCTTGTAAAGAAACACTCTAAGCTCTAATTGATTAGATGTTTTAATCGCAAACCTGTTTTCGCTGCACATATGCGTGAAAAACGATCTCTTAGACATTGTAAGTAGCGACAAGTGACTGTGAACTGATGAGACTAAACGAGAGCGAAAGAACTTCAGTCAAACACATCTTGGGGAAAGTTCCAATAAAGCAGCCTGAAGTTCAAAACAACATTATCGCGAAATCATGTCTATGTATTGGCATATACGTTTGCGTTTATGTATCTATGTATCCATTCAGCAGTTTTAATTTGCAGATTAATTCACTTGGCTGAATTGCAACAAATAGAATAGTGCAACAGAGTAAATGCGATAATATGCATTTTTGCATTTCGCCCTATAATGACAAATTACAACGCAATGGCCATATTAAGTCTCGCTTTTTGGCCACATATCGAGAAACTTTGGCCACAAATGGACAAATACTTTTCTAATAACTCGTAGAATTTGCAAAATTTGAGCATTCTTTACAGCTTCATTATCTTTTCAAAATTGCAATGGCTACATACTCACTGACGCCATGTGCTGCAGTAAACTCATGTCAGCATAGTGCAAAATAGTATGAGGGAAAAGACACCCCTAGGCGAGGCTTCTACGGAGGCATCCGCCGGAGGGTTCGTTCACATGCGGTTTGACAATTCATGTTCCCCGCGACAATGAAGGGGGCGGCCACGACGCTCTCGTGGAGGGAGGAGGAGTCGAGTTCTGAAAATCTTTTGCAGGGAACAGGGGACATTTGTAGTGGTGAGGCTCCCTCGGAGCTCCCGCATAGCTAGAAGGGTTGGAAAACGCTTGGTTTTTATCTCAAGAACTGCGACGGATTAGCTATTCATTTTCTGCAAACTTGCAGTCTTAACGTACCATTGCACCAGAACGCAACTCATTTGAAGTAGCGAATGCGGCTGAATTCTAAAGATCGTATTTATGCCAAATGTGGTGTCATACATGAGTTGATGTAGTTGCTCGCGAACTATTTAGAAACGAATAGAGTTGAACTTGGGAGTGTTACATGAGATGACTGTAGTAACACTTTGTTGCGTTCCACTCAGCGAGTTACACAGATGCTGTAGGCGCTCAATGTTTATAGTTCTCTTTTTTTGCTACAAAAATGATTAAAAAAGTGAGAACAACCGCGAATCTGCGATTATTAACATAATGCAAGCCTCTAGAAAGTGATAATTCAGCGCAATGCTTCATAATTCTTCATACTCTTCATAGTACTTATAATCTATAGAGTGTTGCCAACTTTCATCAAAAGTCAAACAAAGCCAAATAAAAGCAAAGTCGACTCAGCTACTAGCCGAATTCTGGAATGAGAGTAAACTTGAGGTACCAACTATTTCCATGCTAATATCTCGGATTTTGTCAGCTCTATTGGAATCCATGAAAAGCGAACGATTCTTCAATGCGGCGGCAGCAATAACAGCCAATAAACATTTGAATGGCCTCATTGATCAAACATTATCCTCATTACTTCGGATGCATTTCTTCAAGCATAAATGATCGGAATGCTTCAAGCCGCATAATTTGCCATCTCAGCTTCTTCGGAGCCACTCCCCTTTCCTGGATCCGTTCCGATATCGGTGAATAGAAATCTGCTATACGCAATATTCTTCGCAACAATACTGATAACTTTCACCTTAAACTTTACCTGTATCTTATCACATTGTAGAAGAATATAGTTGATGAATTTTCAGGATTAATGAAGTAGAATATAGCACAATTAGCAAAGTTTGTAGCGGAAAATTGAAATATAATGCAACTCACGTAAATTCCTAATCGATTAATGATATTACTGGTTAATTGATGAAATTTTGGTGTCTCATAGCAATAATATAGCTTAAGAAACTTACAATGCAATCAGGTATACGAAAATAAAGTTTTCAAATTTCTCAAGGAACTAATTTATGTTACTGTAATTTAAAAATTACGGTAAATCAACAGCACTGTTTTGCAAAAATTTCTACTAATTACCTTCCCTGCAACAGTGATCAAATATTGTTTCTCTTGTTACTTCTTGTTGTTTCTTACTCATTAAATTGAAAATAATTTGCATATCACCCATATATAAGACTGCAGTTCCGGCAAACGGCTCTTTTTTCCGGAGCCAAAAACATGAAAAGTTAGCAGATTTTATGGAGCAGTAGCTTTTCTGTCTAAAAGTTTCTATTCGATGTCTTATTAGATAACTTCTTAATAAGTCGGCAATTTTTTCTTTATCGTAGATGTGCTTTTCATTGTTATAAGGAGTGATTTGAAGATGTTATAAGCTTAAGATCCTTTTTTGGAAATTTTACTTTCACAGCATTCATTCTTTCACTGATTCCGAATTGAATGAATTTATGTTGAAAGGGTTCTGCAAAAGAAAAAGTTCGATTTTTTTTTTCATATTAAGTTCGATTTGAACTTATTCTATTTTTTCAATTCAACTCAAATAGAATAGATTCGGCTCGATTTGGCTGTCCCAAATTTCACCTCGTTTCGTTCCATTTCATTTCATTTCACACCAGTTGCTTTAAACAGACTCGACTCCACTTGACTCCTGCTCAATTCCATTCAATTCGTTCCGATCTGATTTGATTTAATTAAATTTGACTTGCTTTGACCTGACAAAAATAGATGCAATCTAATTTAATTCGGCAGGATTCGATTGGTCTCTACTGAACTTGATTCAGCTATGTCGGCGAATTGAGTGAATCAAATTCGATTAGATTTGATTGGGTTCAGTTCGATCTAGATGAATTCAGCTGGATTTAATCTAACCCAATCGGAATCTCGGAATCAATTCGAGTATTTTCATTTCAGTCGGATTCAGCTGCATTGAATTGAATTGGATTGGTTTCAATTAGCGGATCAACTCGGTTCGATTCTTTTCAGCTCAATTGGCTTAGACTGGACTAAAGTGAGTTGGACTGGATTGGATCGGAATGAAGTGAATTCGATTCGATTCGGCTAGGTTGGGTGAAGAACGATTCAACCGGGTTCGGTTCGATCCTTTTGAAGTGCATTCTTAGATTCTATCAGGTCCGGTTCGTTGGAATCAATTGGATTCGGCTGCATCCGATTAGTTTCGATTGGATTGGATTGGATTGGGTTCCATTTGATTCGACTGAAGCCTAGACAGATTCGATTTGACGTGTCTGTCTCTCTGTGTGTATCTGCCTGTCTCTTTATCTGTCTGCCTGCCTAACCGTATATCTGTCGGTCTGTCGGTCTGTCTGTTTGCTTGCCTGTCCGCCTATCTGTTTGACTTTCCGTCTGTCTGTCTGTCTGCATGCCTGTTTGCTCATCTGTCTTCCTGTCGGCCAGTCCGCCCGTCTGTCTGCCTGTCGTTCCAGTGTCTACGTGTCTGTCTGTCGTCTGCTCGCATGTCTCTCTCTATGCCTGTCCGCCTGTCTCTCTGCCCGTCCGCCTGCCTGCCTGTGTGTCTGTCACTCTGTCTGTCTGCCTGCTCGTCATCCCGTCTGTTTGTGTCTGTCTTCGTGTCTGTCTGTCTCTTTGCCTGCCCGCCTATCCGTCTGCCTGTCTGTTTGTCTGCTCGCATGTCTCTGTGTCCGTCTGTCTGTCTGTCTGCCTGCCTAACTGTCTGTCTGTCGGTCTGTCTGTCTGTCTGCCTGTAAGCTTATCTGTTTGACTGTCTTCCTGCCTGCTTGTCTGCCCGTCTGTCTGCCAGCCTGATTACGTGTCTGTCTCCATCTGTGTCTGTCTCCTTGTCTGCTTGTCTGTCTATCTGTCTGTCTGTCCGTCTGCTCGCGTGTCTCTCTCCATGTCTGTCTGCCTGTCTGTCTACCTGTCTGCGTGTCTGTCCGCCTGTGTGCCTGTCACTCTGTCTGTCTGACAGGGAAGCAGGCAGGCAGACAGAGAGAGGGATAGAAACACGCAGCGACAGACAGATAAACAGACAAGCAGACAGGCAGACAGACAGGTAGGCAGGCGGGCAGAGAGACAGACGGACGGACAGACAAACGGACAGGCAGACAGACCGGCGCAGACAGGCAGACACATGGGCGGACAGGCGGACAAGCAGATGGGCTAACACGCAGGCAGAGTTGCAGACAGACAGGCAGATGGGCAGTCGAACAAATAACCAGACAGGCAGACAAACAGACGGATCGACCGACAGATAGTCAGGCAGGCAGACAGGCAGGCAGACGGACAGACACGGACGGACAGGCGGACAGGCAAACGGAGTTGCAGACAGACGGACACTGGCGGACAAACGGGCAAGCATACAGGCTGACAGGCAGGCAGACAGGCAAAGAGACAGAGACACGGACGGGTGGGCGGACGGGGAGACAAGCGGACAGGCAGCCAGACAGACAGACGGGCGGAAAAACCGGCGGACAGGCAGACAGACAGAACGACAAGGAGACAGACAGACGGGGAGGCAGGCAGACTGGCAGACAGAAAGACGGGCACATAGACAAAGAGATAGCCAGACTGAGAGACAGACGCGCAAACAGACAGATAAACGGCCACTCAAATTGATGGGACGAGCGGCAGACAGACAGGCTAACAGGCAGACAGGCGTGCAGACAGACAAACGGTTCGGACAAACAGGCAGGCAAGCAAACAGACAGACAGACACGCGGATGGATGGACGGACAAACAGACAGAGAGATGAACAGAGAGATAAACAGACACGTAAACGGACAGACGGTCGGAAAGATAGACAGACAAACAGACGGGCAGGCAGGCAGACAGGCAGGCAGAGAGACGGAGAGATAGACGAGGAGACGAACAGACAGGCAAACAAACAGGCAGGTGGAGAGAGACAGGCACGCAAACCGACAGGGAGACAGACTGGCAGACAGGCAGACAGACACAGAGAGACTGGCACGTAAACAGACAGGTAGATAGGCAGGCAGGCGGACGGGTAGGCAAGCGGACAGACAGACAGACAGACTGGCAGACAGACGCTCAGGCAGACGGATAGGCAGGCAGGCAGACAGACAGACAAACAAGGAGACAGGCGGACTTTTGCATATTTATCATTTAGTCTCAAGATATAAAACTGTTTGGTCAAAGGAGTGTATTGTGCCAAATCGGCTTTCATACTTCTCACCTTGTTTTGCTCGGCGTTTACTGCTCTTTTAATTTGATTCTCGTGCATCTATCGTTGCACTCTGTAAATTGTGCTCGTAACTTGTGCAATCCTCATCGGCTGTCTCTTTCTTGGCATCAAAAAAAAAAAAAAAATTCTGCGTCATTCGAATGTAACAAAGAGTGGAACAAACTGTAAAGGTTTTGTCGGGCCGTTATTTGATACCGCTTTAGAAACAACAACTTGCTCCACCCTCCCTTCTTCACCAGTGTCGTTCACTACCTTTTGTCTCAGCCTTTTGCGGTCATGCATTTCGATGCGTCCACCGTCCTATGCCGATGTCGTATCGCTGATACGATTAATGAGAGCGTTGTGCATTTCTTTAGCGATTCGGTTACCGCCTTGAACACTTCTCTTCGTTCATATAACTCTATTATTATTACTCAATATCTATTAGTTCCGTTTATTGTCACCAGTAGCCCAAAATATACATTTCTTGTGAAGCCAGTAGGATGCGCTGATTCATAATTATTGACAACCAATCATTAGAAGTTATCTTGCAAGAGAAAGGTTGAATGTTTTCAAAAACATCATAAGCTATCACAGGTGTGCATAATTTGGCAATAATTGAGTGGAATACAAATGGCTCCATTTAAATGAATAGAATCGCTTAAATTCAAATTAAAAGCTTAGTTTATGCCTTGAAAAAATAAACACAAAAAGTGGATTGCAGTTGAATGTTCAGGATTACTGTGCTTGTTTGGTTTTTTATAATAGTCACTCGAACTATCCAATCAACACCAAGTAGTTATGCTGCGCTCATATATACCTATTCGTCTGTGCACATACATATGTGCACAGACGTATCTTGAGCAATTTGATTTTCTCATTAAGTTCCCTGTTTTGCGTGATGGATTTTTCCATATTCATAGTGATATTTGAATGTTAAAATTCTATCTCTGAAGCATTCAGAACGTCATTAAATGATTATGCTCCACACTGTGGTAAAAGAATTCCACAACAGGAATTATATGATAGGAATGAATAACTTAAAGAGGAATCAAACATGTTTTACACAAAATAAGATAAGAATCTACTTATATTGTTGAAGATACCAGCAATTTTAAGTTATTTGCTTTGTTTTTTGTTTGCTTTTTTTGCATTCAATACTGTCGTTGGACAACCGGTTCGCAATGAATTGCCATCGAAAAAAGTGCTTCCTCCACAAAAACACGCCACTTAGAGAGTGCAATCGCCTACATTAGTGAGGCAGCCCACATTTCTATTGGAAATAAATTCCTCCGACCACGTTAACCCCCCATTGCTCTTATTTCGTTCTGCAAATCCATTGACGTGACAAAAATAGGTTGTTTTTTTTTAGAAAATCTAGGTTTGATTAGTGCATTTTTATTCGTCTCGTCCTTTATGAATCATTCATAATATGTCTGAAGATCCCTATTTGCGAAAAAAAATTGTTCGAATATTGACTTAGAAATAAGAAAAAAATTGCATGAAATCATTGATATGTCTATATATAGGCCATATGAATCAATTTATTTCTCTTTCATAAAAAATTCCAATCCGTTTTCTTCAGTGGGATTGAATCCCTTTAATTAGCTGTATTCAGTCAGGCAGGTAAGTTAAGAATTTCTGCCATCTATTGGCTATTACGGAAACAATATACAATAATTGAATGTTGCCAACATTCTATGGGGATAGAACTTTTGATCTAAGTTTTGCACTTGAACAGGAAAAATTGCCTAAACATATAGATTGCCTTATCACATTAATAGAAAAGGTGAATCCCTCAAGGTGTTGCATAATCATTGCCTAAACATTTACCTAAATAATCCCTAAATGCAATTTGAACAAAGTGATAATAGCCACAATTGAGATGAGGGGTAGTGTATTAAAAGAACTTCTAGTGGACGGCCGATCTATGCCATTCGAGGTCGGTAACCTTTTCTTTGTTCAGTCGATAGTTTTATTTCCTCTTCGTACATGAACCGTTCCCTTCTAATCACTAAACTCTACTGCAAAAATACTCGTGCCAATGTGGAATATTGTGATCCGAATAATTTGAGTTTTTTTTAGTTAATACTTTCAATAGTTATAACTTTTCTGTGTTAAATGCACTATAGGAATAGATAGGATATAATCGTCGGTTATTTCGAATAATCAACGAGAAAAAAGACTATGAAAAGTTTGAGAAATCGATGCCAACGCTTAAATTGATATGATTTGGTTATGAAAGACACGTTTTCCTTGTGGATATTCTGCGTCGAAAACTAATGCATAGAAAATTCTTTTAGATCTTTAGTTGGGGGAATAATCAACGCATAATTTCCAGTCGTTTGCATATAAATCTATTGCCTCAATATTTCTTGCAAATTTTACTGATCTGAAAGAATGTTTCCCGCAGTACATCATTGCAAAAGTTTCGCATAGATATATCCTCCAGATTGGTGATCGTCCACTTGCCCAATATTTTCATGAGAATGATTTTTTTTTATTTTTCGCTGTACGATTTTTCACTTTCCTTCTTAGAAAAGTTGGAAAAATAATTGGAGGGGACCTATAATGATTGAAAGCTTTTATTACACCAAGATTTTCATAATAAAATCACACTAATGACTTTATTGTTTAAATAATCGACTTATTTTGATAAACTAAGCACTATATAATCGTATAGTTTAGTCACTCACAATAATACATATTTATGCTTCACATGTGAAAATGCTCAAAAAGTTGGTAATGAAAATTCAATCGATTTTTTATAAAATCCAAAAAATTCATTTTTCAATCTTTCAGTCGTTTCATCTTTCTTGCGAGTATCTATTCAATTTTCTCTTTACCTTTAGCAATTCTTCTAGAAATAACTAAAAAAAATATCCCTGGCAACTAAACGGTGACAGACGAACGCGGTATCACATTGCACTATGCACATTCATGGAAATAGTTCAACGGCCTAACTATTCATCACCACCTCTTTCCCCATAGAAACATACAAATACGCATGCACTTCTGCATTACCTTTATGTCCGTTTATAGTGCTTGTAGATTGACCGTTGTCCATCAGGTGTGTTATGATTAGTCAAGTAATGTGTTATAATAACACACGTCTTTCTTTATTGCTATAAGGCATTTATTTCTTTATTATACACATACTTCTTTTATCATATTAGAACACAAGGAGATATCTTGGGGTTGACTCTTCGGTGCCATACTCAACACCGACTGATCTATGATACCTTATAACAAACTGATTTGCTCAACTCATTCCCACTTCAAAACGACAAATATCGAGCGTACTTTTAGCATAAACTGGAATTAAATTTAATTGTCATTTTTAACCTTATAATGGAATTGATAGACTCATATAAATTGCTTTTTTTTCAATTCCAGTTCCATCAAACATTTCAATTGAGAGTGCTTTGCCTTGAAAGTGCTGCAAAACTTTTATTTCATCAGATATGTTGAAGTGACGCTTTTTTTTGACCATATATAGAACCAGTTTTCATGCAGAATTTGAGTGACTCGTTTGGGCGATAAGGCTGTGCTGATGCGATCTTTTTAATTGCGATCGATTATGAGCGTACTCCGACCGTATTCAACAAAACGGATCAAAATTACATTGAACTTGTTTGTTTGATCTTTTGTACTGATATATTTATATATCAGTATAGCAGATCAAAAAGAATAATGCATTTCAATGAAGTGCATCGCTCTTATCATTTTTAAAATAAATAAAAATTTTTTGGAAAGGAAAAAGCTATATTCTTTGAAAAGTGAACGAAAATTTTTCCAAAGTTGAGTAATTTATTTATCTTTGATAAAATTCTGAGATCAAAATCACAAAACAACTCAAACATATTCCATATTGTAGAATTATTTAGAAAATTTCATCAAATTTATTTAAAAAATTTTTTTGTTTCGATGATGATCGATTAATATGACTATATAGAAATTTAAACGTTTTATACATTGAATAGAGATGATATTATATTTTATTTATGATAAATCAACCTGAAAATGAATAGGTGAAATATTTCGTCGTATATTATAGAAATATAAAAAATGGCCGAATTTAGCTTAAAGAGTCGCATAAAATATGGATCGCTAACTCGACGCATTATACACTCATAACTGTTAAATTTCATATATTTGATCGATTATTATTTTTTTAAAATCATTTATGAATAGAATTATATTTTGTTTCCGTGTATTGAATAATAATATTCGAAATATATATATTTTAAATCTCAATCAATTTTAGCAAGTTGTTAAATTGAAATATTAAAGTGCAGCGAATTTAATTCAACAAATAAAGTAAACAAATTTGAGGGAAATATTGCGGTTTTTAATAACAAAATAAGTGAAATTTAACTTATACACAAAGAAAAAAAGTTTTGCAATCTTTCTTTATTTTTTGATCAAATAAACCAATAAAACTTCGTGATTTGGAACTTTATATTTTCTACACTGCGAGTTTTACAGATTACGACGAGGGAAATGTGGAAACTATTATGTTTCACTGAATGCAGCAAAATTCAAGTTTAATAAGTGAACTCACTTCAGTATGAAGTTATTGGAATCATTCCCATATAATTCTATTCGAATTTCAGCTTATATTCGATTGCATATAATGTGAATAATATGCAGAGCTCAAGTCAAAGAATACCAATCATTTTTTTACCTTTCCGTCGGGAAAGGCAATTTTGGATGCACTCAAAAGCAAAAATAATCTTTAGCGAGAATTCCATCAAAAAGTTCGGTTAGTAACGAAAGTTTCCAAAACATGAAAGAATTTAACTCATCAATTCAGTCATATTGCCCTTGGGCAACATATAGAATTATTGGGTAATTTTTTTTTACTATCGTTTCATCGTTAAGAAGGCTGAGCTGAAAAAACGGAACAACTTTAAATAATTAATCGAATCATCTAAGCAAGTCTGAAATTTTTATTTTATTTTTATACTTTTTGTTTTCATGGCTTCCGGTTTGAGTGGTCGATGCTCAGAGAAATCATTTTACACGCTAATTGATTTAATTAGTAATTGGTTAAAGAATCTGGAATATTTTTATCGGCTATGGACACGAACTCAATTTCTCAAAAATATGAGAGTATTTTTCTATGGTGGGTGAAAAATCTGAAAAACGAAGCAATTGCATCGAAAAGAAATCTCGAAGACAAAAACGTTGAATGGTAAGTAATCTGGATCTCATAATCATCTCCTCTCGGAAAAAGATGCATAATTGAAGAAATTATGTTGAAATGGGTTAACTATGAGTTTAATTATGAGTTTTATTTAATATAGCGGAGAAAAGGTATGCCATTTTTGAGAAAACCCTATTCATTGCCAAGTTTATATGATATTCTCTCGAAAGTGGAGTCATTTCGAGATCCATATAACTGTTACCTAGATTTGTTGAGTTTCAAAATCTCTGCTGTTTCTTGTTTCTGTTTTTTTATTGTTGATGTTATTTACCTACATGGAAATGCTGAAATGATGGTCTATTGCTGAGAATTCCATTTCTTCAACAATGTTGTTCTTTAATTCACTTTCATGAACAGTTTTTTTTTCGTTGCAAACACGCATTATCGCATCATCTTGTTCATACGTCCACATATCTACATATAGATATGTCTGAGTAAGTCTGTGGTTGTTTCTGCGCCCCGAATCAATTAAGCTGGAGTTATGGAATTTCTGGACATAATATGCACCATGGGGTGATTTCGTATACCATCCTTCACATTGATCGTTCAATTTCAATGGAGTCGTGTATACTTCAATATGTCCAAGAACTTGCGTGCTTTTTCAACGTGTCCGGCTTTCAAATTGCACCAGTCGAGTCCACAGATGTATCCGTATTCAATTTATGTTTCACTTTATATATATATATATATATATATATATATAAGCTTCTATACTCATTTCTCCCTTATTATATTTCGGCCAAAATATCCACAGATCCAATGCGGCTAAATTTTCCAATGAGTGTAATAGTCAAATTTTCAACTTTTTCAACATATTTTATCGTTTATCATATTTATTGCAAAGAATTTGTCTTCGGTAACAAAGTTTTTTCACTCATCGATAATATAAAACATTTTTTCGGTAGATTTTTCCATTACCTAGCCATATAATTATACGTTTGGTCAGATAGTATCGTTATCAATGAATGCAATTTTCAGACAATGAAAGTGCTATTCGCAATAATTGCCTTCTGTGTGGTAAGTTTGCAATATTCTTCTTTATGAGTATAAAAACGATTGCTTCATTTTTTTTTTCACCCATAAAATCGCTTCTTTTTGAACAAATGTTTTAATTTATTCTCATCAAATTTTATTTGTATTAGCATTTTTGAATGTTATATTTGAATATGAATGAAAATAATTTTTCTGATTTTCAATCTTTGTACCACAATTTTTTTTTTCAATCCGATTTGAAAATCTTGAACAATTTAAAATATTGCAACCAGTAGGTTATTTTTTGTGACAGCGCTCCACTCCTGTCAATTACTTCAATCGCTTCCATTGAGTTAGAATTCGAATGTATTAATCAAATTATTCCAAAATCCAGAGCTGAAATAATCAACTCTATAATCCTCTAATATAGAATATAATTCACTTATTTAGTCGAATTTTGCTATTATTATAAAGACCTCATATTTAGAAAAGCACATTAACTCAATATTGCAATACGTTCTAATAATATGAATAAGAAATATTATGAGAGGCTCTGCTTTCGTTGAATTTCTTCAGCATAAATTTTCTTTATCTATAATTTTAGAATTAACTATTAGCGCTTATTTAATTTATTCAAATTTCAGTCGACTGTGATGTCACAAGATTGTTCAACGCCAAAAAGTACAAAAGAGGCGTTTGGAAAATATTTGAAATGCATCAAAACGACTTTAGATCGTGATTATGGTACATACGAGAAGGAAATTAGGGAGCACAACAGGTATGATTAGAATATATTAATTTCCTAGTAAAGAAATAACTACATTTTATTAGTACCATATGTACGTTCGTTTTCCACTTTGATTCTTCATTATTTCATGAGAATATTTCTCAGTGGGGGGTCAACGTTCCCTAAAGAAATGCCTTGAAAATAAAAAGATAGAATTATGTTTGAAGAACCTGAAAATTATTTTTTGCTCATCAATTCAAGCATTTTCATAAATAAGGGAATAATTTCATTTTTGATCCGTCCGTATAAATTACTAAAAAAATAAATTAACACAGGCAGATTTAGTAAAGTTTGAACTAAATCCAATAGATTTTTTAATTCGAGCTTCAGTATTGCCAGCGTACAATTCGGTTTAGAAAAAAACCCTAATAAAGTAATTTTTTTTCCCGCATATATGCAAAAAAATTTTCTCCGCTATATATGCGAAATTTCCGCATACATTGCATATTTTTCCACATATACATAATTGATTTTCTGCATTTCCATTACGATGAGGGTCGTTAAACCTAGAACGTCAATATTATTGTGGTACTTACTATCTATCGTGATTCGAAACATGCGTGTGGTCTTTTCATCCAATCAAATTTGAAGTTTTTTTTTTCTTTTTTGGCAAAAAAGTGTTCCAAAAAATTTGTATGTTCATCACGAAGAGTACTTTTATGTTAGTCTATTCACAAATGTTACAGCTGAAATAAAATGTACATAACGTATCACATATCGTTTTAAAAAATGATTTCTGACCGGAAATACACCGTCTAAAGCTTATTTCAAGTACGCACTTTATCGCTTAGACAAAATATGATGAGAATAGACTTAAAGAAATGAAATCTTTAATGATAAAAAAAATAATTTTTTAGCTAAATTAAAAATTTTTCTTCTATAATAATTATAGGAGAGCTGCATCGACATGTTTTTCACCAAGTATTGCTGAAGCGAATACTAAAGAACGATGTGTACTGACACTTTCTGATCTTGAATCGAAAGCTTGGGATCGAAATGGACCACTTCGAGATTGTTCGATTTGTAGAACGGTATCGATTATTCTCTTTTAAATTATTATTTACATGATTACAACATTACTCTATGTAGGTATTAAGAGTTATAAGTATGCTTAGTTTGTATTCTCCTATCTCCACCTTAAGTAGTTCTTGAACTTTTTGAATTTAAGCGGTTGATTCAACTCAAATCGAGTATAATTTTTAGCCTCAAAAATTTACTTTTCTATTTATTATGCTAACAAAAGTATTACCTACTGTTTTCTAAAAATTATTTATTGCCTGAAGTAGAAGGTAGAAGCAATATAAATATATTTCTTCCCATATAGTAAATATAAAGGGAATAGTGATTCATGTTATAATTGAACTATATTATAAAAAAACCACCTTTCATCAAAAATTTTATATCAAAGTTACTACTATTTGTTCGGTACGTGAAGAATTTTGCAGTCTAAAATTTCGGTCAATTTTCTCCTCTTTTATAGTTTTTTTTTTTCATGAATCCGTCAGTTGCTATTGTTGTTTCTTCGTTTTTAATTTAAAATTTCCATAAACTGATTAATTTTGACAAAATATTTAAATTTATGTAGAAAACTTCACTCTATGAAGGAATTATTCGATGCTATAACTGTTTAAGTCATTCCTTGAATATCCAGAAATCTATGGACAATGAATAATGTCCTCTTAATTTTGAAATGAAACATAATTAACCCATATGGAATTTTTTGAAATCTTCACTATTATTTTTAAGGATTTCTTCTTTTATTGAAGCGATTTTATTGTTCGTTCTCAAATTTGATAATTTGACAAAATTTCCCACTTCCTGGATTTGTTACAATTTAGCATAAAGTCCAATATTGTACGAAAAAGGATATATAACTTTTTGATTATGGAAGTTTTTTAAATAAAAAAAAAAGAATTTTCCTTCTTTTCTCTTTTAACTGCCTCTCACTTCCCCTTTTCCTTCCCTTCCCACTCTCCCCTCCTCCCCCAATCGCTCCTGCACACTCGGAAGGCTCTGACACTAACAATGAAACTCTTCACCATTACCATAATCTCTTTTAGCTGAGTTATGCATTCACCTCTATTAAATGGTTATGAGATAATAATGAAAAAAATAATTAAGTTTGCTGCTGGTGCGGTAAAAGCGGTACTTTCAACGCCACCTGAAGAGCAACGATGTATACGGGCAGAGGTGACGAAAGCAGTTGCACGTGAGGCCGAGCAATGTCTAAAGAAGAAACTCACTAATTTTGGTGGAGTTCCTGATATTCCCGATCTCGAAGAAGGATCCTATCAATATAGAGATAATGTGTGAGTGGCATTACTTTAATAATTTCGACTAAATTTTTCTAAAAAAAAAACGTTTATTAGAGACAATAAAACTGAAAAGATATTTCAACATTGGGAAATTTGATGATAAATTCTTATATCGTGTAGCATCTTTTACTTTACAATATCTACCTTATACTAACTTTTATCACCATAACTTACTATATACGATTTGTGTTTGGTACACTTGATGTGGCTCATATGTCAGCTATATTTTGAATACACATCATTTTTTTTTTAAAATTATTTTTGAATAACAGGAAAACTTGTTGTTTTTCACATGCTCTATCATTAATAAATAAATATCATCGATTGAACTGAAAAATCTTCAGGCAATGCTATTCTCTCATTCTCGAATTCTAGGGAATTTTATTGAAAAATTTGCAAAAATATTTCATTCATTTTTGCAAAAAAAAGTTTTATTTTTTTTCTGTAAAAATTTTTCAAAAATTTTCAGTATCAGTTCGGTTTCCGATTATATTCTCATCCATAGTAGACTTTCATTCTGTGGTGAACGTAAACCGGTACGTGCAGCAGCTACTAAAAAATGCCTCAAGAATCCATTTCCTGGTTATTTCGAGAAGCATTGTAAAGGTATGTAAAGTTGTTTTGTTTTTTGCTTTTATAGTTAACTTTAAAAAAAAACGTTAATAGAAAACTACGAAAATTCTACATCACAACGAAATCACTTACCTTTGCAAATCATATTCGGAATATAAAATTTTTTGAGAGTTTCGCATTTTTTTCATAAATTTTTTTTTAAAACTCTCTTTTTATGAAATAATTTCGAGAAAATACTCTATAGGGAAACTCGATGTGTATCTCGCAGATCAACCAGTTATATAAATTTTCAAAAACAATATAAACGATTTTCTCATCGTGATGCATCACCTGCATAGATTCTTCGCCGAAAATTTACCGCTTTATTTTTTTAATGAGTTTCTGTTTCGTGGGGAATTTCTTATACGTTCACTTGTTCTATGCATGAGTATATATGCTTAGCATACCTTTACCCACGCATCAACCCTTCTCAACAACCAATTAATTATGAGCTATGAGATTTTATGGGCAATAAATTTTCATACTCATCTATCAAGTTTTAAAAGTGTTATAGTCATCTTAATTTAATATATCAAGCATTTGTGTGGATTTTCATTCGATTAAATTATCCTTTATATCCATTGAAATGCTTGAGGAAAAATCCGATATTTTGAAGAGGGCTAGTAGTAGCGCTTATTTAGACTAAAATATTAACAACATTTTATTGCGCATATTTAATTGTTTTTCGGCAATTTACGTCTCTGGTTAACCTTGTAATATTTTAGATAAGCGCATATGGTTATAGTCCCTTTCAAAGTTTCCACTCAATTTTATTAATTAATTTATTTATTATTTATTATTTTTATTTTCTATTTTTATTTTCATTTTTCTTTCTTTTTTTTTTGGATATTTCGCAGTTGTTGTTGTTTTCGCAACAGCGCCAGACGTCATCCTTTCTAGAGGCAGCATCACTTCAAACCGATTTATAAACTGGTGCATGAATACCACCGGTGTGATTTGTTCTTCCGGTCGTTTTTTCATCAATTACAATCATAGGCATTGAGCTAAGCTCTATTATACAAATTATTTAGTGCATTTTATATTATTTATGCAATAATAGGGGCCATAATCATAGATGGATGTGTATTTCAGTATTGCATCAATGTAATGGTGTCATCTCGCCTGGATGTGCGTCCATCATCAAAAAAACTAAACGTGCCACCTGTGAATGTGTGGAAGAAACTCGTGCAGAGCTTAAGAAGAAAATCGCTAGCATTGCCGATAGCATTAAAAGTGTTCGTATTTACAATTATTCTAAAAAAAAAATATTGAGAGGAAAAAAACGAGTATTCTCGAAAATAAAAATAAAAATTTTAAAAAAAAGCACATTAAATTCTTATCTTCGCATTGCATCAGTTAGAAAAGTGCTATTCTAGGAGATAACTTAAATTTGGTTTCGGAGAGGGAGAGATCTTGATTACTTAAAAAAAAATCCTGCGTGAATACTACTAGAAATATAGTTAAAGAAAATTTTCAATTCTATTAATATTTCAAGTTCATTCATAACCTTTGATACTATTCAACAGAACTATTTAAATAATTTTATTCTCGTTATTAGCACGCAATTTGCTTTCTTGAATACAAGCATTTCTCTAGCATTGAATTGAGTTCACTATTTGAGCGTAGTTAAAAATTATAGCCTCAGGGCATATATTCGAACTGTTATTTGGCTTTGTTATAAAAAATGGAATGCATCGATAAACATTCATTACACACTTCACTCGATCGTCTTAATAATCTATGATAAAATTTATGTGCATATTTATATATTGGTTCTATATTTACATGCATTTTATGAAAATTAGCATAAAATTATTTAGCATTAGGCAGTAGCATAAAACTATTTAGCATTAGGCAGTTATTTAATCACCATTTGAAGAAGTGTCGATTATTTCGATGCGTATACCTATTTTACTTTGAAGCAGTTGATGATTACGGCTCTATGGGGCCATGTACTTCTTAATAACCGCTCTATTTAAATTCAAGGAAATTTAAATAATTCACTTGGTATTCTCAGGTGTTCTTTTTTTTTTTCTAAACGCTTCATTACTATCGATAATATGAGCGTTTGCTCTTAATAGAAACAATAATCGTTTTCTAGGCTCTTGATGGAAATTCTCGTGGTACGCCTGCAATTGGATCAGGTAGCAAAGTGGACAGTTGTGTTGCAAGTATTAAAGCACAATTGTAAGCACTTTTATTAATTGTAGAAATAAAAATATTGAGCAATAAGCTGGTGATAGTATACATACAAATATGACACTGCCATAATAGTTGGCCAGAGAAAAATCTACAATTTCCATCTCCTTTCTCCTCCCCTCTAATTCCTCTTGAACAAAAGCCCATCCTAAAATTATGCGGATATACTCGATGCTATCAAATCTGAACGATTGGCAATAAGCTTTTTTTTCAAGCCGGAAAAGAAAAGTACCAAAAATGTTGGCTGATATGAAATGCGTTTCTTTTTTTTTTGTAAATCAGTTCAGCAAACAAGTCGGTCAATCCAAACATTAAAAAAAAGACTAACAAAACATAATTGTTTGAGCAATAATTGATTTTTTTGAAAAAATTCGCCTAAAAATTAATGCTCTCCTATGAATAATTCTTTCCTATCTGGGATTTCGTTCAAGTTAAATATAGATAACTGCATAAATATTTAGAGTCACACCAGTGAACGATTGGGTAACGGTGATTGATTCGGCGCTAAATTCATGCATAAAGAATAAGCCAAGTGGACAAAATCTTGGAATGGACTCACTTCTCAACGTTGGTTGTAGAAAGGTGACCTGTTATCTTCATTATTCGATTAAAGACAACCTTTAGAAAATTTAAAATAGATACCAAGCAATAAAAAAATTTCCCAAAAAGCTAATGCTGTCTTTATTCGTTTCTCTTCTTTCGTTTTTTTAAATTCAATTGAATAATATTAAGTTAGCGTTGATTGTACTATTTGATGATTAAATAAATTATAATAAATAAAAATAATTTTTGCGTAATTTTATTGATAAGTGATTAGATGGTATATTATTAGCATTGAACCGATTCGAAAGTTTAAATATATTGAACGTTGATAATTTTTCATTAATACTGTCAAATTAATGAATAGGTAATCGCCGATACGACCGGTACTGCAACATCACAATTGAAGACTGGTTTCGATTTTGCGAATAATCTTATCGATGCAATGGTCGATAGATCAGGACGTTTCTGTGGAGGACCACATTGTCCCGAATAGATTCGTGCATGAATCTCTCAACAATTAATTCCACTTTGAAGAAGTTTTTTCCAACAATCTTGGGTTAAGTAATCTATATTCGTCTTCTTATTTAGTATAGACAACCTAAAATGAATCTATCAATAGCAGGCATATGACGAGTCATATATAATGAATAGTTATATGGTGAACCATTTTGTGAGGTGTTAGGTATTGGATGTATGGTCTTTGATAAACCAACGTCGCCCTCTCGCCCCCCTCCCCTTCTCCCCTCCCCTCCCCCCTCCCCTCCTTTCTCATGTGATCGCCCTAACAGATTATAAAGACCTCAAATTTTAGCGATCATACCGCCTATCGAGGGTCTCATTGACGGTATAGGCAACATCTAATAGAAACGATTATGCTAGCATCCATTATCATTGTGAATTAACCGAAAGATTAATGAATAAAAAAATTCAGTTTGTTGCTTTTATTCTTTTCTTGCTCTATCGTTTCGTTATTATATTTTCAATCTATTTATTTCTCTTTTTTCTTATATTTCCTTTATATATCTTTTTTTTTGTAGACAATCTAAGTTATATAAATATATTCATATCGGTTGTTGATGATTTATGATGATCGAATTCGAAAATAATCACTACGACAAAACTATTGATAGATGATGATCACAATAAAGATTTTTTTAGAAAAATTTTTTATATGAAAATGTTTTATAAATTTTTGTAAAAATTTCCTCATAAAAATACAAGCTTTCAAAAAAAACCGTTTTTTCATCATTGGTTCTCAAAAAAAAAGAGATAATTTCAACAAATCTATACTATTTTGCTAATAACGACCAAGTAGAACGACACTGATGGTCGGCAGAAAGGGAATCAACGATGGAGTAAATTGTAATATTATCGCCAAGTGAAATACTCGATCCAAATAACACGGATTGGGCGATGAAATTACATGCTAAGTGAAATGCTCTAAAATAAATAGTCTTACAAAAGGTATAGAAAAACACCTCATCTTACCTTGGGCAGGTAAATAAACGTTTTGCCATTGGATGGTTTTATCAATGAATGATTTAATCGATGAAATGGGAAGTGAAATATGCAAATTTTTTAGAGATATTGAAAAAAAAAAGATCAACTCTAGCACTTCTAAAAAAGTTAATAATATTATTGGTGATGATTCAGAAAAAAAAAAACGAATCGAAATATTCAGCGAAAAGATATTCGACTTTAAACGTTAAAGATTAAAGAGAAATCATTTGTGCTCTAAAGGGAATATTCACATTATTCAACAAATAATATGCAAATTTTGCTAAGATTATTAACATATTTATTAAAGTAGAATGGATTCATTTATATGCAAATAGGGGACAAATCCGTTATGAGATTATGCTACAAGCTAATTGATAGCACCAATCAAATATGGATATAAGAAAGATTAGTATCAAGAAGATGCATCTTTGGATCGTATAGTAAACCAAAATACCATCACGAATATTAATTGTGAACTCAATTGAAGCCATTACTCTTTCAACGATTAGTGTGGACTTTTTCAACGATTCGAAATTGCAACTAAACAAACAATCAAAAAATAGTATAATCATGGTGAAGCGTTAAAAGTGAAATTTTTTAAACGATTATATACGTTTCATATATTTAGTCGGAGTCAAAGAACCGCTTGAAAGGAGCGCTAATGTTTGAATTTTTATGGGAGATGAACTCATCAAGATTTTTGCCTTTTTTTTTAAATTCTTATATGGATGCGTTTATTGATAATAGCAATCCTTTGTATGGCTTCTAATTTACTCATTTTTTTTAGTAGATAAATGTTTCATTATTGTTACTAGTAGGAAGCTGAAATATCGATGTGTTTTCAACAATTTCCATTCCTCTAAGTTTCCGGTGCTCTGATACGTTTCCGGATGGGTAGCTGCAACGCGAACAACTGCAAATATATTTTCTCCAACCATCCATAATAATTATGGGTGGTTGCAAAGCGAACAAGTTCTCTTGTGACTAATGGTGGCGGCGTTGAGGAGGACTGCGTGAAGTGCAGAAGGCAGGAGCTGATAACCGTCTGTCCATACCCAACAATTTCAGATGATTCCTCAAAGGTTCCGGAGTTGCTAGAGCTTCTGGAGCTTCTAGTGTCTTGAAAAACATTTGCTTGTAAATGTTTCTAATAATAGATTTACTTTATCTCAAAGAGTCGAAATGTCAGCATAAATTATTATTCGATCTCTACTCGACAGATTACATGCTTATAACCAAAAAACTGTTATGTTGAAAAATGTTTGAATTGAGCTCGATCTTGCAGCGAAAACAACTAGAAGACTACCAAGCGAGAAGCTCCACTTATGAAGGAAACCAAAGAGGATTATATCCTTGAAGGTCAAGGATTTAAGACGCTTCATGTGTACATTCGATAGGTTGCATGATGATCAGTGGTTTCTGTTTACTCGAGAGCAGTTGTGTCTGCATTTCGGGTGGATCGTCGATGGTGGTTCTTTTTTGTTGGAGGGAGGGGGAAGGGGGGAGGGGAAAAGAAGGGAGGGGTTGAGGGAGAGGTGGGAAGGGGGATTTAACTGTGCACTGATTTCGAGCGTTTATTATCCTTAAATATTACGGTCCACTTCTGGAACTTCAGGAATCCCTACTGTTCAGAGAGACTGGAAGGTAGGAAGGTCAAAATATTAGAAAAAATATATTGTCTTTCCGGCGGAAGAATTTTCAACGTTTCCGCAATATTTTATGAGTGAAATTCAAGGTTGACTTCGAGTTCAAAGTGATCGAGGATTTGTAATTTTCTGGATTTTCGTTGAGAGTGAGGGAAAGAGAAAGGAGGAAGGTTAGAGGTTTATGGCAGCGCCTAATTTGGGATGTTATCCATCGCCATATGGGTGGCCTACGAAACAAAGGATCCATGGTCTGCCCACGGGAGTGGGAAACTTGACGTTTTAGCCATAGGAATGGGAGAACCCATCTCCATAGCACAAAAGATGAGACCTTAATGCGTACTTTAAAGTTTTATTGTAATCTAGAAGTTACTCACACTTTAACTTACTGGAAACTTGCTCATGCTTTTTTAAGTCCTTACTCATTACTTTGTTCTTCAGAACGATGCGCCTTTGGCATTTTAGCGTGCTGCAGTTAGTATTCTTATATGTTCTCATGTGGACAATTGCGCCACAAGTTATACAACACTCCGTAAATGCTAGGTTGATAATTTCTGGCGCGGACAAATGCGCCACTATTGTTTTAGGCGGATGTAAGTGGGAGTTCGATACTTTAACATGCTTACAAGGCCTCACTTTTTTGAAGCGAAAGTATATCCTTTTTACTCACAGATAGATGTACCTTAGGTGTTATGAGGCGGAAGTCGTAGATCCCCCTCCATGTAAAGGTGACAATTCCCAAAGGGTCAAAAACCTCATAATATATGCACAAATTCAAAGTTTATTCGCATTATCTCGCCGTAAAAATCTCATGCTTATGCTATTCTTGACTCCCATCCGAAATTCTTTTTGAAAGTTCCGGAGGTTGATGAGGTCAAGTTTCAGGTCGGGAAGTTGATACGGTCAAGTCTCGAGCTAGATTCATGAAAAAAGCGTTCAAAGAAATACTGAAAGAATTGCCCAATTAGCCCTAATCAGTGATTCTATACTATTTCATCTCATTTATGAAAGCATTTTACAATAGCAAATTTTAATTAATTTATGCAAAAATTTTTACATACAAAAGAAATTTACCCATGCAAATAGGTGTTTATTTTTCATTAATATATAGCAAATTTCAATTTTCGTTCTACGATTTGAGAAATGAGTTGGAAATATAGCTTTTGATTAGTTTCATAAAAACATATAGTTGATCGATAATATAGAAAATTGAATGAAAATTAAATTAAAAACAATAATTTATTGATTACCATTAATATTTAACTGAATTTTTGTGTTAATTTTTTAAATTAATTTATGTTAAATAGTGGAATGCAATAAAAATATGTGTTAAAAAAAATTCATTTTTTTTTTCATTTATAGATCTTCTAATGTCTCGTCGTGATGAAATTGTGGAATGTAAAGTATTCGTTGGTGGACTACCACATGATGCAACAACACAAGAGGTGTCAAAATTTTTTTCTATATTTATTTATTTTAATCGTTAAATTTTGGCGCATTAAAAATTTCCTCTTTTATGCAAATATGTTCGTTTTATATTTTTATTCGCTTTTTTTTTTAATTTGATGATAAAATTTGAAATTTTTATTGAGACTATTTGAAATATTTAGAGGACACCGTCGTTTAATTTGAAAGCATATAGTCGAAAGTTGTAGCGTTAAACAGCTATAGTCAAACATATGAAATCTCCATTTGGGATCACTACAGCTAGAGGAAGCATTTGGCCGTTATGGACCCATCCGAAAGGTGTGGATGGCACGTCGACCACCTGGATTCGCTTTCATTGAATTCGAGGATTCACGTGATGCCGATGATGCTGTGAAGGCGTTAAGTGGAGCGTATGTCTTTTTTATTTCCTTTTTATTGTTGCTATACCAAGATATCTAGATTGTAAAGATTTGGGGGATGGCTATTGAAGGGAAGAAAGGTGAAATTTCCGCTAAAAATTATCAAGGGGAAGGACATTGGATTTGGTTTTTTTCGCAGTCAGCATTTTGGTCGGTGATTGTCTCAATCCCTCGTCAATATCTATGAACAGGCAAAATGGGGGAGNTATATATATATATATATATATATATATATATATATATGTATATATATATATACATATATACATATATATGTAGTTAAGCTTTTGATACCAGTGATATGTTTTTTCCATTCCTTAACTGCGTATAGCTTACTAGAATTTACATTTCGAGGGAATATAAATGTACCATGTCATTTCTAGTGAATATTATCTATAATTTTTGTTGTTATCGAAAGCGATCGCCGTATAAAATGTCTCTCTGCTGTTTTATAATAAAAGGGAAGCGGTCGAATCGAATTGACTGTCTCTTTCTCCAGTATCGGCCAGTATTAGGTTTGCGATCATGGAATTCGTCGATGTGAATAAAAACTTTTGTAAATTAGTTTTGTAATATTCATGTGAATATTTATAAACGATGTCTTATAGTTTTATATGAAAACTAAAGTCCTATTAAATGATTTTTTCATGACGTTCTCGTCTCTAGACGATACGATACTGATATAGATATGAAAAGTGAAAATAACACATTAATCAAAGAACGTAAATTTCCGCCCATAAAAGTGTCACAAAAAGTTTAAAAATTTGAATAATTAAGCCATATTCAGACGTATTTGTGGTGTTCGACCGAGAGTGGAAATTTCACATGGTCGGCGTCGTGGAGGTGGTGGTGGAGGACGTGGTGGCGGTGCGGCATACAGAGGTGACACTAGGCGTCGTTCAAGGTAACCAACTATTTTTCGCCTCTTCCTTGAGACTTTTGGTGTAAGTATCTTTCAAAATAAAAACTAAGAGATGGTTTTTCATTTCCTGTCGAATTTTTTTTTTTGTCTTCTAATTTATGTATTCTCTTATAAATGAGGAGATTATTTTGAATGTGAATGAATTGAAATATGAAATATACAGCGGCTAATTAAAGATTCTTTATCAAAAAAGCAAAGGATAATCGCTAACAATACTAATTCTTCCTTACCAGTCGACTATATAAAAAAAAACCTTTTTTGCCTAAATTAATGTGAATTATTTTCGTTGTTGCAATTGCATAATTTAAATAATTATTGCGATGAAATAGTTTTTATGTCGAAATACTGAGAAATTTTTGCGTCAATTTTTATCGAAATTTAGCAAATGAATTAAAAGCAAAGCAAAAAAAAAAGAAAAAAAATCTGAAATTGCAATATTTTAGCGCGATATGTGCCGCATTTCTTCTCACGAAAATACTCAAAATGTCCACTCATTTTTGAGTGGACATTGTGGTCAATAATTGGCAACCATCTGGTTGATTCTTCTTATATTGACGGCTCGTATCGTCCAGCTTGAAGTATCTCCTCCCGCCTTTCGAATCTTTCGGCATCTTTGGAAACGTATTTTGGCACAAATATATTCACCATTCAACGTATCGTCATCGTTAGGGTCTCGAGAAGTGTCACACACAAATATTCACATACAAACAGGTGGAATACACCTCTCCTCAAACACTGATCGCATTTCCTCTGTCTTGATCCACCGTCCATCCGGTCTCTGAGTCTCGTTTGATATGCTGGTAAGAAATTATAATAAACACAATTATTAAGAATAAAATTATTAAGAATAAATTTTATTAAGTTCAAAATCGAAATGGAAAATTTTAAGGAGAAAAAAAAGCGTATGAATCATGCAGCATCTTAGTTTCATCGGTTCGAAGGCTATTCTTTAGCACCTTTCATAGATTGCAATAGTCTACCTCAGAGTTTCCTAACAATTTAGGGAAGACAACTATAAAAATATTTGAGTTGAGCAAATTTTAAGAGAGGAAACGAAGAAATAATATTTCTGAGGTGAGCACTTCGACGAGTATAAAAGGGAGCTGTCTATAGCCGTTATGCGATAGAATGAATGAAACCATGCATTTAAGATGTATTTATGCGCTTCCATAAAATCTATTATGGCTATATCGTGTCTGTGTGTCCGTGTGTCTATCTGGTTGCTTGCTTGTCTGTCTGTGCGGTATTTGCATCTCATAAGCTACTAAAGTTAGAGTTATAAGATTTGATGGGAACGATTGTAAATACGGGTAAATTTCTTGCATTGTATTTTACGTTGATTAATCGTATCGAAGGAAATTATTGACATTTGAAGATGCTAAGAAAGTTATATGCATTCTGCGCATGTTGAATTTTCATTTCATACGAATCGAACCATTGAAAAATAACCTATCGGTTACGGTCAGTCAGTCACAGTATGAAAGCACTATCTATCGATTACGGTCAGTCAGTCACAGTATGGAAGCATTATTATGCTCACTTCATTTTTTGTTGATGGCTTGTAGAACCGGTTGGTCAGGTGAGTGAGAGGCAGCTGGTCTTTATCCGTTTATTTTCATCTAATTTTTATTTTGTTGACTTATCTTTTCGTTCTTCAGATCGCCGTACTATGGTGGACGTTCGGATAGTCGTTCTCGCTCGCCACCACCTCGTAGGTCGTCACCGCAATACGATGAACCACGAAGAAGCCGAAGCTATAGCAGGTATTTTGTATGGTTTAAACCATTCTCCTCATATGACGTGTTTTCGTGATGGTGGGGGACTTATTGAGGGAAATTAGACTTTTTTTTTTCGAAAATTACACAAAGATTTGCGTCATTTCGCTGAGAGTAGTAATGTCGTCTTTTTCAATTATATAATAGTTTTATCCTTGTTTCCTGAAGTAGAGAAGGTCTGCTGTAAACATTCCTTTTCTAAGCAAATCTATATAAATTCATCAATCATTCTCTCTTTCTATGAGTTGTTTCTACTAATATTATGTTTTTTTGCAGATAAATTTGCTATTTCGATCAACACATCTGTCCAATGGTCTCAGCCGTAAGTTATTTTATATAATAGGTGTATTTTTTTATTGTTTATTTTTGAATTTTGTGTCATTTGTGTTGAGATAGCCTATCTGATACTTACTACCAAAAATTTATATATTTTCTTCATTTAGGATTATGTGAAAATTTGTTGAAAACGAATAAAATTCGATGATCCTTAATGATCAATAAATCTATTTTACGTTGATCCACTGATACAGGTGGAAATTGAATTAAACGCGTTAAAGTCGATGTAGAAAGTAGCAGTAGAGAGAACGACTTCAGCTGATATAAGGGGATATAGTACATTTTTATTAAGAGATACTGGGATCAAATGTTTGCTGTTGATTGTTTTCGTATTGGGTGATATAGCCACTGTTGGAATTAATATAATGTTTCTCGTAGTCTACATCCATGCAAAATGCTATTGCTGATGCTTAAGTTTTTACTCGGGAAGGTAGCCTTCCCGTTTAGAGGAAGTGAATATTTGTGCCTACTTAAAATTAAAAATTTTTGGAAATAATGTCACCACTAGCGATATTAGTTTAGAGAATAAAACGATGAGAAACGCAATTTAAAGCGTCTTTTGATACGTAACGTCTAATTAAACTCTCGCGGTTATGTTTTCCCAAAGTTTTTAGTAAAAGTTCCACGGGGAAGGGGAACTCCTTCTCTCAGTTTTATGCGTGGGAAAATGAAGGGAGGTGGGAAGGATTTTCCCAGAGCATTGTAAATGTGTGTGGGGGGGAGGGGGGGGGGGGGGGAGATTATACAATACGAGAAGATTGTGATAGAATGGTCGTGATGACATTTTTTTGGGCAACTTGTAACATAGATGTATTAAATATTTCTTTCATCTATGTTCACTATCACATTAACTATATTGCAGTTTTTTGATTGCGTTTACTCACCTATTGATCTGATGTGAGTATATTGTCGGGTACGACGATCCGATCATCTCCTTCACTATACTCTCTCAATCGAACAAGGTATATGTTTTATATTCGCCTCATTATTACGACGATTCTCATGTCAAGCCTCTTTCTGATGATGATATTTGACATTCCATTAGTATATAGCCTTTAATAAATTCCATGTGAAGTGCCAGCTATAATTTTTGGGATTTCTAGCCCTGGGTCTTTATTCGAATTTGTACTGTATGTTTTTGATGATTCATCATTATGCAGTTATTTAGAGCGATATGATTTGCTGAAAAAATTCAGTGAAAGCTTTGCAATTATTGTTGATTTTTCGATTATTAGTGGTTTGAGCAAATAAAAAAGCAGAAGGGATTTAGATTCCATACTATGAGGCACTTTACATGACGATTGTCTTTGTTATTTCATTTGTTTGATTGCACTGATGGTTGTGATAAAGAGAAGGTTATCGACTAGTTTTTACTCAGACTCACAATCAAGAATGCGGACAATTCCGCTTGTTTTCTTCCAAATGGGCAAGGAAATGTACCAAAAATGGGTAGTTTTTGCCCGATGGGAGGTGAGAGGAGGATAGAGGACATATTAATAGACTTTCAGTTCCATATGTTTTGGCTTGCTGGGTAATTCAACGACTAGAGCAATACCAGCGAGCCGATCTTCGATCTTCGACAAAAATACTAGCTAAAGATTGTATTGCTGGAGTATACCACAATATTAGACCTCTTGTTAGATCTCTGATGGTTTATTATCGCTTTCTTTCTTGTGCTAATTTTTTATGCCATTATTCGTGTACTGTGTTCTTTTTATTTGATTGAGATTCTCATTTGAGACATAAATTCGCAATGTGTTTTCCCATTTTTCAATCTTTTTTTTTCATGTCATACTTTTTTTTTCTTTGTTTATTTATACTGGAAAAAATATTCGCTCAAAGGAATTTTTTTTTTCATTTGCTATGTTTATATCGTTTATCGACGGAATGTTTTTCATTCACTGAGATTTTTTCCATTTTCATTTGAATATATGGCAAAAAGAAGATAGACTTTTTGAAAATATTTAAATATCACGAATCTATCATAGAATCGATTTTCATCCATTTGCAAAATATCTTCAGGTACAGCTAATCACCTCTGAATATAACACCTTTACCTATGGTAGATAAAGGAAATTGGTAGCTTGCCTATTGCTCTAGTTGGATGCCATCTTTTGACCGCTAAGCAATGAGTGATGAAGCATGATAGCTTGAAAGTGAAGGATTTGCTAATGTTTTCCTATTTTTATTTTCGGTTATTTACCTATCGAAATTTGCCAAACCTTTTTTTCTTGGATGGACGAAATTACCATCCCTCTGAAAGCGTTGTATTGGTTTCAATGGTGCGCCTATTCATGGGTCTTATACGCCGATGAAGACGCAAAATCCAATATAAACGACCTAGGTCGATTTTAATTTGAGATTGCAGATGTGAGCCAATGTTTTTGTTAGTAATGCGTCTAACAATCTATGCGACACCCATTAGATCAACGGATCAAGCACTATTTCATAGCCATCAGCAGAAGGTGGCATACACTAGTGTTCTTCGTAAGTTCGGCGAGTTTCCTTGACCTCACGTGACTTAATCTCTCAAACATCTACCGGGCTATAAAGTGCGGTGGATGGACCCCCCAGGGAATAGTTGTCTTGCGTTTTGGGGTCTTCCTCACCTCTGTCACCCACCTCGATGGCTCCTCGGCGGGAAGCGAACACCTCAATCTATCAAGCGTTAGTAATTGAAACTTCAACCAGGTCCTAAGTGGAAATCATCCTTTGTCAATGCTAGGCTTTCGTGCAATCACTAGAAGATATTACGAACACCGTCATTACGTTTTCGACTTGAGTTTTCTAAAACCTACGAAGTATAGCTCATCGTAGCGAGGATCGGCCAGTTTCTTCATATCCACAATCAAGTCATCGTCAAAGACTGCATGTCAACCTATCCTCGGGGACTACCGGTCGGTTCAACCCTCAAAGGCCAAATGTCTGCTCACCCTCAAAGAGTGCATGTCGGTTTATTCTCACACCCCACACGTGGATCCACCCTCAGAGGTTGCGGTTCGGTTTACTCGAAGACCGAATGCCATCAGATAGTAGTGAAAATAGTTTTTACCATTCCTTATAGAATAAAAAGCAATTAAGATATAACGAAATGTTGAGAGAATACAAAATCGCGTCGATACGTATAATTGAGAAAATAAACACTTAAACACGCACATATGTGAGGAGAACATACATACTGAAATAAACAAACGAATCGATCGTTGGCTCATCAACTGGTATTGCAGCAATCGTCCCCGTCATTTCGCCATGCTTTAGCAAATTCCTCAACGGAATTCATGTTCGTGTCTGTTTGTTCAGTAGTTTCAATAAGGAAGGAAGGCTAAGAAATCTGATGGGTATCATTCACTTTAGACGATATTCACCTCCCATACCACCTTTCAGGTTGATCCACCAATAACGAAACAATATTCAAATGCCTAAAAGAGCCAAAAAAAAAAATTCACGCAAAAACTTAGACACCGTTCTATAGGCCGTAATACCCCTCTCCGTCGCTATATTACAATACGACGGCAAACGACTGCAAGAAAAACCTTACAACAATGCGATGTCCCAGGAGAAGCTAAAGGTTTTCGAGAAGGATAATAGATATAGAAGAGAAAATGAAGAGAGAACATCCAGATCAACGAAACCACAAAAAATCAGCGATAGGAGCCATGAAAGCAAAATTTCATGCATATAAGAGAGCCCTTATAAAAAGTCCGCTACGATGATCTCGACAGAATTATGAATAGCCATCTTCGAAGCATAATAAAAACAAACAAAATAACAAAATAAAAACAAAAAGAAATAAAAAAGCGTGAACTCCCATCCCCAAAACTTCCTCAATTTTAATTGAACAATTTAACGGGAAGAATTTACGCATCAATACATGATATCCATAATAGTGAACAATCACCGTTTTACAAATTTCATTTTTCCTACGTAATATGCAAAAATAACGAGTGACCACGAACGTCCATCAATAAATTTCCCTACATTCAAACATAACCTTATTATAATCCTATAGTTTACCACAGTCTAGACAATGAACCACATCCCTCTCCCTCCAATCAAGGTTAGGAGAAACAGTCTCTCCCCTTTCCTTCATAATAGTAGATTCAAAGAAACAATAAAAAAGAATACAATTAAAAACATAAGAATGGATCTCGAACGTCTCCAACGAACTTGGCAACAAACGCGCTCATATGCCAATACATCATCCCAACAAACGTCCATCAACTGAAAAAAGTCACCTTTCGACGCTGCACTTCGCAAAAAAAAAAAACAATTAATCGAAGGTGCAAAACGAACCTTGCTAGAAAATATTTCGTTCAATACCGCAATATCGTTCACAAATTTTTATGCAAATAATTAAATTGAGTCAAAGAAATGCAAAAAGCGCACACGTTCCCATTTTTAGATTATTCTCCCATCGTTTATTGCTAACCGCTAAGCAACGCGTACAAACATAACGTTTATAAAAACAAACCGGCTGACTGAACGACTGCCACTTCTACGATCATCGTATCGCGGTGACGATCTTCGTGGAGGTGGTGTGCGTGACCGACTACGTCCACGATACGGCGACCTTAATCAAATGGAAAAACTATACTCTTATAGACACAAAAACATTAACCAACAACTATCAAACTTTTGATTTCAATTCATTTTTCTTTCCTTTAGATCACAATTGTACCTTCCGCTTACAGACCTTGAATGTCCAACAAATACCAATATATAGAACGCAAAGCAAGAACCGTATAAAGTCACGCCTTGCTTTGAATACTTGACACTTAAACAGAGTTCCCCTCAATTTCGACTTCGACTCTACTAACGTAACTCGCAAGTTGCAGGCATTGTTTAAATCATTTAAATCATTACAGTATAAGGAATGAGATGCAAGGCGCGATTCGAACGACGACAATAAAAATAATCAACAGTGTTTCCATTCTATAAAACGAACAAGCGGTCCCAATCTCAGAGTTGACCGGCCAAGTTAACTGATGCAGTATATGTTCTGAGCATGTGAATGGAAGCAGTTGTAGCATCGGATATGTGTCCATCCAGAAACCAACCATTGAGGAATCTCTTACCATCCAGAAGGATGAAGGAGTGCAGTATAAGGTTGCAAGAAGAGTAGTAGTAGTGATGCAGTATGTTTAGATGAAGCAAGGCCGCCTAAGAGGCGAGTCTTTGGAGAGGAGCGCCGCTAACTGATCATCTTGCTATGACGTCATGTTGATGAACACTGATGCAACGCGCACAGTGTTCACATAGGAGAGATGAAAGGTGGTGATGGATTGACGTGTAGTTGTTGGGATGTGCTAAAATAAATTCTATATCAACAACCTTTCAATGCACTCCACCCTCAATAAACCCTCGAATTACAATTAATATGCTTACAAACCTGCACCTCACTTAGTACCATTCATTACTCTCAATGTTTACATCGGCGCCTTGGGGCAGCCAAGCTAGCCGATGCCCTATCGGCTAGGCAGACCCACCACTGCGTTATATGTACCATCACTCTAAGCCAACCCTTTCATTATTCAAAGCAGCCGGTACCACCAACAGATGAGTAAACAATCGGCCCTTCCACTATCAACATTTAGAAGGGGTCAAACAATTATAACTTCCACGTCCAACCATCAGAGTGCCAAAACATGGCGTTGCCACAAACCTTGACCGACGACGTGGTGCTCCACCGTAACCGCCGCCACCACCACCACCNTAAGCCAATTTCGTTCTAAACCCTGCATTGCATCAACGCATTTGTTCTTTTCGCTATAAATTTTTCCGCAATCGTTTACTCCTTATTAACATTGCCGTTCTGTATATCACAACACTGCCGTTCTGTATATCATCACCCCTCACCTCATCGGACATGCTATGACATTTGCGCCGCTATAAACCACCATCGGTTCTTTTATTGTACAAACTTACTATACAAATCATTACTAACGGTTAGAGAGGGAAATGAAACTACTAAACAGCAACCTAAAAACCTGCGTCCGACCTAGCAAACCAAAAACCTGCGTACTACACCCCCACAGTTCACCGGCAAATAAAAGAAAAACCACTCCGACCGCATATCAACACGCGCCCGCACATCACCTTACCGCAAACCGATGACGAAAGTGTACCGTAATAAGTTGCAAGCAAGAATCACAAAATGGAATGGCTCAAAATACGCGGGAAAATTTAAAATATTCGCAATTTTCCTATGCAAGCGTACCAATATAAACAACGGCCGATTACATGGGCAAGTAATGCAGAAGTTCATGTTGTATCAACTTTTCTGGTCATTCTCTAAGTAATTGGCAGAAAGCCATACTTGTTTTTTAAGGGAGGCTTATTTTTGCTCAATAATTTCATATTCTTTTGCGAATAGCCATTCCTTTTTCTCCCCTCCCTTCACTTCCCTCCCACCTCGTAGCCTATTGGAGCCAATGAGCTAGCAGTCTCATCACCCGTGAAGCCGGCGCTATCCTTTTTTTTTCAAATATATAGTTATTTATTGTATCAAATATTCGTTGTGATATGTAGATATATTCGTTTATCTAATATTGTTTTATTCATTCAATAAAGATCGATTATAGTCGTGTTTTTTTAGAACAGGTGATTATGTCTCGTCGTGCAGATCCGCTTGATTGCAAAGTATACGTCGGTGGTTTACCTCAAGATGCGACCTCCCAAGAGGTTTTTCCTTTATTTATTTATTTTTTTATTGCATTTATTTATGTTGTTTGAGTACTAAGCAACATTTATGAATATTGTCAACAATATTTTCTATGAATACTTTCACAATTGCATTACCAGTTATCGCCTCCTGATCTCCCTCGGGGTGAGGGGTAAGGAGAAGGAAGGGGGAAGTGATAAGGTTCTACTACCACAAACTATCGGATGTTTCATCTGTTGCGATGATTGAATTTAACAAAATACTAAAGGAAAATCAAGCTGAACATAAAATGATTAACTAGAGAGGAACGAACGAAACAAAGAATTTTGTCGGTAATTTTATGAAATACTCGACAAATAGAATTTTGCTGGATTTATATAAAAATGTAAATGTTTTTTAAGCATTAAAAAATCTTAGAAGAAAGTTAGGATGTCTAAAATGCTAAGGACGTTAGAAGAGGACAATTGTTTCATAAAATATAGGCATTAACCGGCTAACAATGCCAGTATCATCTTTTATGATGGTTAGACGGGTCAATGCCCACTAATGGAACTCTTCCCACTGCACTTTTTGTTTCGTTTCTCGACGTATTATGTAATATTTATGTGACACAGCTATGAGTGTGTATCAATAAGATCTCGGGGTAAACATCCGATTTACTACTGTCTAGAATATGTATAGAAGGCAGCTTGCGCTTCCTAGAAGCACTGCACACCGTAGTATCTGCCGATAAGGGTGTGTTAGATCTGCGCTGGGTACAAAGTGCCCGCGAAGGTGGGAAGCGAGAGGATGATGAAGGGGAATCGACAAGATAGAATGCCCGTGAAGTACACTTTGGCAACCTCAAAATTCACTTCCATGTGTTTATGGACTCAAATTGATTGCAGTTTCATTCTGCCATCACATCGTCAGTAATAACCTTGTTCGGTTAAGAGCGCCGATGAGGGATGCTTACATCGATTTGAGTGCAACCGTAGGTTTTTTTCCTGCAGGGCGTATAACTTAATGGTCAAGCGGTCCTCAACAAAAACCCGACAGAGAAATCCTGGAACTGCCTTCGCCGTATCTTTTATAGTTACACAGATGGATGTAACAGAGTTGTGAATATTGTCTGACTAAAATTTGTTCAGATCGAAGATGCGTTCAGTCGTTTTGGTCGTATTCGCAAAGTTTGGGTGGCAAGACGTCCCCCCGGGTTTGCGTTCGTCGAATTCGAGGATAGCAGAGATGCTGAAGATTCGGTGAAGGCACTTGACGGAACGTTAGTACCATTCAGTTGTTTCATTTCCTTGTGGACTGAATTCGTGTTTCAGGCGCATTTGTGGCGTGCGTGCGCGTGTTGAACTGTCGCATGGACGTCGTCGCAATGGAGGAGGTTACGGTGGTGGTGGTGGCGGCGGTTACGGTGGAGCACCACGTCGTCGGTCAAGGTTTGTGGCAACGCCATGTTTTGGCACTCTGATGGTTGGACGTGGAAGTTATAATTGTTTGACCCCTTCTAAATGTTGATAGTGGAAGGGCCGATTGTTTACTCATCTGTTGGTGGTACCGGCTGCTTTGAATAATGAAAGGGTTGGCTTAGAGTGATGGTACATATAACGCAGTGGTGGGTCTGCCTAGCCGATAGGGCATCGGCTAGCTTGGCTGCCCCAAGGCGCCGATGTAAACATTGAGAGTAATGAATGGTACTAAGTGAGGTGCAGGTTTGTAAGCATATTAATTGTAATTCGAGGGTTTATTGAGGGTGGAGTGCATTGAAAGGTTGTTGATATAGAATTTATTTTAGCACATCCCAACAACTACACGTCAATCCATCACCACCTTTCATCTCTCCTATGTGAACACTGTGCGCGTTGCATCAGTGTTCATCAACATGACGTCATAGCAAGATGATCAGTTAGCGGCGCTCCTCTCCAAAGACTCGCCTCTTAGGCGGCCTTGCTTCATCTAAACATACTGCATCACTACTACTACTCTTCTTGCAACCTTATACTGCACTCCTTCATCCTTCTGGATGGTAAGAGATTCCTCAATGGTTGGTTTCTGGATGGACACATATCCGATGCTACAACTGCTTCCATTCACATGCTCAGATATGGAAACACCGTTGATTATTTTTATTGTCGTCATTCGAATCGCGCCTTGCATCTCATTCCTTATAGTGTAATGATTTAAACAATGCCTGCAACTTGCGAGTTACGTTAGTAGAGTCGAAGTCGAAATTGAGGGGAACTCTGTTTAAGTGTCAAGTATTCAAAGCAAGGCGTGACTTTATACGGTTCTTGCTTTGCGTTCTATATATTGGTATTTGTTGGACATTCAAGGTCTGTAAGCGGAAGATACAATTGTGATCTAAAGGAAAGAAAAATGAATTGAAATCAAAACTCGGCAAAAGTTTGATAGTTGTTGGTTAATGTTTTTGTGTCTATAAGAGTATAGTTTTTCCATTTGATTAAGGTCGCCGTATCGTGGACGTAGTCGGTCACGCACACCACCTCCACGCAGATCGTCACCGCGATACGATGATCGTAGAAGCCGAAGTCGCTCGCTGAGCCGGTTTGATTTCTGAATCAGTTTCTTGCGTACACCAATCTGAATATTCATAGCAATTTCGAAGCGGAACTGTTTCCGTATCTTTTATGCATGATTGGAAAGATGTTGGTCTGTCCATAAATGTTCTCAGCAATTTCGTATTGCGAGTGAAAACAGCGAAATTGACAGGAGTGACTGCGTAATTAACGTCGTCGGTTAAACCTGATATCTGGCAGGTTGACGGGCTGGTGCTTAAGTTACGTTTCCAAACTCTTAGCCAATGTCATAAGAGATAGAATCCATGAAGCAATAGGTTCTCTAAAGAGGGGAATGGGAGATGTTAGGTTTTTTACAGTCGATTGGACGACGCTTGTGAAAAAAAGCGAATTGTTGCATCGGTCATTCGCAGGTGATTAAATTAAAGGTCTCCTTTTTGAGTGGGATTGTATTTTACGAATACTTGTAGTGTCATCACGATCGAACTGAAAGAACGATATGATACCAGCGAATCCGATACGCACCACGAATGCTTTCATCTTGTTTCATGATGTTTTTGAGTGCAGCAAGTGAAGGGGGTCCCTTGTTATTTCTTTTTAACCCGAAAATATTTTCAGCGACTGAATCGTTCTCGGAGTTCATTGTGTATTGAATGATGGGGCAGTATATCACCCTGTCCAGAAATGCGTCGGAATCCTTCAGTGTTTGTTTCGTCGTTCATTTTTGGTTGTCTATTTTTTAACACTGTTATACAGATGGATCTCTTTGTGTAATGAAGGAGAAAGATTTTATGCTTTACTCTTTGATAGGATGAAGCGTACAATGCGGCGTTGTTTGTGGACGCTTACTGAGACGTTTCAAGTGTGTGTGATTATAGTGGGAGGAGTGAGGATGGAGTTCGGGTTTGCGTTACGCAATACTTTTAGAGTTGATGATGCATTTCATGATTGTTGTTATTGAAGTGTTTAAGTAACCGGCCTTGTAGTAAGCCGAATTTCTCCTTTATGGAGGCTGTACCCTTAAGGTTTCTTACGCATCGATGCTGCAGCATTTTGTCGTGGGAAGTAAAGCAATTCCAAATCGTTGCTTTAATGTTCGTTCTAAAAATTGTTGTTTGAACTGTTGCGTTTTTAGCAAGGAGACGAAGTGCAAAGGGGAGGAGAGGGGTCTTGCAGGAAGTAATGGGATGTTCTTTGATGTTGAATCAGAGAGGGGAAAAATCATCAACGAATTGGCATGAGAGGTTTCCGTTCGTAATTTGACCACTTGGCATGATCGCGAATGCTGTTCGTAATGTTCTTGTGGTTGACGTGCTTCTATAAGTAGGTGAAGATCGAGCTGGGATCCCAGTGAAAGTGATAGCCGAGGAAGTGCTTATAACCTATTGATTCACCCGTTCGTTATATACATATTGATTTTTTGTCTAAGGCTTCAGCACTATTTTTAATACAAGTTTATTTGTTTATTTGCAAGCAGTTGAGTTGTTGCAGCATAGCACAAACATTTTTGCGACAAAACCTACAAATTCAAAAGCTGAACTTCCAGGAGGTGGGAGGAAATTGATGAGGGTCTCATATATAATAGGTTAAAGTACGAGCATATTACTTGGACGTCAGGTAAGCAACAAAAAAAGACAAAGGAGATGAAATAAAAAAAGGAAAACTAACGTTCCACGTCTTTTGCAGTTTCATGACCAGTGAGTGGATTGCCCAGAATGATTTCCTACTGCTGCTGGGTTGTGGGAAGAAAGGATGGATGTAAGGGTCGGCTCCTCTTGGCTTGTCTAGTCATCCAGGTTTCCTTGAGAATCTGCATCTTCTGTTGGGCTGCGGTCGAGTAAACTGTGAGATGACAAACAAGAAGGGACACAGGGATGGCTCGAATCACCGGCACGTCCCGTAGTCGAGCTCTACGCTGCCGCCGATCATCTCGCGGACTTCGACGGTCACGCACAGGCCCACTCGGCCTAAAGACCGGTCTAGAAGCAAGCACAGCAGCATCAACCTTTACACGCCCCCGATTCTGCCTCAGGCTAGCTTCACGACACAATGGACGGCCATTTGACCTACTGTGGGCTCTTGAACTCAGGCATACTTTTGATTTATCTTATGTGGATTGCTGCGAGACGATTACGGCGGTACCTAACTGAGATCATAGAATGCCTCTGGGGAGCTCCGGATCTTGCCGCAGGTAGGAGGCAAATGCTAGAATTCAAACGAACTTGAACCCGAGAGATACGAACTTTAGTTGGAGTCAATTTCCGAATCCACAGCTCATATGTCAGTTCAACAAGTTTCGATGTAACACCCTTACGACGGCATCAACTTAAAAGTCTCCGGAAGGAGAGTGAATCGCAGGACACTCAAAATATAAGCACAACAGAACAAATCAATTTTGGAGTTGCAATAGGGCAGTAACTGCATCCCGAAAGCAGAAACAATCTCTAAAACATTGAAATAATAGAATTCGAAATCCACGCTAAATGAATTTATCTTATTCAATTTGATTTACCCTCACCGCTAAGGACGTCTATGACATCGTCACTTTCCTCTAAATATTGTCAGGCTTTCTTTCACCTCAATTTACCTCAAATTGCAGACAACACAAGAACGAATAATATTCAGATAGATGATCATAGGGTAAATACTGTACAAAAAAAAATCCACATAAATAGCAAACAAGTATCGGTTACTCTTTCACAACAATTTGTATAACCCAGAAGATGAGATGAAGTAGGGCAATGCTCCAGGCATAGTATTCTCAAGTATCACCACTCATAACTCACAAAGCAATTGTGTTTCAACATTGTCGACTCCCCAGAAGGCACCTTAATTTCTGTGCCTTCAATTCTACCACTGAGGCACCTCTCTGATGCGCTCCACCTCGGCTCCATAAACACCTCTAATATCTTATTCGTTGCACTCTTTTTTGAGGGTGCTATTGTCCCCCACAAGCCAAGCTTCACACTCCTCCCCCCTTTGTTCCTCTTTCCCAAAAGATTTTCTAGTTTGAGTCCATTTCAAAGGTACTCCCCCTCCACGTCAGTATTCATCACTGTGGTCTCTACCCAACTTTGATGTGTTCATAAAGCATCTTTAACGCATCCTCTAGGTGACATTTGCTTCAAGCGGCACTTCTCAATTGAAGAAAACGCCAACAGGAGTATATTCCCCCAACAATGATAACAATTATGAAGGATTAATAATGTGATAGTTTCCTCAAAAACTATGGATGCACAGCGATGCGATTACTCCTTAAACATTTCCGTCGTTTCTGATTTATTAAGTAATGAATAAAGGTGCAAACTAAAGATACAGCAAATACCTAATTCCCTTTCCTTCCTTTGAAATTTCTCTCAGTTAATACCACAAATAACAAACATAAAACATCATTGAGCTCCAGTAACTGGCGTAACTGGCGCTGATTTAGTTTGAAAACATTACAGAAGTACAGAACCCCCTCCCCCCCCCCTGTTCTTTTCTACATCATTGAATAATCGGAATATTTCGGCATCTTTACATAAAAACATCCATACAAAGGCAAATACAAGTCTAAAAAAGTGAAAAATAAAATGGACACTCTCTTCATGCACTAAAAAGATAATCAACAAACGAACATGCAAGCACTTCATCTATTCGGGTTGTAAATCTTCTTCTTAAGTCTCGTGATACGCCATGCATTTGGATCTTCATACTTATTGAATAGTGGTGCGATCGTTTGGTTCTTCTTAAATGCCGACAACTTCGTATTGTCACCCATCTTGAAGAATGACGGCGCAAATTCCACCAACCATTTCGGATCGATTGCAGTCACCTAAACGGCATTTGTTTCAGATTCACGAAAGCAGTTGGCTTAAAAATAACTCGTATATGAGATGTTCCTTGATTTACTTATCCATGTAAAGGTTTTTCTTGGCCTTCTTATCCACAAAAAAAAAAACTACGATGTGGTGCTTATTTGACTCAAACAGCCGAGTCGCTTGCAACAAAGACATCTGTTGCCGTTCTAATTGACATTTTGTATCTACTACGGATTTGACCAAAAATTTACGCAATTTTTAGATATTTTTGGTACGCGTTTAAGATACAGCAACTACACTACCAAAAATATGTTATCTATCTTTCTAGACTCCGTCTAAACCTAGAAGAATTGGACCTTACTTTTAATAAAAGCATAGTCAACCTCTGATTCCACCGCAAATTCACAAGCTTCTTCACAAAAGATTTGAAAAAAAAATCAGTCTAATTAACAGTTAGGGAGCTGAAGTCAGCACCCTTGAAAGCTTTGCATCAATGACCCTTTGCATGTTTCAGTCTCCGCATACCTTCGAAAGCTAATTTTCCAGCTCATTCCTTTCACCTAAAAACACGAAATTGTCCATAAACCAACGCTACGAAAAACATAAAAGCAACGTCATACCGGCGATCACCGAAATTAACTGCATTACAACACCACACCGTAAAATATGCGTTAGTGAATTCGCCTCAAAAATTGTGCGATGGCATCATTCTATAAGCTCCCATACAGTTAGACAACCAATCACCGTCCCGTCTCACTCTGACTATAGCTTCTGACCTCAGGTTTAGGCTTAGTCTTTGAGTAGTCAATCCACCGGAGAGCACCGATCAGCTAAGCAGGTATTTAGAAAGTAGAATTGAACAAAACAGCACTAAAGGTTTTCGTGATAGACATCCAATCGCCAGATAAAAAAGGATACCATCGCCAAGAAGTGTTTCCTCTTAATATGATGCAATACAAGCAATGGGTAATGCCAACCTCTCGCATATATTCCTTGCTAGTCATAACAAGTTCATGATAGACAACCCATTCGGGTTGATTCTGGAAGAGTGCACTCGACGGATGGATGAAAACATTCTGACCGTCGACCAACGTCCTGTACCCCTCCTAAACAATATTACATGTTGTCAAAAGACACAAAGTGAAACACAGTAATAGCCATAGGGAAAACATTAACCCTTGAGGCATCAGATCTGCAACTATGAGCTGGCGAGTTAGAATCTTGCCAGCTAGAAAAAAAAATCGTTCACTCCTAAAAATCAGCAAGTGCCTACAACAAAATATCAGTCATTTCCGGTTGTAACCGAAAATAACCAGCCTACTCTACAGCTTTTAATTAAAAACCTCAAAGCGAAGCAGCCGAACGCTCTTCAATTAGCCGAAAACGATGTACGTAGCAACTCTAAAGTCCGCTGATTCCAAAGTCTACAATACAAAAACCTTTCCCATATAGGAGCTGGCGGGGGAGAGAGCGGAAGAGAGAGAAGGATGATGAGAGAGAGAAGTTCAAACTTAAGAAAGATATATGAATGTGAAAAAATAAACGATAATTTCTTTGAAAGCCTTCGTCGACAATATACAACAAATATTGCAAACTAAAGTCAAAGCCTGCACAGGAATGACCCTGTCGGTGCTTCCCAAGCAAAGTCTGCCATCTACAGCAACTTCAAAAGCTCCGAAATTCATAGAGTCAGCGTGCGACCCAACAATAATTTGCAACCCCTCTACTTGGCACATAGCCAAAGAACGTCTTCATAAACAAAGAAACGAACAAACAACACCTGAAGTTTTCACATATTTTCGCAGTTTTCTTACCTACACCTTAACTGAATCCCCTCTCCTATTGGATGAGATAGAGAAGGAGAGGGGGGAGGGGGAGTCAACTCAAACCCCTCCATGCTGGCCTCTCAATCATTTTTCAGGCTTAATCGAAAGGCATCACCTGAGGATCTCTCTTGGCAGCATTTCTGAAGAATCCCGAACAAATCGCCTTTTGAACTCGTTGCACATCACGACCACAACTGATCGTATTCAACTTATGCCGATCCATTATACTTAATAATTGCTTTCGAATATCCTTAAATGATCATCGTCATAAGCAAGTATTAATTTTGACGTTATATCCCTTCCCATTTATCCATAAATAGAGCTATAATATTCCCAGAGAGCTTCAGAGGACTGTACTGTAATAGCATCGAACCTGAAATCCTCCGTCTCACTCCATCACCCGTATCTACACAACAGACCATCAAACCAAGAAACCAAGATCATATCTGTAACTGAGTAATTACAGTAATTGATTACTGTATATTAAATAGTACCTCTTTACACCTAAAACATCACATCCACAGCACAGAGACGTATTCCATGGATTGCAATAAATCCATATTTTATTCTTTTAGGGTACCATAATAACGGTCAGTCCGGTTAAGTTCAAAGCCTACGACAGCCCAAATAAAAAAATACTTATAAAACGAATTGTTACCTGTGCCCTTTTGAGTGTACGAATCTGGACGAAGTTTTCATAGCACCACGCTTGTGAGAAATGATGATGCTTCCATGAGTTATAAACGGCCAACAATGTGAGATGATCACCTTCTGGTTGATGGAATTTAGATTTCTTCTGGTCGGCCAACTCTTGCTTATCCTATAACAAGCAATATTATCCACATCCGTCATACAAATCTTTAAAGGTTCTTACGTAATATGGAATAACATCGAATAAGATTCATAAAAACTTAGGGGAAAAGCCTATATCTGAACTGTTATCCTTTACGCATCTATCAATCGTAACATAAGAGGAGATCTTATCCAAAGCACTCTCTGGAAGAAGTTTCATACATATCAATCAGTATGGGCAATCCCGACGACTACATAAGGATAATGGAAGCTAACGCTCAACTCCGCACTGAAAAAAAAGAATCCCCCTCATCCCCTTTTATTCGCAGAATCACCACCGCATTTCCCTAATAATAATACAACCCACACTTCAATCTATAAACGAACTCTTTAAACAAACCAACCTTTGGTCTATAGAAGACATTCTGCACTGACAGCATCGAAACAATAGTCAGCACTTCATCCGAACAACACAAATCCACCGACATTATAAGAAGCTTTGCCAAGCTCGGCTCTAGCGGAAACTCGGCCATCTGAAACAATGCCTCCGACTTAACTTATCGAACATAACTATCGCATCTGAAGGGCTTAGTAACATATCACGAGTCATTCAATGGCACTACTGTCCGTAATGCTTGAGGAGGGGGCATTACAACGAAAGTGGCCGATCCAGGTGTCCATCATAGGGTTGTGCACAAGCTCTCGTCTAATGGATAGCAGTAGTTTTCTTTTCCAGAAAATGTTTTTATTCCGGGATATCTGCTCGTCTTTTAGAGGAAGCGAAAAGTCGAAAATGCTTAAAAATGCTCCTCAGTGAACGAAGACTTCTAAATTCAACAAAATTTTCTATAGAATAGACGGCAAAAACAAACAGCAGGAGTTCAAAAACAAAACGATCGAGCATATCAAGCTTTAAAGAGTGAAGAAAGCCAAAAATTCTCTCACTAAAATAAAGAGATAAGCTAGAATACCGAAGTTATCAAAATAATAAGCAAGAATATTTATAAATTAAAATAAGTTACGAAAGTGTAAACTATGGGTGAACCAATCAAACAGCACATTTTCTAGCTAAGATAAACGAAGCTTCTCAAAAACTATCAAGCAAAGACAAGTTCAACGAACCGGAAAAATTGCCATACAGAAAGCGGATCGCCTTTTTCAAACAAACCATCCACGGCTAGCTTGCGGCGGCAGAAAACCGTGAACTCTCGTACTTACCTATGAAAGCTTTACCTAGGATGGGGAAGAGATCCCCCATCCCTCTTCAGCGTACAACAGGCCTGCTCTTTCACCTTTTCTAAGTTACTAAAAGTTGTTGACACAAAACGCTTACTTGCTGCTAGGCAGATAACAACAGATCAAGGATATATGAAATTACACAGAGGGTCTTCTTCGACAGATCTTCGAATCCCCCCCCCCCCCTCCCCCCTTTGCACATAGAAAGATATGAAAAAACAATAAATGAACAAACCCTTCTGCCCAATCTCGTCAAAAGGCCATCACTATCAAGAGCACTAAGCGTATGCAATTGTGTAAGCGCAGTGATCATCGCCTCGATGGGTGGTGCATCCATAAAATCGAAATCGATCAGGTTGTTGATCCCCATTGCCTTCAACTGCAGCAACGTTGAGGCCAGGTTCGTGCGTTGGATCTCTGGGACAGGCGTTGGCAACATTTCATCGCTGAAAATATAGCGCTCCTCCACTCATGAATCAATATTCCCCACAAATAATATTTGGCTTTCTGGTCCCCTACATCCAGAAAACAAAAGCATTTTCTCTACCATACATCATCTAACCTTCTTCAATATAACAACGCAAATTTGCTTACCGATATGCCCTCTCCGTATATAGCCGATAGCATTTACCGGGTCCCGTTCGACCTGCACGACCTGCTCTTTGCTTTGCAGCCGCTTGCGATATTGGTGTGACAACCAACGAGTCCATTCCACTCTTAGGGTTGTAAATCTTTTGCTTGACGAAACCAGGATCCACCACATAGAATATACCGTCGATAGTGAGCGACGTTTCGGCAATATTGGTTGCAATTACCACCTGACAATGAGATGCACTATCACCACAAAACGAAGTGAACCTAATTCCCTTCCCGTTTATGCATTTGGAAAAACTACTACAATATTACACTGAAAACCTGAAAAAAGTGAAGAATTCTAATTTGCCCTCGCCAACTTTTTTGGAACAGAACNTATATATATACATATACACATATATATAGAGAGACGAACACGGTAACAGCCTTTCATCAAAAATCGAAAGTCTGACAAGTAATATTCCAAGAGCTGATTCACTGCAGTATCCCGAATAGATGTCAGCCAAAAACCGTCAGCAATCAAAACTTGTTTTTTATCTCCGATACAATCACTACGCATACCTGAACATACATCATGAATAAACCTTTTATCAAAGATGGTACCTGAGATCATATTAAATTACAAATTCACCGCTTAAAATATGCCCTACCTGACCGCTAATATGAACTGCCTCAATCATCGCTCGCCATCAAAAAATGTCAAATTTAATTGATTCTTTACAAACCTTTCGGCTGCCTGCTGGCGCTGGCTCAAATATCCTCGTTTGCATCTCGCTAGGCAATGCACCATAAACAGGTAAAATAAGCAACTGTGGGACATCAGGTCCCAGTGCTTTCATCCTCTCGTAAAGTACTTCACAAGACGTATCTATTTCTTCCTGCAACGCAATAATATTTTCAAAATAACACAACTGCAACCTTTACACTATTGCAAAAATGGGCTCCGCAAACCTAAGACCCCTCTTCTTTAAATAATCCAATATCGATCGACGTATATTCAGATGGTCAAATTCTTTGATAGAGTACTTTCATCACGAAATGCACTACTAATTTGACCGCTCCACGAATCAGCAAAGGTGGTATTTTGCGAAGAGCGGAGAAACACCCTCAAAATACATCTTTAAGAATGAGATCAGGGCCAGGGAAGTGATGATGGTATGGAAGACACGAGAGGACTTTTAAACAAAGTCCTTATCACATTAGGAGATGCTCAACTCTGAAGGATAATTGCCACAATCCTCAAGAATAATGCACCCTAAATGGGTAAATGTAATAAAACAACATACCTGACCGGTCAAGAAGACAAGTATATCTCCTGGTGGTTCTGTCAAATGAATCTGCATAACAGTTATATGTGCCGCATCTAGATAGTCGGTCTCGGGCTCACGAGTATAGAGTATCTCTACAGGGAAAGCACGGCCCGGAATGGTGAAAATTGGTGCCTCGTAGAAATATTCGGAAAATTTCACCGCATCTAATGTCGCACTAAAAATGAATTCAAATCTCCTCGAGAGAAATTCAACTTGCGGACGTCGTTTTACCAAGTTACGCCAATCTTCAAATGATAAAATCATACAAATGAGTCCTTTCAAGTTGACTTACAATTTATTCAATTCAAAATCGGATGAAATCACGGAACATGAATAGAACAGAACTTTGTATTCTGAACTTTGTCATAGCTTTATCAAAAAGAACTGGACCCGATATTTTGTATACGACTTTATGACTCCTAGTCCATATATTATAACACAAATCTCGAATAGACGGATCTCATTATTAAGGAAAAAGACCATCGCTTTACTACTGCTATAATATGCTTTACTACTTTACCACTGCTCTATCCAACGCTTCATATTTACCACTAAGCAAAACCATAACATAGGAACACCACGACCTTCACTAAAAAATAGGCCAACATAAAACAGCAATTAGATTCTTTTAATACTTTCGGGATTCGCTGGCAGGCCAAAACCTTTTGAAGAATTTCCTAACCCAAAAATTTGCCACAAAAAAATGCCTGGACAATTTGGACGAAGATCTTGAATCTTTTCCCCGCAATAGTTCCGTCCTAAAAACTCTTACGAACCCACCTCCCCTCCAACTTAACGATGGAATAAAAAACCTCAGAGATGCAACTCAACGAGGAATACCATTGAAGATGACTAACCTTGTGACTATAAGTTTCAATTCAGGCCTTTTCTTAACTGCTGCCTTCAGCAGCCCGAATAGCACATCTGTGTGGATAGTCCTTTCATGAGCTTCATCAAGCATGATCACCGAATATGCCATTAAGTCAGGATCCAAAAGGCATTCCCGCAGAAGCATACCATCGGTCATATATTTTATTATTGTATCTTGGCTAAAAAAGAAAAAAATAATTAAAACACCACTAAATTAGAATGCGTCACTTCAAATGAACTTGACCGCACTTCCCTAAGCGAAGATGTGGGAAGGTGGGAGGGTGGTAGATGCGGCAACAGACAGAATTAGAGTAATGCAACACTGAGAGAATAGAAAATAGAGTAGAATTAGAGTACCCCAACACTCCTCAAACTCAAGCTTTAAAAGGAAAATAAATAGTTCTAATATTTAATTAGAATATTAGAACGGATATCGTTCCCACTGTTTTCTCGATTTCCTCAAAGAAAAATCCTCCTCTTCTACCAACATCAGCGAACACAAACACCGCTTCGCCTAATAACACTTCCGTCTCGGCCATCCTCTCCTCCAAAATTAGCCTTAGTCACTTATTTTAATTAGGCACCCACTTAAAAGTTCCTTCAAAAGAAAATACATCTGCGAGGTGAATACAAAGGATTTCAGCTCATAGACACATCGCAACCATTGATTATTAAATACTGTTCTTACCGAAATCCTACTGGAATTTAACCTACCGTATCAAATAAAGACCTTGAAGAAATGGTCAATAAAAACATAATCAGTGATTCTGACTCAAAATGATGGAACGGTAAGAGGTCTATCGCTCTCTTCGCATTATTCAACGGAAAGCGTCGACACTCAACAAAAGCCATTTAAAATTTCATGAAAACTCCAGTTAAATATTACTCACATCGACAAATCTATTAAATTCTTCAAGAATAAAAATTATAATAAAACCAAAGATCACTTCCTTCAGATAAATTTGTGAAACAAAAGAAAATTTAAACAGCGATTTGATATAATCTACCATGTGCAATCCTCAAATCGAATCGTATATCCCACCTCGGATCCAAGACGACATCCAAATTCTTCACTAACACGCTTAGCGACTGACATTGCTGCTACACGCCTACAAATATGCCAATAATACTTAATTCAATGACATCTTCACTGAACCCATCAAATACTTCAGAAGCTAAAAAAAATGCCACATAAAAACAATAACACTCTTTTATCAAAACTGCAAGAGGAAATACTTCAAACACCTTCAGCTATCAGTCTGCCATCGATCAAATATATTGAATGCAAAAATATTTGAATTTCTGAACCACTCAACTACACCTATTCCTGTCACAATTTGCAGTGAAACTCTTCTATAGACGATTAAACGATCCGTCAACGAGTTAGAGACGCCAAGTGAAAGGTGCTGTCACCTCTATCTTTAACTCTCTTCGATTTACATTAGATAAAAAAACGTCTTTTTCCATAAATTTGAACCCATTTTGATGAGTTTTAATGGTTAATGATCCCTCAGCGCAATTATAAGTTCCACCAAGCTTTTTACTGAAAAACTAAAAGCGACAAGAAAACAGCCATCACAGCCATAATTGTCGTTTTCAAAAAATATCAATATTAGCAAAACAATCGTTAAATGGTATTTAAGTGCCATCAAATTACACCATATCAAAAAAAGTTACCTGCAGTTTTTTTGCATTTGCCTTGCCCATAAAATAAAAGAAATTTCAACATTAAGTCAATACCATATAATTTAGCAACAACATATTCAGTATCTTTGTCAATCAACCCACCTAAAACGCGACAAAAATACCGCCACTTCAGGCTAGACAATGACCTGAAAAAAAGAACCTCCATTCCCTCCCCTCACCTCGGTGTCGGCAGAACGAGCATTTCCGGAGGAAGGAAAGAAGATAGATGCATGCCCATCGAAGAAAGTTAGTTGAGGCATCACAGCAAACTACTAAACTCTTCCCATCTCATCAAAAAAAGAAGAGAAGGGAGGAAAACATGAATTAGAATCGACAAATGCCGAGTGAGAAGTATGATGCAGAAAAGCTCAAAAGGAATCCCTTTTCGCAAAACCGGTTCGATAGCATTCGCACCTTCCATTCCGTCCAAGTTTAGCACTTAGTACCCTCGCTAAGTTCGAGTCTAACATACCTTGGCTGTGTGCATCCGATCCGGCCTCTGGCTGCATAGCCGGAATCAACCATGTACTGAGTGATTTGGGTGGTCTTTCCGGAACCAGTATCGCCGATCACGATCAGAATATTATTCGCCGCTATCGCTTCCATAAGTGCCTTCTTTAGCGCAAAAATGGGCAACGATTCGCGTTGTTCCTTTATAGACATCGTCGTCCTCTTTCCATACGTTGCCTTACCACCAGCTGTTACATGCTTCATCCATTCTGGCATATCCTGAAAACATTGCAACTTTTATTTCCAATGGCATCAAGTTGTAATCACCAAGAAGAAAAAAACTTTATCACCTCTCAAAACCTTTAGGTAAAATTAAAAAACCAATCAATAAACAAGCATAAAGAACAAACACGCTGCATTCAAATACTAACACCACATACTACAATGATACCACTGCTGACATACATAAAATCTAAGTCGAAACGAAGAATGAAGTTTAAAAAACGACCGTGTTTCATCGAATAAACGCCCCCCCTTCCTCGAAATAGCTTCATCTTTTTCTCCCCATCAGTTAGCTCATATTTACCTGCTACATTATTTAGAATAAAATGAACATATGAGTGTATTCCTATAAAATGTAATATATACAATCAACAAAAATAAAAGCCCATTAAATTAATAATTGTCCCCCCTTCCTCGAAATAGCTTCATCTTTTTCTCCCCATCAGTTAGCTCATATTTACCTGCTACATTATTTAGAATAAAATGAACATATGAGTGTATTCCTATAAAATGTAATATATACAATCAACAAAAATAAAAGCCCATTAAATTAATAATTGCCGAACCTTTTGTCGCTGGCTTGGGCCAGGAATATCAATTGTGGACGAGTGCAACGAAATATCTGCCATAGGATCATTGATCTTTGCACTCGAAGACAGACCAGTTCGTTGGCTTTGAGATTCTTGCTCCCTCTGTGCCTGGATCTTCTGGTCACGCCGCTCCTTAGCCAACGCACCCTATAAATTCGGTGTGATGGATCAGCGCTTGCATAACCCCTTCTCCCCCCCCCTACCTTACTGTGAACCAAAAAAGTGAAAGCCCCAAATCCCAAATTGTTTCCTCCTCACCCCTCTCATCTCCCATTATGTTAATGTTAATACAAATAAACAGCAAAACGTTACCCTAAAATCTAACATTTTTGGTGTTTTCCATTCTCTATCACAGACATTGCAGATTACAGGCAATAATTATAAATAAATCCCCTACCACTGACTCGATCAGCTACACGTCTGTAATGAATCAATAATAAATCGTTATACCCACCGAATAACAATAAAAAAAAACATGATAACATAATAGTAACGTCGCAGGGTCATATTCACTGCATAAAAAGGAACGTGACTTTAAAAAATCTAGCACTGAATTTACTGACAGCCGTATTTCCGACAATACAATCTCCAAACGCCATTACATCAAATAAGCAATGAAAGAATTTCGTCAGCAACTTTAGCCACCAATCACTTAGCCATTGGAACTCTGAGATTCATCTGGAAATCATTTCAACCATCTCCCTCTCTCTCCCCACCCCGCCCTCTCCTATTGATAAGGCCTATTTCGCAGCCTTGTTCTATTCGTTACCCATGGCTGACGACAACAATTCCGCTGATCGGTAGCCGTGATCTACACTCCCTCTGCGACAAATATTTGGTTATTTCCCAAACCCTGTTCTTTCTTCTGGAAATATTTCCCTTTTTTTTGCTCTCATCTCGCCAATCCCTGTGAATCAAAACAACGGTATGGCATCATCCAGTACCCCAAAGAAAATGAAGTTATGACCTACTTGCATAAGTGCAGCTTGGGCAAGACTTCCGTCTGGGTTTTTCACTACTTTAACAGGCTCTAAATCGACGACATGTTTGCCGTAACCTCTGAGGAATTCCGGTTCATCCTCCACCAGCTCGATTTCAATGTCCTCTCCATCACTTTCTTCTGCAAAAAAATTCATTAATCCATTAACTGAAGTGAAATTGCTACCACTGGTTTAATCACGCAGTCCCTCAGGTTGATCCTACACCTAACCACGCAGCCCACTTCTCAAGTTGATGTTATAACCCCCTCCCTCCCCCTCTCCTTACCCATCGATCGCCTTTACTGCAAACACGATAAGTTTCTACCAAATGTGGCCAATTATGGCCAACCTTTAATCTGATATTTGTCGCATACCAGCCGCTACATTTAAAAAAAACAACAATCCAATCTTAGAAAACTCAACTCAACGTTGAAAAAAATTCATAAACATTTATCGTCATGTCAAGATTTCTAGATAAAATAGCAAATAAATATACCATCAAAATTCTTCAAAACACCAAGTTCCTCATCGAAATCTGGAAGATCCATATTTGTGATCGCACCACCGCCTTGCATTTGTCGAAGTTCCCACCTCTCAGGTGTTGTTAGTCGAACACGGCTCTTCGTACTGAACAATTCAACACTTTCAATAAAAGCTGTTTAATTATGAACACTCATAAATAACGTCATAAAATACTTGCAAAAGGTATCATAAGCTTCAAAATTCCCTTAAATCAAGATCGGAAGCTGATAGCCGCTTGGAAAAAAAAAGAAACTCTGTGCCCATCCGTCTAACAAATCGAACATCTAACAAATCAAATTTCATGGCACTCGATACATGCATGGATCCCTTTCACCTTAATTACAATAACAACAGCCGCAATCTTCAAATCAAAACGATGTTTTCGGCATCAAAGAAAGTATACCTGCCGGATAAATATCATTAATTACGGATCCCTAAAATCCAATTCTGCCGTCTCTCAAAAATCAATCAAAGTTTATCGATCCACTTTTATGCTTGCTTATGTTCACAGCAAAAAAAGTTGAAGTACGTTTCAATGGGGAGCAATATATGAATCACCGGCAACATGGTAACAATGTTGCTATTCGTGAAATCAACTCCAAATGTCATAACTAAGAAAATTTCCGCTAAAAATCTACCTAATATTGATTACTACTTTAGGACAATGCAACTTAGATGGTTTTCAGTATCTCCTTCAATACCCACACCCCTACCCGTTGCAAAAATACTTAAAAAAACATACCCCTTTGTTTGCATCTTACTTTCTTCTTCATAAGATCCGGAACCCGAAGGATTCATCCAAGGAGCCTCAGGGTTTCTCGGCATGTCTTCCCAAGCGAGAACCGAATCTTTTGGAAGCGACGGTTCTCGTGGATTCAAATCTTCACCTGTGTCTTGATCAACCTCCTTCATTGACAGACTAATTTTGCCATTTTCAAATTTAAGTACCTGCAATAGAACTTCAAAGTATCCCAACATAAGTAGAGAATTTCAATCGCATCTACAGCTAATTCCACATATATTTACAAGTCGTCAAGCAAACCTGAGTTCAGTATGTAACCTTACTGCTACAGAACAAGTGATCTTGCAAGATTACCACAAGCACGCAGCATGAAGGCAGATATCCATTCGGTGTCCCCAAACTAAACGTTATAAGAACATAAGCAAAGATGTCTGGCCAATGATAGCAGAAGTTGCATGAAGATACACGGGAGAAAGAGATGGATTTCAAGGAAACGATAGTAAAAACTCGAAAGAACCCATTAAATATTTCATTCCCAGACAAACTATAGCCAGGTAGTGCCAATAAACATCTTGAACAAATATAGAATGTCAAAACAACATTGTAATGACGGTCAAAAAAGGACTTCTCTAACAAGAACCCCATTTGATGACATCTCACTAAACCAGCTAATTATTCACTCCACTCCCTAATCGCTCTCTTTATGAAACGCATAATAAAGTCGCAACAACTTAATAAAATATCAAATGCTACCTTCACTTTGATCTTCTGTCCTCGATTTAAAACATCAGCGACCGCATTAACCCGCTCTTTTCTCATTTGTGATATGTGAAGAAGACCCTCAAATCTCTGGCGAAATCCTTGCAGCTGAAATTTGCATGAAATGACACGTTAAGAGGACATCAGAAGAACGAAAAAATAGCTATACCAATAGTGCATCATAAGAATGTGAAAATTAGAAGGCAGATTTATTTCTAGTTTATGAATCAATTTTAGCGCATGAATCTCTAACAAATAACTGAAAACATTTCACCGCTGTGGCTTAAATTTCGTTCGAACAAAACGCCACAGCAACCCACCCACTTTATAACAGTAAAATACGATACAGTTTTACAAACAGTAAACGCATTTTCCATTAGAATTGAAGCAAAATGAATAAAACGTGGCGGAAATTTTGTGCTCAGGTTTGATCATCCGTAGGTCCTCCTCAAAACTACGGTACTTAAGACCTCGAAACCTTGTCCGGGCTTTATGGTGGCTCCGATCTGCCGCAGGACCACCCTCCCTACTCCCCTTCCCTCTTCTTAAATATTCCCCGTTTGCAATCAACGACCAATTGTACCATATAAAAGTACCATGTTATCATCAATATAAATATATCTTAATAAAATATAAATTTTCTACAGCACATATATCTACAACGAAATCAATCAGTTACCTGTACAAACGCTCCAAAACTTTGAATGCTATTCACTCGACCGGTGTATATCTTGCCGACCATCGGCTCCTCATCCATCGGCTCCCTTTGAGCCCATCCTCTACTCCTTTCGACACTTTTCCTGCGCTCACAACGATCCTCCCTTCGACGAGGCGAACGTGATCGTCTACGATGCGAATTGTCGTTTTCCCTGCTTAACGAGCTCCAATTTTAGATCTCCACAGAGTGTACAAACAAGTAAGTATTCCCTCATAACACCAAATTAAGCTTGCAAATGTTAAAATAGCTATCTACTACTAAGCTAGCCAAGCTCGAGCTAGAGTGGCTCAAAGTAACTATTACCGTATAACTTCAAAGAGAAACCTCGAAGCTCTATGAAGACTTGTGCCTATAAGCATTAACATATCAACATATACTTCAAAAAGAATATCAACACTATAAAATGTTTCGAAATTCCTTTTCGTAAAAATACAACAACAAAGAAGAGGAAGTCACATATAAAATTTGCAAAGACCTACTCAACGATTAAAAACAAATTTGCTAATATAAGAAATAAATAAATAAATAAATAAAAGCGTTGAGAAATTATTTGCCAAATATTTTTCAAAAAAGGCCAAAAATATTCACCAACAAATAAAGAATATAAGATTGAAAAACGATTCAAATGAAAAAAGAACCAACCCGAAAGGTGATCTGTGCTGTTTCCTACCGTTGCGATCTTCACCACTTGAGCTTCGTTTTCTCCTTCTCTCCTCACTTCTACTTCTCTTCCTTTTTCTTTCTTCTCTCTCCCTATCATCCTTTCCACCTTTCGAATACCTCCTTCCAGTACTATTACTTCGTGATCGATGTCGTCGACTTTTGCTTGTCTTCTCTTTCATCGTCATTCCATTGATTTCCTCTACCTTCAATCGATTGCGATGACATGACTTTCAGGAAAGCTTAAGGAACACATATGAAATTCATAAATGAGAAATGCTTTCGCTTATGGCCAATTGAACCGTTCAATTTAAGCACTATACAGATGATCTATCCGATCATATCAGAGGAACGATGGCAGAATGGTCAAAATCAATGACATAATGGTCAAAATCAATGACACAATGGTCAAAATCAATCAAATCTTCTACGCACCGTTTGTTATATTGAGTCAATGCAAGGATGCGTATCGATATTGCTTACCACAGACCTGCCTCCGCGTGAATATTTTATGTATTGCTTAACTGCCCACAGTTTGGGCATTCTCCCATGTCAATAACTACGGCATGTCAAGCCAATGAAACATTACTTCCGATGGCTTTCACTTGATAAGGTTCAAAAATAAATCATGCTGCTATTCAGCCTTCACTGATAAACGTTACGTACCATTAATAAGCCCTAGCCAATAAGCATTTCGATCTAATTCTTTAAAAAATTATCAAGTTTAAATTTTTGATTTCCATAATTTTCGCCGCAAATAGAAGAAAAAGGTTGCATTATCCATGTTTGGCACCCGCAAATACGGGTAGGGTACGCATTATGGAATAACGTCCCACTCAAAGATGCGCTCTTCGATAGCAAAAGGTATCGATACCTGTTCCTTCTTCCATTTAGGCATAAGTCCTTCAAGTTGCTCCATTAATGTGTCGGTATTTGTATTTGGCATCGCAAGAGCAGGTAATTGTGCTTTTAATAATTCCTTATCATCGGCGATTGTCTTTATCTGCTTAACAGCACCCGTCTTCTTTGGTTGCATATGTTGAATTAAACGCAATAAATTTGCCAATAACGAATCATCAAACTGCAATAAAACACCAATCATCATTTCTGCTTTCATGATTCAAAAAATTCTTCATCGATCCTTTCAATATAAATAAAAAATAAAAATTTAAAAAAATAAATAAATAAAATGCCATAAGGATGGCACAATGCAAAAATTATAAAACTTTTCTAGTTAAATCACCTCCAGTAAGTATATTTATAAAAACTTGAATAATTTTATGGCAGAAAAAATCTACCTAGACGAGAAAGATGGGTATTTATGCTAACTTTAAATGACGTACTAAAGAACCTAAACAAGCGTAAAATTCTTTAAGAACCGAAGGAAAACCACGTGTTTACCCCTCAAGCATTGCTGATATATAGACGACAAAGGCAAAATATCATCTAAATAAAATTAATAAAAAAAAAAGATAATTAAAACGAATACCTGATCTCCAAGACCTTCATTGTGGATCGCTTTTTTAAATTTATCGAATGTTGGATATTCGGTTGCGAGATGAATAATAAATTCAGCAACATCCTTATCGCCCACATTAAAATGATTCTCCAATTCAATACAAACTTTCGAAACAAGTGATAAACGTTCTAATTCATCCATTACTGCCCCTATAAAATATTAGAAAAATTACATAAATTTATTATAAATCCGATATGAATTCGAGTATATTTCAACAGTAAATAAAGGAGAAAATGTGAAACAATGCCAGCGACCGGAAGTACCCATTCACTGAGCAGATGAAACAACTGGCAACTTGGAGCAAATATGATTGCATTCTATCATATCTGAAATAAATCTCCCATCTATTTTGTTTAACAGCCAAATTGTCCGCTGCCCCAGATCTGCTATAATCAATTCCACCCTCCTCCCTCCTTTACCCCTAAGAAACCCCACTTCCTGCCTTCGGCTTCCTCTGCATTCAAAGACAACTACCAGTCATTGTGTCGCACCAGATGATCAACTTAAAGGCGAGAAAACATTCGTCCTATCACAGGGCACTATAAAATAAACCAAAGAAAAGACAAGAAAATAATATAAACTAAAAAAAACGATTCTACAGGTCGAGTGAACTTAAATAAAAACTTGAGGTTGCAAATCTATAACTTCCTGACCTATTGGACATCTTAAAATGGACAATCCCGTAATGATGAGGAAATGATTCATAAATATTGAATATGATAAGAAGGTAGTGAAAGTCTGAAAAAAACTGAACATAGAGGGTAAAAAACGATCATCAAAAAAGAGGGTAAGGTGGGGGAAGAGAGTGAAGGGAAATGCGGCCGATGCCATACGAGCAATTGGGACTCTAGCAATAGCAAAACGAGAGGAATCACTTATTTCTATGAAGATTTATTCTTGAATTCTTTAGCAATTAAATTTGCATATATATTTTTTGAAATGCCAATCAAATGGCCGTCTACCATAATTCTTGATAGGCATTCATCAATTTGAAAAAAAAAACATTCCAACAATGAATTATTTTTTGCAGACAACAACAAAAATTTGAATGCAAATGACCAATAGAATCAACTCGAAAATAATTAAATTGTAAAAAGAGAAGCATTTAGAAAAGAATAAAATCAAAGATGAAACGTGTAAAATGCAAAAAGAACACAATAAAAAAGGAAGTAAATGTTGGAAAACAGCATTTAAAACCATGACTCCAATAAATAGCTCCGGTTTACAAGAAATTCAGAATCAACACCTCGCATTCCAGTTAAGGAAACACCCGAGCCTAGGCTAAAAGAAAAAGCCCAACATTCCCCTTCAATTTTCGAACAATTGGCAGAAGTCCAAGACATTCGATTGTGCGCAAAAATTCACCCTTGCTCTGCGTCTCTGTCTCCTTGCACTCTCTACCTCGAACTTTGGTGATCATAACTTTCATATTATCGCAAAATGCTCCATTATTTAATATTGCTAATAAATGAGTAATTAAATATAAAAAGAACTAAAAAGTAGATTCTCTCTTTCTCTCTCAAGTAATTTAAAATAACGTAAATTTTAAATGGTGTATTTTTGTCTGCCTCTGACCGAAGTCGGCGCACTCAACCATAAGCGCAGGCGCAAATTGAGGGCACATTTTGCCACGGGCGCACGCATGGAGGAGAGACAGAGAGAGTGTATACGTTATAAACGAGCTACATTGCTTTATTCATTCAGCAATTACAATAGTAAATAAGATCGCATATTTTAGGATGGTGCGAAGAGAGTTGGAAATCGAAGCTAAACATATGCTAATTGAATTTAAAGTTTTATTAAAAGCTTGTATAGGTTGAATTTATAATTGAAACCCTTTTAATAATATCAAATATAAAATACAACTGATATGATCCACCAAAATCGCTGATATCTCTCTATGTTTGCATGGTAACATGAGATTTGAGAATCGAGGCTACGAACATTTTGAAGAGGATTCAAAGTTCTATCAAAAATAATCCAAGCAAAAAATAGATTTTTTTTTCTCAACGATATAACATCAAATTCTTTTGTTATTGTATTTTCATGTTGCTGCTATGCGCTTTTTTTTTGGAAAAAAATCTTAAAAGCACATTTCTAAATCTGTAAAGCGCATTGCATTTTTAGATCTTAAAAAAATATGCTATTCCTCTAAAACTTCATATATGCATCCTATCCATCAGGGAAAAGTTGACATTATAAATTGAAGAAATCTAGAGATATCTANCCCAATGTTTGTCATATTAAAGCCACAGACAAACAGACAAATACATACCTTTATAGCAACACAGTCTCATCATTATAGTGTTGTTGATTTTTACTTTGATGAATGTATCAAAAATTATTTTTTCCCAAAAAATTTCCCATTTTTTCTTTCATGTGAAAAATTTTCCCAAAATGAGTTTGATTTTTGCTCATTGATATTTGATCTGCATTGATTTTTCATTTCGCGGAATGGCTCTTACTTGCTTTTTTTTTGGAATTTCATTCCACTCTTTTATGATAAACGAGTTTCTACACTCATTCATTTCTGTAATTGTCGTTTATTTTCTTTTTTACTTATTATTTTATTGTCTTTATTGTTCTATTACCCATTCATTTGCCTATTATTTTATTGTCTTTGTCGTTTTCTTACTTGTCTTTACCTATTATTTCAGCTGATTCTTGAATTGTGCTGCTTGTTCGTTTCGTTTCTCATTGTTTTTGCATCAAGTTTGGGTTTTCTTATCGTTTAAGGTTCTAACTAGCCGTATATTTGCTCTATATTAGTTCTTTTATATTATTCTATATATTATATTAATGACGAATAAATTCTATAATAATTTTCTCCATAAATATAAGTTTATTCTCATATTTCTTGGCCATAGTTTTATAGCTTAAAATAAATACAAATCATTGGGAAACATTTATGAAGCTATGACTATGAAATCTGAAAGCAAATAGAAAGGAATCTTTGATAAGTGTTCGATTGATGAAAATATGATTGCAATATTAAATTTTTTTTCTTTAAATTATTAGCTTTAGAAATTCAAATTCGAAAAATGCATTATGTCAGCGTCGTGTATCTATGTATGGTTCTATATTCCCGATGGCTTCAACAACGAAACCACTAAAGTTAAGGCAATAGGTATAATAGGAACATTAGAACACTTCATATACTAACTTTCAATTTGTTGGTGTCTGAAAATTTGCATAATTTTTCAAGCTTTACGGTTAACGTTATACATCAACCATTTAGCATGAAGTCAATTTTTGAAGATGGTTTATCTAGTTATTTGACGAGAACGATTAAAATTTGTGTGCATTATTTTGCTTATTTTATTAATTGATCGTTATTTATGCAACCGGTCGGTCGAAAGCGAAGAAAATTTTTTTCCAATCTGTGGAAGTTATCTTGGTATTAGTTTCCTATGTTCAAATTATACTTCTCCTTCCCCCCCCCCCCCCCCCCCCCCCCCCAATTCTAGGATTACAGGTCATCACCGATTTTTCCATCGTCCATCACCGATTTTCCATTGACCGATCTGCAAATTATTATGGTGATAGCTGCCTTTAGAATTTCCCTTTATCTCTAGCAATGGAATAATTTCTGCGCAATAACCTCAACTATTATTGTTGCGAGTTGAAGATGAGAGAATATTAGCCTCAAGGATATGCATAGTCACAAATAACGCGTAACGGGTTAATCTTGACGATAAGGAAAAGAAAAACATTGAGATAAGTCGATACATGAGAATGCATTCATCCTATAGTTATTTATTAATTCACCCCAAGGCATACCTTATTGTTTTCTCGAAGCACATAAAAAAGCGCTCAAACAACGAGTCCATCAGTGTTCGTCTAAGATGGACGTAATCGAGACGATTTTATAGTCCAACGTGGATCGTTTACCTCTAAGAGCTCTTATTACTCCTATTGACAACCAACATTGTTTCGCTAGCTACGTGACAGAAGTTGAGTCCAGTTGAGAGTGATATATTTCTCACCGGGCAACAACTTCTGTCTCGTGGTGATAGCTGGTACGAGTCCATCAGTGTTCGTCTAAGATGGACGTAATCGAGACGATTTTATAGTCCAACGTGGATCGTTTACCTCTAAGAGCTCTTATTACTCCTATTGACAACCAACATTGTTTCGCTAGCTACGTGACAGAAGTTGAGTCCAGTTGAGAGTGATATATTTCTCACCGGGCAACAACTTCTGTCTCGTGGTGATAGCTGGAGTCGAATCTAGCCTGATTTCTCCCAGTTTGTGTGGCTCCGGAATCAACAACGAGGCATCGTTGTTCATCCCAAATACAGCAATTTGTAGCTTCCATTGTGGGAGCAACCAGTTGGAGGAATGTGTTCTGACGGAGATGAAGCGGAAGGATGTTCGATGGAGACGTCTCCGATCACATCAGTTGCTGTAGGCGGCGTTTCTCGAGTAAGCTAAATTATTTAAAGCGTAATTTGGCACACCCGAGGAATGCCTATTGCAGTATACTAGTCGATAGGCCTCCCAATAATACTCGTAATCGAATATCACAAATATGCCCGATAAGTCTATTTCTTGCTAAACGTGAAGTCGTATCGAGTAGCTAAGTAACGAAGCAGTAGCCTATTGCTCTCTTTCTGCGGAATTATTTAGCCTTCTTTTTATGCACCAATTCAATCCAAATTTATGCGCCAGCCTAAATATATAGTGATATCACTTACCAAATTACCTCCTTGGAAGGTACTATATCGCGTTGGTCCATCAACACAAATTTTGAAGTCGATTCGTCAACCGAAGAAGAGGTTAGAAATGTCATAAACTATCAGTGGCGAATGATTTTTCATTTTTAATCTGTTGAATCAGTACACGACAAAAACCAATTTGTTAGCTTATAGGTCTTTAAAATTCACGTAGGTTGATAAAGTTTAGATAATAAATTACTTTGTGAATATCTTTCATCAATTGAGCGGGGTTTCTATTTTATTTGACGATAGGTGTGGCTGTGCGTTTCGATGGAGCACAATTTCGCAAATGTAATAACTGTTGCATCTATCAAGACTAAAATTGGCCACAACACTTATTTGCTACGGCTGGCACTAACTACGATCAACGACAGCGATTTCTCACGTATTTTTTTTCTTATAGGTAACCTATATATATTCTCAAAATGATTTATATATCGTAACGGCTGGTAATATACAACAGATAAATTTAAGCTGGCAGTATGCAATAGATAAATCTGAAGAATCTATAAATATGATTTACTTCCAGTGATTTATTTTCAGTCAATATGCTCAAACAAAGCAAATGTTCGAGTTAATTTAATACGGAAGTGATTGATGGCATTCCTTTGTTGAGACATATAATGGCGTTGGGTCAGTAGTGTTCAGTAGCCTTCAATGATATGTTACAGTTGAATGCTGACATATTACAGTTGAACGATATAACCTGTTGAGGTATGACAATCGAGATTAGTGATATACCTTCTGATGAGCTATAAGCCAGTGAAAAGTGGAATGTTACAAATAACAGGGTTGCCTAATTATATCTTTTCAGCTTCACCTTTATTAATAGTCGACTTACCTAAGCGGGAATGTTTTTGCATATAGTTACTGGGCAGATTAATTTTAATTAAGTTCAATGCAAATCTATCGTTTACTATTCTTATTAACAGATCAGCAATGCAATCGAATATTCATTTTTGATCAATTTTTCATACGGGTCAATCTCAAGTTTATTCTATTGAAAAGTCATATAAAAATAAATAAAACTAAATTTTATTTCAGTATAAATTATTCCCAAAAAGAAAAACGTTCCACTAATTTATTTATGGGAGCGATTGAACGCGGATATGTCCTGTTCAATTGAGAGCTGCATTGATGTTGAAGAATATATTTGAATTTGTTGCCACCCGGCTGACTTCTATGATATATGTCGTTGAGATTGGTTATTTATCAATACGGCAATAATTTTTCCACTCTCATTTATTAGACACAAAATATTTGCTGCAAGAATAAAGTGAATTTGTGTTTGTGTGTTGATTATAAGGCAACAGAAGGCGCCATAAATCGTTACAAACACATCCGAAACGTCAGAGCAGTTGTCGATAGGAATTTATTGTGACAGCACGGTAAGATGCGCGCCTATGATAGGATTGTATCGTTGCCGCCCGACGCATCGTCCCACCACGTCTGCGGCTTACGTATTGCTCATCTTTCATGATCGTCCTTGAAATGACTCGATCTTCGAACACTGCAAATCTGAAGTGGAACTTGAACCTGAAGTAATTTATGGTGAACTTGAGGTATCAAGCGATGCAATAATACGAACTATCTAATCTTGCTTTCGATAAGTTTTCGAATGCAAGTTATCGTTCAGGTTTTTTTGTTTCGGAATACCTGCTTAATTAAGGTGCATTTGAATGCAGAAGTGATGCTATAGTGGAATAAGGCGATGCGATCTCGAGAGGGGGGAAGAGGGTGACTGCAAAACGCCTCGATGAAAAAACAGGCCCAGATGGGTAGAAGGATCTCATCATGGGGAGGTTATTCGAATAGGCTTGTCGAGATGAGCGAAGAGATATGATCCACGATTATTTCTGTCAAATGGGAACAGAAAGCTTTACCCGCAAAAAAAAGTGTAAGGCAAGGCCAGCATTCTTCTGCGACGAGAGGTCTGGAGGGAATGCTGTACACCGTAACTGTGCATTACTTTCATATAACTCCTTCATTTACCACCTCTATGATGTGAATATACACCGTTATTGTAGTATGACGTCATGCTGATATTTTCAACGATAAATCAAGGGAATTCGCCATTCATGCATAGGTATGGAGGTACCTTAAAATTTATAAATTGAGAGAAAAATGTTTCATCTCTTGAAAAAAAAAAGGAGAAAAAAAGAAGGGAGAAAAAAAACTTCACTTCAGTTATTTGAATCTGGAGACTAGAAGGTATGCATGAAATAGAAAAAAAATTTGTTCTGCCACCACAAACTTTACTTCGTTTGATTAATGAGTTTTGCGTTGATTTTAATCTTATTTTTTTTCCAGCAATTTAAAAACAAATTCAACTTCAATGTTAGAATTCTAATGTATCGTTTTTTTTTTAAAAATTTTTCATAGAAAAATAATTGATAGATGATTTAGAAGATTTTTGAAATATACTCATAAAACGTATCAGAATTTTAAAAGGAAGTACAAAGCGAATAAAAACTAAACAGAAATTGACGCCTAACAAAGAAACTAATAGTAGAGAAAAAACGAGGAAAAAAGAACAATAAGAATGGATTGCAAAAATTATAAAATTTCGTGAATGAAATTGTGAAAGAAGAGAATTTGCAATGGCAAATATTTAAAGACTAATAAGTATTAAGTACTTTTTTTTTATTTCTTTGCATTTATTTTGATAAATTTTTAGATAAATCGTTGAAATCGCATAAAATTTTGTTCGAATTTTGAACTTTTCAAATTCATACAATCGCCGTTCTATGTAAAGATTGATCAAGTTAATGAACAACTACATTTGCATATCTTTTCAAATATTGCAAATTGCACTAGGCATTGCAAAGTCAACACAATCAATCTATAAAGATATTAATTATGTATTTGCTTGCAACAGCTTGAAGTGGTAGGAAAACGAATGGTAAAAGAGAGAGTGAAAGAATAAGTTTAATAAACGATAGAGTTGAAAAAATTGACCTAATATTCAATTCTCAAAGAAAGCTGTGATATTGGTAGATTATGAATTTTTAATAATGTTAGACATTTTATATCGAATAATAATTATTAATAAAATTTGGCTTTATGCCGAGTTTTTGCTATTTACTGACGAAAATATCAAAGTAATGTCAATTTTCTTCAATTTCATGTTTAAATAAAAAAAAGGCGTTTAGATATAAATTTTTTTTTAATAGATAGATTTAAACTAGCAATATAGATAGATTTAAAAAATCTTAAGAGAGGTGTGGCTGAGTTTAGTAAAGAAGAAGAAGAAAAAAAAATTAGCAATCTTACGTTGCAATATTGCAACTAAATGTAGGCGCAGTTGTTTCTTTAGAAAATTGATCGTTTTTCTACATTATAACGACAATTTCAAGTTGTATCGTTTTCTTTGCAATATCTAATTCTCTTGTTCATTTTTATCTCTCTCCCCTCATCCCTTTTCCCCCTCCTCATTTTTCGATTTTATATTCTTCCATAGCGACATTCACAACGCTCAATAATAAACTAGCAAATGGGCTGTCATCTACAAATGTGCCTAAATGCCAGTCGGTTGCCTTGTATTTTTGCAACAATTGCATTGCATTGCATTTATTGTATTATTGCACTTGAAATCTGCAATATTTTGTGGATGTTCCATTGGTTTTTAATAAACAGAAATCTGCATAGAGCATAATTTACTTGTTTATTTAAATCTAAGCGATGAAATAATAATGAATATAAAACAGTGTGGCGAAATGCCACNTGACATAAAGAAGAAATATTTTATATATTTGCTTGAAAACTTTTTCGATTCATGCCAACTTTGTTTAGGTTCATAAGTTGGAAAGTCCTTTTCAACAAAGCGTATTTATTGCACCATAGGTGTTCATTGAAATGTTTGAGCAATAATGGTTGAAAGAACAAATGATTTTGTGCTCCAATTCGTTTTCAGCTTAAAATTTGATCCTAAAATTTTATGAGTAATGGCCTATGCATTTTTTTTCCGTAGAATTTGCCACATACATATCTAAAGTCTCTACCAAAAAAAAAATCTGAGCATTATAACTTTCATAACGTTTACGACTACAATTTGCTTCATCCTTCATATAGTATGATAATCATTGATTTGTGTAAATTTCCATCCCTATATTTATGAGAAAATGTATTTGCATAAATCGATCAACATTTTTACAATATATATATATGTAGATATTAATCATACATATGCATATATTGATGAATCATATTGCGTTGGTCAATTTGTTATTGAATATTTCCATTAAAAAAGGGAAGTTTGTTTACGGCAAGCTTAAATGTTCAGCCAAAAATTTCGATATTTACAATAGGATTTGATGAATCGAACGAAAAGTTTTTTTAAAATGATATTTGAGAACGCTATATTTTTATTAACTACATTTTTACTCATTTATTATTTCTTTTTTTTACTTTCTATTTATTTATTTTACTTTTCATTTGTTTATTTTATTTATTTGTTGCTCATTTCTTTTACTCATGTTTTATTATTTTAAATATTCAATATTATTTTTCCGAAACGCTTTTTTATTATTCTCTTTAATATTTTCTCAAATATTTGTTGCACTTCTTGATGTGATCGTTTTTTTTTTAAAAAAAAGAAATTTTAAATATATTTTTATTATTTTCATTTCGAGTAGAATTTATGAAAAATTTCCAACATTGTTCTAATAAATTACTCGTCAAAATTTTATATTTATCGAAATAAAACAATTTTCCTATCATTAGATGTTTCATTTTTCGCAACGAATTGTAATTCTTCAACTTACTTGTTTCAAATTTTTGAATTTGCTAATTCTTAGTTGCTTGTCTTCATTCATATCAGCATCATCATTTCCAATTGTTTGATCGGTACTGCAGTTCAAATTTAACCGTTTGATCATCATTTAATCTTTGAGTTATCACTTAACCATTTGATCATCATTTAACCACTGGGTGATCATTTAACCTTTGGGTCATCATTTAACCATTTGATCACCATTTAACCATTTAATCATCATTTAACCATTTGTTTATCATTTAATCATTTAACCATTCAACGCCCGCATGTCTTCGATTGAGCATTGAGATTTCTTTTCTTTTTTATTTATTTCATTAATATATTTTGCATTGAAAGTGCGATATATGCCATTTCTTTTTTATATTGCTGCGCGTAAATATTAGCCTTACAAGGCTAGCAATCGAAATCACTCATCAACGAATATTTCCTAATTAATTATTTCATATAGAAATAAGGAATTTTTTTTCAACATTTATAAAATTTTTAATTTTTATAATAAATGTTGATTTTATTATGAATGTTACGTGCTAATCTGTTCTAAACGTATCGTATTAATTATCTCGATTAAAAGGTCTGGCAATACAAATTTTTTCGTGGGATGTCGGAAGGGAAGCTTTACTTAAAGGAGAGGATCTACTTTTTCGCAAAGCGTGACAACTGAATTACGCATAAGAATCGATTTTAGTTAGTGCTCAATGATAAGGAATTTTAAACGAAGAGGGATATTTTTAAAACCAAATAAAGGATATTACTTGAAAAGCTACTTTTTATAATATCTCAAGAAATGGTATCATTTGGGGCATTATATTTAAATATCTATTGAATAAGGTTCTAAATTAGTTTATTACAATTGTTTATTTTCTAATTAAACGAAAATTTTCTGAATAAAATAATATTATCGTCTAGCATAAATTGAAAAATCTTAAATTATACATAGAATATTTACAAAAACCCAAAATAAAGTAATTTCATTCTGATATATAAAAACTTTAAGCTTCAAACATTTGCTCAACATTTGATTAACTCTCATCATTTTATTATGTATTCTTTAACAACTATCTATTATAGGATTAACTAATCATTTGAATATCTTAGCAATATTTTATGCTTTTTTCAACGCTGCGATTTGATTTTTTCGTGGACCTATCAAAATAAGGGGGATCTTCTTTTTTCCTTTTTTTTGGAAGGAGAAAAATGAGAGAGGAGAAAGGGAATATCGATTCCAAAGCTCAAAAAGAAAAGAAATTGACCGGAAAAAATTATATTGGGAGTAAGTTAAATCAAAAGGAATAGAAATTGAGGCATGCAAGTTTTTCTTAACGTTTTTTTTGAAGGGAAATTCGAAACGATTTTAAAAAATCGAAACAAAATTTTTGAATTAAAAAGAAAAGTATGGAAAAGATGGTCATCTTTCTGATGAATTTTTAATTCAACAGCGTGAAAGATGCACTGAATGCCAACTGCTTTTTCCTCTTCGCATAGTTTATCTACCAATAAAAATGGGAAGGTATTCCTGTCTTTCCTCACTGCTCACTCATAATTGCAACCCTAAAAGTGTTACAAAAAGAGAGCAAAGTAAGGGGTGATGGGCAAAGCAAGCAAGCTTTGATGAACAAGTGTGGCAAGTGCGTATTGCAATAAGAGGGGGGGTCGCCTTTCGGATGTTGGTGATAGCCAACAATGGTGGGTCGAGTCCGTTGAAGTGGCCTCTGAAGGGCGTTATAGCTCCCCCTTCTAAATGTCTATGTTTCTTTCTCCTTTTTGCCTTCATCAAACATCATCAATCATTTACGCATTGCGTTCATTTAAACAACGCATTCGAGTTGGTGTATACTGTCGTCAACCTCGACTATTTCTGCATTATGACAATTTCATTCTTTAACAATGATGCTTTATGATCGTTTTTTATCTATCTTTTCTCACTTATTACACTCTCTTTTTCACATTCATTGGAAAAACTGAGAAAAGAAAACGAAAAATTATCATTTGCTTTTTCCGTATTAGAAAATATGCAAATTTCCAATTAGTAGATAAGAAATTTGGCTAAATAGATCAAACTTTGAATTTGTGCCAATGCATACACTTACTTTGTCATTATTTATTGATAGAATATTCGATTTATGTTTAAACAAATCTAATAATTTTAATCTACTACATCAGTTATTTTATTTAGAGTTATTATTTCTTTTTATTATGATGAGTGCAATTAGGGAAACACATTTTGGACTGGTCCATTGATGCGTTTTTCATTTGCTAATGTTTTTTGACTGTTCTTGAAAAATTTCTCCAGATTAAAGGATATTGTAAGATTTTTTAGAAGACTACCGTATCGATGATAGAAGTATAGATAAGTGCTTATCGTAATACAATGAGATACGCAGATAAAATGAGTGCGAAATGAATTTTTATTAGCATTCGAAGGCCATTCATAATCTCTCCTCCACCAAACAACCTCTTTGTATACGCATCAACCATCTACAGTAACCTCGAGGATGGCCAAATGCATTTTCGAATTTCCATTTCTTTTCAATTCAACTCATATGCAAATGCAATAATTATATCCGATATGATTTACTCTATTTTGCAATAAACCGCAATATTCCATTTAATATTTATATTTATATTTTATTCTATTGTTTTCGGGTTAGATTTTATATATGCATATATAGTCAGCAATGATCATCACTTTCTATGTTATTTTGAATATTTTTCAATGTTGTTTAAGAAGCTTATGCCTTAATAGTGATTGCTATTGTTGAATGAAAGCATTCGATTGAAACAAATTTAATGAGCCAAAATCATGAAAGCGATAGCTTCTCGGCATAAAATTTTATTTTCACCTTTATGTAAGTTGTCTCATCTGAGTTTTTATTCACTTCAATGAATTTGCATTTGCAAAATTGTGTATTTGCATATATTTGTAATGTATGGACGAATCGATTTATATAAAAGTTTTCTCTCAGGTACCATTAAACTAAAGTAATTAAGCTGATTAACGTAACGTACTCTTATTAGGATAATATTATGAACCAGAATAACATAGTAGAAGAATATTATGGGGGCACACCGTGACATTGCTTGATTGTAGACGAAAACAAAACAATTTTAATTGCAGAATTCTAGTGGTAGAGCAAGGTGTTTTTGCATTATACTTATGCATACACAATCTGCTTGTATTTTCGTTTTTCAACGTTTACTTCAAATTGTACTCCGTTTCATAGCAGCACAATTGAAAGTCGACTATTCGAACGTTATTGTATGGAAAAATTTACGAGTTGTTATTCTTTTCTACTTTATTTCCTTCTCATCTTATAATTTAATATCAGTACTTTGCACTTTTTTTTTTTCGATTTCAAAGCATGAACTTCTGGCTATATTATCATTGTTAAACATTCTTCAACTCATTCCTACCTCAGCAAAGAGATTAGTCCACCGGAACAAAATTGTGGTATGTGGGGAGGGGAGGGAAGGGAAGGGGTATGGGGGCGGGGGTGGTGGTGAGAAGGTGTAGATTTTGATGATGCGGGAGGAGGAGAAAAGGAGGATAACTAATAAAAATGCTGCAGCTGATAGATGAAGGTCTTCTTCTTTTATTAGAGGAAGTTCTTAAACGATGATTTGCTATGCAAAATTGTTCGGATATATCGCTGTAAAATTCCTATCGATATATATTTTTTTTCTAACATTTTTAAATGTTTTTTCTCATTCGACGAATAGCAACGTATCGATCATATAAAAAGTATTGATGATTTTATTCCATCTCATCACTTATATATGAAATATTACATTATTTTTGATCGAATATCGCATTTGTTGAGTAAATTTATAGCGGTGATGAAATTGAAATTGTGTATTTGCTTGTTTGCAATGAGAATAAAAGAAAATCAAGCAAAATATTTAATAATTAGGAAAGCGCATCACGTAGACATGCACAATATGCGTTTTTACAATTTAGTTTTATCAAATCGCTCGATGCGATTGTCAAAATAAAGTGCATTTTGATTTATAAAGAAAAAGATGCTGTAAAAATAGCTCTAAAGGATTATATTAAAAGCGGAAGTGAAACGTTTAATAATGCGTTCCCATAGGAAACTGACGATTAGTAAAAAATCTCAATGAAAAAAGAAGTGGCGGATGGAGGAATTGAACCTTTGCTTTGTGGATGACTGCTGGATGCATTTGCCATTCGGTCATTGATGAATCATCGGAACTAATCAAATATGCAACAAATAGAGTGAAAATAAATGTTAGAATTTCAAAATAATAGGCGTTGTGTATCGTTGAAAATATGTCGGCTATATGGGGAGGAGTGACGTGAGGGAGCTGCGATATGGCTGTCAGCTCACGCGCAAACCGGGCTTGGCGAATGCCTTTTTTAAATAAAGCTATTCGTGCTGCACTCGCTATCGCTAGCTGCTTTCCTTTTCTCTCGATTGCTGTAGAGTTTCTTTCTTCATTTGCAACATTTAAATCACTCATGATAATAAATAATTATTTTTTTCAACTCTTTTAGAGAAAATTCCTTAAACTTGTAAGATAATTAAATTTTTGTAGAAATATGCAAATTTTCTTCTAATTTGATAAAAAAAATCATAAAAATTGATTTATTAAAGGATATTTTGCGATGATAGTAAGCAGTTTATGCGGTGAAGCTCTTTCCGATTTTATTAATCATTATCTCGAACAGGTTAGCATTACATGAAAAAAAAAATTTTCGAAAATTTAAGTCTATAGATCTATTCGAAAAAAAAAGCTTGAAAAATTGTCAAACTTTCAATTTTATTTTATAATCGACATTTGAATTCACCTTCAATCATCATCTTCAAGTTTTAGCTCAAAAGGCTCATTATGCACGTCGTAGTGCAGTTTTTTTCCCCATTTATATCGTGTCATTTGAGCCAATAAATTACCACAATGAATCAATGCATTTAATTGAAATGTACTTCTTTTAGTATGAGGTGTTAGTGGGCAATATTTAGGCAATTTAAAAAATTGGATGAAACAGTTGTTATAATACCATTTCCAGTTCTAATTTTTGTTAATAATTCGACCTTTATGTTCAAATTTTATAAATTAATTGAAATATTTTAAAATTAGAAAAAGGTTTTATTGTTTTTTTAGGAGAAAGGATTTTCTTTTTATATTGGTACTTTAATCAGCTGCATTTTATCATCACATGATGTAATATCGTTTTTTACTATGAAAAAAATTTTTATGATTTTAATATAGAAATTTACCACTCAGAATTCCTTAGATATGAGCATAAAATATAGAGAAATATTTTTTAGTGGATGTTTTCTCAAGTAACGATATCTATTCGTTCTCATTATGAATTAATAGGTTAAGTAGGAAAAATTTGAAGCTCTTGAATCAATTCCGATACTTGAACAGTTTAATTTACTCTTTTAATATTGTTTCATATTCTTTTCTTAACTTTTTAAACTCGTTGAGGTTAATTGTTGAAAGAAAAGTTATAAAAATATTTATCATCCTCAAAAAATATTGACACATTCAACGGCAATCAGCCTAAAATTTAGCTTCTGGTAAAAATTTCTATTTCTTCGCTTTCATATCCTTTTGGAAAAATAAATTTCAAGGATAGCACATTTATAAAACTTTCGGTTGAGCCAGGTTGATGCTTATAATTTACATGATCATGCCTTCTTCATAGGTAGATTCAAATTGTAGACTAAAACAGCTAATATATTTAACTGTCTGTAATTGTGATAAAACCTTAGCTATATTTACATTTGAATGCATTTGTTGATTATTATTTTTATAATAGGATGGCTAGTTTTTGATTAGAAAATTTCTGAAAGTAGAAAAAAAATTTTTTTTAATTAAAAATTTTTCCCAAAAAATTTAAATAGTCATATATCATAGAAAAGTATATAATTTAATGATAATATACAATTGTTGCAGTAGATAATTTCTTCTCGGAAGGGCATTTCACTAGTTGTGTGTTGTTAATCTCGATAGTCGTGAATCGACTAAGCGTCACGATTTATTGAGCGTTGCGCTAAAGTCATTTTTCTTCAACTACTCGTCAAAAAAAAAAATATCGCGACATTCCACTCTTATCCATTGACCATTGCTATCCCCTCTAGGTAATTTTTGTTCAATTTGTTCATTGTTGAATTTAAATTTAATCTTTTAATTTTTTACTTAATAGTAAAATATAATTTTTGCATTTGCTAAATGAGTATTGTTTCATTGAAATTTATACAAAAATAAACACAGAAAAAATTTTTTAAAGTTATTATTTTTATATTTGAAATTTTTTTAGTAATATTGTGAAGAGAAGTCTATAAATCTTATGTCTGTACTATAATAATTCGTTTCTTAATTATATTTCAAAGATATGTATATAATTATAAAATATGTTACCCTATCGCACTTTAGTGGCAATAATATACTTTGAATAAATTGCCAATTAAGTGCTATAATTTGCAAGTTTTATTGAATTATTTATGCGATTCACCACCTAATTAATCGACAAAACAATATGCTGTGAGGCAATAGTAAGTCATTAATGAAAGGTCAATGACGGAAGTGGCCTAGAATAAAGCAGCTGCTGGTATTAGACGTTGGAACTAAGAAATGAAATCAAAAAGGGTATCCACCTCACCCTTCCCCCCTCCACAGCAAATCTCAACCTTCTCATCCCCCCTCCCATCCTTAAAGAGCTATGCGTCGAAGGTGTAATTGTGTCTGTCATTAAGATGCCTTTACTGCAAACTTGAGGAAAGCGTTTACACCGAGTGATGAATGAATTTCTAGCTGTTAGTTTTTCTTAGTTTTCCATTCATGAAAAATCTCTCATAGATCAGCAATTTTTTCCTTTTAAATAGTCTCTTTTGTAAACCAATATTGGAAAAAAAAATTCATGTCATATGGATGAAACTTATGCTAATTTTAAAATGGAGTAGATAAACTTAACAGAATTATTTCTAACATATTCAATTCGATTAAAAAAAAATATTTTATATTGAAATGATTTATTAAATATTATAATATAAAATACTTATGTATGAATATTGCAAAAAAATGTAGTGATAATCGATTGCATATCATAAATTAAAATCTTTTTTTTTTCTGAGAAGTCAGCTTGAATTGATTTAAGAGAAATAAGTGTGAGAAAAAATGTTTCCATCAAACGAACTGAGCCAGAAATTGCTTCTTTCCGGAGACTTATCTCCGGAAAAGTTTTTCCGTCCTGAATTTTTTGTCTCCTTCGAAATTATTGTTGAGAATATAGTTTCTTAGCATTTGAATGCAAAAGATTTATCGTTTATCGAAAACGCTCAACAAATATGCATAGTGTTTAAATTTATGAAAAGGTTTGTGGAGCTGTCTACCCTTATCGATCATCACTTATAATACTTTATCTACTTTTACTATCATACCTCATCAATTAGCTACCTTTATCGGTAACGAATTTTTTCTCATCACTCATTAGTTTATATTATCAGTCTTTTATCGATAAGAAGTATCATTAAGCCTAACCAATCAATAATCTATAACCTAATCAATCAATAACCTATCAATCACCCAATCATTAGCATATTATCACAAATAATTAATCTTCCATTGCTATCCTTGTATTAGATCACAAATCGCTCGTTACTCTTTTCTAACAGCATTTCATATACAACAAAATGATTGGTATAACGTTAAATAACACATTAAAAATAACACATTGAATTGATATGTTTAATGTCTATTATGCGAACAAGTTTGTTCAATTTCATTCCCCATTTATAAATACTAATTAATATACTAATTAAAGAAATAGCGATAATAATTAGAAGCAATAGGAAATCCTGTAGAGAATAGCTAACGGTTGTTACCATTGAGGTCTAATTGATTGCCAAAAGACACCCCCTTCGGCATTGGAAAATCCGATCAGGTCAATAGATAATCTGCAATTATGAATTTGTGAGATAATCTCTCCCTTCGACGTTGAATAGCGTCAATTTCTATATGATATTTCATCTGTTCACCTAACCGGATGTATTCCTATTGCTAATGGAATATATTTTATGGACACTTAGAAAATGAAAGGTTGAGATTATATTGAAAATCTAAGATGAGAGAACATTTATAAATCTAAAAATAAAAAAAAATTCGTTGTAAATTCATATTTTTGATGAACACTATCATTTAGTTCTTTATGTGCTAGAGAATTTCTAATAGTTGCATATCCGAATATCAAGACGGTTTATAAAATACAATCGTCGAATTTTTGGATATCAACCATTCTTTTCGTTTAGAATCAAAATTAAGCGATCCACCCCCGCAGTAATCTTACGTCATTCACAATCCACGACCTACCGTATGAATCTACACACATGAATCAGATGAATCTACCGTATAAATAAGGTCAAGGATGGGAAATACAGCGGTTGTATCGGTCGTACATTATAGAAAAACGAATTTCGAACTTTTTATATCGTTGAAGAATTTCGTGTTGAAGGTTTCTATTTGTGCATAATAGCCGTTTTGTTCTAGAAAAATCACTGTAAGCAGGACACCTACATAAAATTACTCAAAGCAATTTTAGAGAATAAGTAAATTTTTCATTTCGGAATATTTTTTCATTAACCGGAAGGCTTTTTCAGAGAACTAAGCAATTCGAATAGGCGACTTGCTTCGTTACCTTCCAATAGCCCTAATGATCATGCCTCAATCGTCCGAGATTCGAAACACTAAAAAGATCTTTCCGGAAAAGGAAAAAGGATTTTTCATCAACATTACCCATTGGCTAGATCTAAACATTCGCTAGTATTTTACTGAGCATTAAAAAGTACCATATTATTGCGTACGTTATGAATTAAATGCTTTAACTATTGAGCAGTAATTAAGCCTTTAATAAACTTAACTTTTCAGGGAACGTTAACATATCTATTTTAAAGCAAACGATAGAGAATTGAAGTAAAAGGCCCGAGCGGGTGACTAGTAGATGGTTTACCGCCCGGACCCGTTCCTAATCTCGGCTATATTTGCTGCTGTCGTTCTTGTGCTTATCGTCTATCGTACTCCGCATTTGCTTTCACGATTCAACGCACATAACGTGCCTTGGCTACAATTCGATTCAGGTGAAAATATTTCAAATAATGCCAAATTTTTGTTAATATTATAATTTATGGTAGAAAATATATGAAAAAGTTGAGTGTTAACTAACAATTTTTATCTTTTTTTCTAAATTTTTGAACATCACATCTAACCTGACAATAGCATCTGAAACAAACGAGAAGAGGAAGAGCAGAAATATTCTCGAGGAATTATGATCTTTGGTCTATAGGTTTAGCTAGCAGGAGTTTATTAACAGTTCATACTTGATAAGTAAAGGTGAGTTAAGCAATTCGACAATCGTTTAAAATTTACTTCTCCTTAAAATTTCAATAGTCACGGTTTTATTTAATAATAGTCATCCGATAGGATAAGGCAATCAGAGCTATTTGAGAATATTCCAAAAAAATTTTCAGGATTCGATTGCCTCTTAAATATTATGATTTCAATAATTTTATAGCAAATCACTTGATAGGCCGGATTATCGAACGTTGTGCACGCTGTCCGCCACAATGCACTTCCACCTTGGTCTCATCCTCGCCATTCTCGGCTAGGTTTTACCCCAATCGTTGTAGGGTACTGAGGCCCATTTCCGTGCATTGTTTTAGCCATTAGATGACGCCACCTCGCTGGCTAGGCGAGCAGGCCATTACCTCTCTTCGAATTTAGCCGGTCCTCAACCTCTAGCAGGCATGGTCTGGTGATTCGGGGTATGAATCGACCACGCTGTAGGATTGACAGTTCAATACCTTTGTAGCATGGTTAGACCTGCTGGGGCTTACGCTCCGCTACCATAGCTATCGAACGACCGTTGCCACCACTGCGCCACGATGAGGCACCGAAGGAGGATTTTGCAGCGGAATTTTATAGCAAATATCTGAAAAAAATTTCATTGCAGAGAGTTCTTTTTTTTTGAGTGAATCACCTCATTGAAGAGAGTTCCATGCAAATCGAACCTTCTCTTTCTCTCTCAACCCCTCCCCCCCCCCCCTTCNTCCGTCTTTCCTTTTGAGCCCATCAAGAACCTCTTCGCTCTCTCTTCCATGCGTTTGGCTCTCCTACATGGCTTTACAGGATCCATCCAAGTCAAAGCCGGCGTTGCATAGTTGAAAATATCTAAGTCGGCCGCATTTGGAAGGCAAACGGACGATACTTCTTTATCACCTTCATTTTATTTAGCTCTTAATATTAACATCAGGAAAATACTTCATTCACCTGTACTTTTTTCCCCGTAAATCTCTAAACTACCTTTCCTATGACGCACGTTTGAAGCTTGCGACATTATTTAGAACAAAAAGATATGCGGAGAATCGAACACTTGTTGCAGCAGCAGCGCTGGGCAATTGTAAATAGCCCGTAGGAGGTAAGAGTGGAAAAAAAAATGAAAAAAAAATTAGCAGAAGAGAGGAAAAAAAATTGGATTACTTAGCGCAATAGCATAAGACTCACGATATGCAATAAAAACTACCAAAAAAAAAAACCCATCCACATGGTAAAGTAATCAATGAATGGCATTGCACCGGCTCGAATATTAAACAAATCTATCGACTATACGATCAAAATGCAAGGAAGTCATATATGCTGCAGTTTCCACTAAGCATCACCACCATCCTATCACACCAAAAACACCGCATTGAAATGATGCGACTTTGTAAATTTCCTCTTGGTAAAATTTTTCTCCTTTAGCATTTTGATAAGATGACCACTAACAATAATGCTTTAAAAATTTTCTCAGCTCCTAAAGGGAAGGAGAGAGAAAGAGGGGATTCGCTCTTCCTCTCCAGCAGTTGTAGATCTGTTTTATCTACTTTGCTTGTTTTGTTGTTTTTGACAAAAGATTGCGGAACAAACATTTAATAAAAAGCTTAGCTGTGATAATCCCTCTGCTTTCATAAAGAATTGAAAATTTGCTATTTTCAGAGGACGCAATCAGCACAAAACATTTTCTCCATCTACATGATCAACAGTGGAGATTTTCAAATTTTCCAGGTATCTTATTTCTTGAGGATATTTAAACGAGGATTCATTTACAATAATCAAGCAGCAAAATGCTTCTTCAAAGAGTGATCTCAAAATCACGAGCAGTTCGAAGAGTTTTTCTGGGAGTATGTGTATCCGTGTCTGTCCGTGTCTGTGTCTGTCCGTGTCTGTGTCTGTCCGTGTCTGTGTCTGTCCGTGTCTGTGTCTGTCCGTGTCTGTGTCTGTCTGTATGCGTGAGTATGTATGTGCATATGTACCCACGTGTATGCGTGCATGTACGCATCGCACTTGCTTGAGTTATTGTTAAAATTTACCTCTCTGCTCTTTCTTTATCTTTGAGAATTGACTGTTAAGTCATTCGTTCTTTTCGGGGCACACTACGACAAGATCATGTCTGAATCTACGTATGTATGTGTCTGCCTATTCGATACCAACATGCCAACCACAGTATCTACGGCAATAGAATTTGGTCCATATAATTCGTAACATATGTCGGCCTTAAAATTCTTGCATTCGTTATAGTCCATCATGATGTAGTTGTTGAATTATCAATGCTATGAAACGCTATAAAATTTACCCATCAAATGCGTTCTACCATCATTTGAGCTCCACAATCATATAAGTCGAAAAACCGAATGATCAAAAAAATGATTTTTTGGCTTATGTGATCGACTGAATCGATATGAAAATATATTATTCGGTATATTTCTTTAGCTGACATATTTAAATGATCAAATTGCAAATATTCTTTTCAACTTTTTTTGGCGAACTTTTCCGCCAATTTTTATAAATCCTAGAGCGCCACATTTCAAGCTTTACAGTAGCCTGAGTTGACGATTTACTAACGCATCGATCATTAGTGCATGGCTACCCGCATTTATGCGTTTATATGCTCGTTCGGCGCCGAGGTGTTTTAGGTTGTCCGGAAGGCGTCGTATACGGGGCCCATTATCACATCGTTTGATCTAAGCTCATCGATCATTTCCCGCATGGAGCCGCTATTCATTGTGACAGACAAAAATTTTCTCGTTTGATATATAGACTATGAGAGTAACCTTCTGCTGATTTCCGCTTCGTTTCCAATAATGCCGCACAACATAGCAATAAGTGTCCCTTTCCCCCCTTCCCCTCCCCCTCTCCCTCTCCCCTCCCTTCCTCCTCCCCGTTCCCTCCTCTGCTCCCTCTCCGCTCCCACAATCCACCACTGAGTATACACCAAACGTCAAACATGTTTAATTCATTAGCAAAAACAATCTTTTTCAAGCATTTTTGAAGTTTTATCGTTTCTTTGCATCTCAGAATTTAATAATGGCTTATCTGAGTTCATCAAAAGTTTTTAGCATAGGAAAGAAAGTTGCCGTTTTAAGAGATTTTATTTGTTGGTGATATGAAGCTTGTTCTACTTGATTTATTGATGCAAAAAATGAATTTAATGAATTTTGTCGTTAGGTTCAACACACCGGTGTGTTCATAATCATAGTAAACATACTTAATAATTTAATTCCGCCAGTTCTTGATCAATTGCATTTATTCCACTGCATTCTTGACCACCTTTTTCAATAGTAAATCGACCACTGTATTTGTTGCACTGTTGGTGCCATCACATGAGTACTTTAGTAGGGAGTTGAAGATGGATGATGAATTAGACGAACATCACCTATTAGGGTTAAATACGTAAAGAGTAATAGAAAACTGATAATTACCGGAAATAACCGGAAATAGCGATAGAATAAACCGGATTAGACGTTTTAACAAATTAACAAATTAGACATTTTTTATTTCTCTTTCAGTTGAAGTAATTTTTTTTCCAATAAAACAGTGCATAATTTCAATGCAGCATAAGATTTTACGGTAAATAGTGAACGCAATGATCATAATTAGATGAAATGATTTATGCATTGTTATTAGAGATAAAAAGATTGGTGAAAAAGTATAACAAAGAAAATACTATCGAAGGAATAAATTACACAGCTAGCAACTTTAATTTTTTTTTCTTCTTTAATTTGCAGAGCCGAAATAAATATGCAATATCTTCGAAATCTCTCATCGACTAAATAAGCTCATAGAAATATTTACCGCAGAAATGATTTGCAAAAGACTATTAATTGCAATAATTAACGTAATTACCGGAAGATGGTAATTGCTAGCTTGGGAATCTTTATCGTTTCTTGTAGTAGGCAATTTTCTATTTAGACAATAATTGCCGTCTAACATTAACTCCGAATAGGCGGTAAAGATAAAACCGAGATAAAACTCCGTTTATTGACCGTTAGTAATTTTCGCCCAACAATGCAATAATCGGACTAAACTTTGCAAAGATCTCTATATAAAATTGCAAAAAATTGTGCATTCAGATGATTATGGTGATTGCAATACAATATGGATGGAAAATGAATTCGTATCACCTCGAGAATTTTTAATGCATCGGGAAAAAATTGGAAAAGGATGGAATAAAAACGTTTATGATATCGGTGGACGAGCGCTGAAGACTCTAAATCTTAAGGGAAACGCAATTTGGCGATGTCAACATGAAAGTAATCAATTCAATGTTAGTTCTATTAATATGCTTATCACTACTTTATATATTATCATATGATTAAAAGCATTATAAATTAGATAGCTCGAATATGCCATAAACTCTCGCATTCCTTGAAGATTTTGGAAAATTACATCTTTCCGGATGATGAGTCTTAGTGAATGAAACGTTTTTGGATGTTATAAAACGAAATAGTAATGGAGATTATAGATAAAATTGTTTATTGTATTATTATTTTGTTGCTTTTTTTTGCTATCTTTGTTATGCTTTATTGTCGTAATCATCAGTTATGAGCTTAGAAAGTGGTATATGAAATTTAAGACGATAATTCAGGTTGTATTTTTCAAAGTAACCAAAGAAATGCGTCATATAAATAACGGCAAATTTAAAAGGAAATGGGTGTTGTTGCACTGAATTTTTCTTGGACTTAGTAAATACACCTCGAAAACGGTGTTTTGTTGGTCGATTTAAGGCCACCAAAGCAAAAGCCTTGCCTTTTGGCACAATCATCGATTCGCATAAAGGGTTTCATAGAAAGTTTTGAGGCATCTTGAAGCTAACCAAATCCATAATGCCATTTGTTGAAGCCTTTGAGGAATCCAAAATTTATGAAATTTCAATAGTTGTTCTGAAAGGAAACCGATCGATACTACATGGATATTCGTAATTGCAAACTTCTTTGAGTCTATAGGTATATGAAATAGAAAATTTTTGCTGATATATCATCGATTATATTTGGAGTTGAAAATATTTCCTTTGATTTTATTACTATTATAGTCAATTTTATAGAATAAAATTATTGAATTTAATAAACGCTCTCAATATTTAAATAATTTAAATAACAAAATGATACAATTTTCGACTAAAAAGTTTCAACTTGTAAAAGTCATTATTGTTGTAATGTAATCAACTGACTCTAGGGAAAATGCTATTGATATACTCTAGACAAGTCTTTTAAAAGTTACAAATTACATTGAATTGTTAAGGATTTCATCTCTAAATACTAAGGTTTTTGATTCTAAACACAATTGCATTTTGCAGTTTGCAATTTGCAACTTGCACTTACTTCTAAATTGCAGTTTAATGCTTCAGCCATGCAAATTGTAAAAATATATGATTGATGAAAATAGAAAAATTCGATTTGCGCGATCAAATATTATTATTATTATTATTATTATTTTATTTTTTTTAAGAATGAGGATTGCCTTGATTCGGCGATTAAAAGATTTGTGCGTGAAATTGGAGTGCTAATCGATCTACAAGGAGATTTCAATGTTCCAAAGGTGAAAATTATTTTTATTTATTCAAAAAAAAATTCNTGCATCGTCCGATTAAATGAAGTTCATCTATGTGATGTTAGCATTGTTGCTATTGCTGCCCTGCCTGGTTTAGTAACATGCGTTACGCTTAGATGTATCGTAAAATCTTGATTTGCTCGTCGAGATCTCTTCTTCATCCCCCACTTCACCTTTGTCTCTTCAGTGACACCCCTTCATGAACTGTAGGGAATTTACAAGCCTATGGGCACAATTCGAGGCAGTGCGGTGTTTATAATCCTACATTCAATGCGCATTACGATACTCAGAATGCTAATAAAGATCTTTTTCTATCCCTTAAATTACGCTTGAAACCTTGTTTGACTGCAAAGATGTAAATTCTTTTTTTTTCATAGTTTGTTTGCTGAAAAAATCAAAATATTCAAGATAATGCGGTTAGAATTTATTGAATTCGAGGGGACTTTGGAGACCTTCAATAAAAAATTTGCATACATGAAATATATGCAAATTTCTTAATAACTTTAAAAATCGATGAGTTTTTTTCAGTGCTGGTGGCTGAGCTTGAAATATAGCTTGAGAAGTCATCTTACAGTTTACAAAGTTTTCTCGAAATAAAAGTACCCTATATATATATACATATATATATACATATATATATATATGAAGCCGCCATAGGGCACTTTTGTGAACGAAAAAAAAACGCTTTCCTGGGAAATGAATAAGCCTCATCTGTACATCGGTGTGTTCAAAGGATTTCGAACTGACAGTGATGTTTCTATGGCGCTTCTTTTCTTTGTTCAAAGAAAATCCATCCGTTGGTTTTGTGTGCATATCGGTTTTTGCCTTTTGCATTTACCGATTTCTTAGCTATTATTTCCAGCCATCTGTCAATTAATCGCAATTATAGCGCGTTAATTTAATCATTCATTCAACGACCGCTCTAATCAAGACCATTTTATAGCTGTCACTTTGAAACTTCATTTAAGAAAACGACTATAGATTGAAGGAAACATTTCATAAAAATTGTAATAAAATTTTGAAGCATTTTCATTTTAAAAATCAAATAATAGTCGATAATTGCTGCAAAAAAAAAGAAAAAAGAAACAAATTGATGTGCATTGAGATAGTTAAATTTTTTTTTTGAACTGTAAATTCTATCGCATCTTTTGAAGTTCAACCTGTTCAACCAGTTTATTCGCTCTATTTTCCACACATTGACGATTTCAAAAGAAGTACTGAAAGGTCAATGAAAAGAATTTTCATCCGTAGGTGGTTTTACTACTTTCTGGTAGACGATCAAAAACGAACAAGTCGAATCGACCGAATTTTCTGATTTGCCAATTGCGCTGATTCGATCCTAAAAGTTGATGAAAATTTTGGGGGATTAGTCACTATCCGGCAGGTTATTGAACTCATACACTATTAAGTGTATTAAAAATATTTGCACCGGGGCACTTGTGGGATTCTAATCTTATTTTTCTTACATTTTTACAAAAAATTTATGCAAAATTACCTCTTACGTGTACATTATGGCAATGTTTTGTCAGCGCATACTGTACATGTGAATGTAAATCTCTGTGTTTGCTTGTTTGTCGGTGTGATAGCCTTAGCTTGGTAAAACGATACAGCTGAAATTATTAGATTTGTTGAATGCAATGTAAGTCATCGGCTGACCTTCAATACTTTCTTTCATGTTGATCCAACGGCCTCAGCATAAGCTAGAGAAATTTAAAAGGGAAGCAAAGTTATTTGCATTTTTCGTGGTCGGTTTTTCATTCTATATCGGTCAGATTACAAAGAGGGAATTTTTGCGAGAAAACTTATATGAGCACCTAAGTTATTAATTAAAGCATGAAGGTATCGTTCTTCATAGTTATTATGTTTTGATGACTCATAATCGTGTGGATTGTCAGGTGAAGGTCAGATGAAGGAAATGCAAGAAAAAACGAGTATCTTATCAATTTTTTTTCTGCGGTTTCCAATTGTATCCATTATTTTCTTTAGAAAAGATGAAATTCGTTCGAATATATAGAATTATATCTTAGTCCATGATGCTTTTTGTTGAGAAGTTCGAGCACGACAGGTCTCATGTCAAACGTTTGAGACGAGCAAGTGAGTCGAGTTGTACGAGCTAACGCTTGAAAATTGATCCTATAGAATCATAAATAAATCAACTTATTCAGCATTTTCGACAAGTTCTTTTAATGACTTATTTATTTAGTTATACGCATATTGTATTCCTCGTGATGCACATCAAGATGCGGAACGTGTTGCGATGTTAATTGAGGCTGGTCAACCAATTGATATGATAATGCTTGTACAACTCGATTGGTTTAAACGTCTTCAGCTATTTATTGAAATTGTCGATTTCGTAAAGAGAATACATCCATATACGCTTAACGATCTCAGAAGACAACAGGTTTGTTGATATTTAAGAGTATTTTTTTTTTTTGATATTGCTCCCAAATTAATTTAATTCAAGTATTTGTTAAAATATTTAAGTATTTTATGCATAGGTTTGTATCTCATGTGTCTGTGAGTGTGTCTTTATGTGTGCGGTTATGTGGTATGTGTGTATATATGTGCGTGTATGTGTGGGAATATCTGCATATAGTTCTGATGCTATTTCTTCATAGATTAACCTAGGCAAGGAGAGATAAATTCATGTTGGCAGATGTGCCTATTTTAATGTCGAAGCCTAGAATCCTGAACGAGTTTATAGTTTTCTTACAACGAAAAAGAGTGTTGTATAATAATATCATAATTCATTGAAAATAGAGGACCGGTTTACTGTAATGTTATACTCAATGCCTAGATGAACTTAGCCTTTATTTCGTTGCTATTTAAATAATGTCTCATGCTTTTGCTTTATTTTCTAAACTTGAAAAATAAAGCTTGATTTTATGCGACCTAATCGAGCGAGAAATTAGTTTCATTAAAGAGTTTTTCAAAAATTCTCTATATTCATAAAGCATCGCATCGCTTATTTTCGTATGCCTTTGACATAAAATTTGGCGGATAAACCGAAACTATACGATAATCTCATGCCTTCTAATTTGTCATCATTACTTCTCATATATCGTCTGCATTAATTATTAAAGCTCAATGGTGCAATAAAATATGCAAGTCAATTTTGTACGACATCCTGTCGATTGTGGCCAAAAAAACAAACTTTTTTTTGATTGATAATTGCTGTTGTTGATTTATTTCCTAGAAAAATGCGTTGCTAGAAGATTTGCTTTTGTTTTTGAACGAGCAGGCCATCGATTAGTTTAATTTAATGATCAGAAAATTAGAGAGCATAGATTGTGCAATTTCATTTGATAGATATTCCCATTTCTTATTTATTTGTTTTATTTTTCTCAAATTTCAGTTTGTTCTTATCAATGATAAACCTGCATATGTCGATTTCGATGATGTTTCTCTACATGACGATTCTTCAGGTAAATTTTATTTTCCATTCTATACTTTCAAAACTTCAATTATTTATTCATACAGCAGAGCGGTTACCTTTAATCTTGATGCTATTCGAAATCGATAGCCACAAAATAAACCAGATAAAATGAGAGCTCAGTTGAAATAGCTTTATAGATAAGCATATCTAAACAAGGGTCGTATTCTTAATGCAATAAATGCAAAAGAAAACAGCAGAAAATGCTAAACTGCAAAATGCATCTTTTGATCATTTGCAGCAAAACAAAATTATTATCGATCCTTGGGCCCGAGCTAGCATCTCTAAGTTCAGACTATCGCCTGCAGCTTAAAAATGGCTCTAAAAGTCAGTAGAAAATCTCCATTTTCAATTTATTTCATAAAACTATAAAAATTGAGCTAATTGACTTTTAAATCAACCTAAAAATATGATTTCATTTTTGGCCAATTGAAGAAATTTCTTTTCAGATGTAAAAAATCAAACCGCACGACTTCTTTATAATGCATTCATAAAGGATCTCTTTTGGTACGGTAATCCGGAAGAGGCATCCGGAATCATCGAATCGTTACGAGAGCGATACGATTCAAATATTTTATCAATTAAAGAAATTGAAGCGAACACTTGTCGTTTAAAGAGATTACGTGGTGAATATTCACATTGTTAATGTGAATATTTACTTCCGAAGTTACATATTTGAAATTATTAGAGATGAGTTGTGCCAGTGAAAATTTTTATGGGAATTATCCACATTTTATTGTTGAGATCAATATTTAAAGCTGTACTTCCATTGCATTTTTTTCTAAGTTTTGAAAATCTAAAACGATAACCTAGACCTACAAATGTATAAAAGTCAAACAAAAAAGTGAATGTTTTAAANATATATATATTTCACTGTGCGATTTTTTCAATCATATAAATGAATGAAAATAGCAGAATTTTTTACAATTTTCCCCCAAAAAAAATTATTTGCATTAATTATGAAAAAAATTTCTCTCAATTTTTAGGAAGTTTTTTCTACGATGATGAATTCAGCTTGGATTTTGAAATTTTCATAGAAACTTCTTCACCAGCTCAAGCAGCCGGTTGGTTTGAGGAGGAAAATTTGAGGTTTTTTTGCTAAACTTTTCACATTTTTGAGCAAGAAATTTACATATACTCTTATAATTTCCATTACTTTTAACGAGGCTCACTAAACGTTTTTCTCACGCAATTTCCATTACTTTTATAAATGCAGATTTTGACGTTATAGAGTGATTCGTTGAGCTTGTAAAAAGATTTTTTCGAGTCCTTAACAGATCAAAATACATGGAACATTTATAGTAGTGGCGGATTTGAGAAAAACGTAGTTAAATTTTTTAGAAAAATTTCTGCCAATTTTTTCTTTTTTTTTCAAACAGAGTTTTGGCGAAAATTTATCTTGAGTAAAAAATTAACTCTAACTAACCTTTGAGTTATATTGAAAATTTTCTTTTTGAGCATGAATTTAGGAAAAATAATGCTGTTATGACTAAAACTAATGAAAAATATTGTGAGAAAATTAGAGGAATTGAATTCTCGGAAAACGCATGCGAATAATTTCTTCTTTAACTTTGAAACAACACATTAAGAGAAGTACAAAATTCCTTTGAGACTATAGTGTTTNATTTTTTACAATTTTCCCCCAAAAAAAATTATTTGCATTAATTATGAAAAAAATTTCTCTCAATTTTTAGGAAGTTTTTTCTACGATGATGAATTCAGCTTGGATTTTGAAATTTTCATAGAAACTTCTTCACCAGCTCAAGCAGCCGGTTGGTTTGAGGAGGAAAATTTGAGGTTTTTTTGCTAAACTTTTCACATTTTTGAGCAAGAAATTTACATATACTCTTATAATTTCCATTACTTTTAACGAGGCTCACTAAACGTTTTTCTCACGCAATTTCCATTACTTTTATAAATGCAGATTTTGACGTTATATAGTGATTCGTTGAGCTTGTAAAAAGATTTTTTCGAGTCCTTAACAGATCAAAATACATGGAACATTTATAGTAGTGGCGGATTTGAGAAAAACGTAGTTAAATTTTTTAGAAAAATTTCTGCCAATTTTTTCTTTTTTTTTCAAACAGAGTTTTGGCGAAAATTTATCTTGAGTAAAAAATTAACTCTAACTAACCTTTGAGTTATATTGAAAATTTTCTTTTTGAGCATGAATTTAGGAAAAATAATGCTGTTATGACTAAAACTAATGAAAAATATTGTGAGAAAATTAGAGGAATTGAATTCTCGGAAAACGCATGCGAATAATTTCTTCTTTAACTTTGAAACAACACATTAAGAGAAGTACAAAATTCCTTTGAGACTATAGTGTTTCACTGTCACAGACTTTTGCAATGTCTCAATCGGTTAAGCTTTTCGACGGTCATCCGAAGGTCGAAAGTTCGCTTCCATATGCTATTAATTATTTATGAATAACATTTGTTAAAAATCGTTAATTGTTTTATTACATTTTAATCGATGTTGTATTGTTTGCTGTTCGAATGCTCCGCTTGTAACAGGGTATTTGTGTACAGGAGTATTTTGCTGTTGGCATTTTTATTGAGCTCAATGAAATCGCTTCCATTGTTAATATTCTTGAACTCGAAAAAAAAATTTTTTTTTTCATTCATTCGTTGATGGAAACAGGATTATACATTTAAAAAGTAATGAGTATTTGTGGGATGGGAAGGGAGGGGTTAAAATCAGATGGCTAAAGGTGAGTTAGGTCCTCTAATGTATTTTCAACAGCAAAATTCGAACAAGGGGTTGTTTTTTGTAGCATTTACGAAAGCTTTATTGTGAACCAGAAAAGAAATCATTTAAGTCGAATTCCTTGAAAATGCTTACATTTCCATGAATGTTCCCTCAACTATGTCTCCATCTAAAGAATGTCCTATTTTGATAGTTCGTTCGGAATCGTTTTTCACAGAAGGAATTTGGAAAAAACAAGTTCGCATAGCAAGCATAAATTTCAAAAGATGCAATGTTTGTTTTGAATGAATAATAGATCGAGATTGATTATCGGGGATAGGTAAAAAAAATATCAGAAGCTTTCAACGAATGTAGCAAAAATTTCGATTATTTTTGCAAATATTTTGCAAAGAACACACTGGAAAATTAGTAAGCCCCCATATAACAATGTGCCTGTCATTTCGACATATCCCTTTGGTCGTTGAGAGAAGGTTGGAGAGGGAGGAGGCGAGAGGGGTGGGAGGGGAGGGATAAAGTTGTGCAGGGTCATCACAAGAAGTTTAATGTTGTTGCAGTGGAAGAGATGATAATCCACCTTCGATGGGTGTATGTAAAATGATATAGACTTGGCATTCTTCTTAAGAAAATGTCATCTAAATAAAGAAACGACTTGGCTTTCGAACCATTTGAAGATAACCTATCGCAATGGGTGACAGACAGTTGAATCACCGTCAAATACCACATCTTCGAGGATGCAAATGCAGAATGTGTTTTTTAAAAGAACAAATCATGAGGACAGCTCGCTGAAAACCACAGCCGAAGAGGTGATGAACGAGATGTTTAGGAATCCGGAAAAAGAAAGACTTCAAAAGAATTGAAAATGGATGAAAAAGAAATTGAGAAAAACAAACTATTGCAATAAAAGAGTATTGTAATAATGTCCGTATTAATGAAATCACCATATACAAATCGGGTGCAAGCGATGATTTGGTTGCAAAATGAAACGATTAGGCATGATGCGCTTTTTAGAGGGTTGAAAAAAAATTTTTTTTTTTCGACTATTCCACTTTCCCGATGCATGTCTCTTTTAGTTTCTTCATTACAATGTCGGCCGCTTTCACATGTGGTGGAAGAGTTTTTAGTGCTGCTGTCGCATCCTAAATAAATTATTAATAATTTTCGCCTAAATATAAATAATAATATTATTCAATCTTTTATATCATTTCTTATGAAACAATTTCAGTGTGTACTTAAAATTATATAGCCTATATTTATGAAAAATTATTTCATTTATGAAAAATTATTTTCGATGAAAATATGTAAGAAATATGGATTTAATAGAGGAATAATTTCGAGTAATTTAACTCAATACTAATTAAGCGTCGATCGAATCCATTATTTTGGAAGTCATCTTTACAAGAAGACATCGAACGATAGAGTGAGAAAAATTGAAAAATGTTAAACAACTTAATGGGAATTAGCGGTATTTTAAAAAACTAACTAAACTCACTTGTCCGGCTTTATTGAGAATCGCTTTGCCTCCAGGATGTTCTTTATAAAATGACGTCATGTCATGAACCTGAAATTATTGCATTCTTTTATGTAAAGTGATAGGTGGTCATTTTTGTTCAAGTATGATATAACGCAAATCATCTAACTTGACGATTGCATTAGCAAGAAAATCGAATTGCATCGTTACCTTAACGATTCGAAATAAAACCTTCTAAAATTTTCACTTTCCAATCACAATCGATAATATTTGAATGAGGTGGTTTACTTTTAGAGGTTATGTTGGAATATTCAAATAGCTTCATTAAACGTGTTAAGCTCGAATATTGAACTTTGTCCAAGAGGTAAAAGTTACAGCAAATTTCATCGCCGGGAGTCACATTGAGATAAACCTATAAAAAACCGCTTACAGGAAACTGCTCGCTCGCAATAAACATGTGACAAGTGTAACACTTCCTCTAGATGAACAATCTACCGGAAATGTAGCACATATGAGCGTCACATGAAACAGATAAATTAAGTGGAGATATGGTTGATAAGTGATACTGATAAGGTGATAAGTGGAGCTGATAAGAGTGCGCTGATTAGCAACTGGATGAAATAGTAGCTGAATGAAGTAATATTTATTGAAAATTTGATTATCTATTGTATCATCGTGCATGTAATTTATACTTACAGCTCCATCGTAAATAATCCATAGATCGTTTTGGGTGTTGTGTTTAGCGACTTCTTCCTTTGTGTATTTTTTATTCCCACAGGCCATTGCTAAATCCTGAAATACTAATGCATTTGTGATTAGATTCTTCGTGTCTATCTGAACTCAATTTGTGGATTCCAATATATTGCAGTGGTGCCGGTAATTATTTATGCAATTGTGTGGATGAACGAAGGAAAGAGGGAAAGAGGTGGAGGAGAGGGCATCAGGATAGGGAAGGGACTAGCAAGGATGGAGATGGTAGCACTCGTTCCTTCGTTCCTGCATATGAGAGGAAGCTAAGATAAAATTCGAGGGTAGTACGGAAATGACTTGTTGCAAGAGGTGGCCTCGAGATGTTTCTTTACTTTGCAGCAATGCCCACCTCACTGTGCTTCAAGGTGTTTTTTTCTAAACTTAACGGTTGGAATGTTTCTGTTTCTTCGCTGAAGAGAGGAGATAACGAAATTGCACCTAGAAGGAGAGTTTTTTAGATTGTAAGAGAGAATGACTTCAGTGAAGAGGAAGGAAGCGGAGAGGAGGTCTCTCACGCATTGGAATAAGCGCAAAGTCATATTGTTGATAGTTATGAAAATGTTTGTCTAATATTAGTAATTAATAGTGTGAGGAAAGATAATGGCACATTTTTCTGCAATCACCTTCTCCCTTCCCATCCTGGGATATTTCTAGTGTTTCCTAAGCAGCCTAGCAAGAAATCGATTTTACAAAAAATAATTTTACGAAGATTTTCCCGAAAGAGAACAATCTTTTTTGCTCGATCGGCAAGAAATATTCAAAACAAAACGGATGAAAATTTACTCCTCCTTGATTTCAGTGAATTAAACTCAAAGACCGCATCCAGAGTTTATAAATTAGGACGTTAAATTTGCGAAAAATTGGCCATGTCCTTCAGCGAGCTAAATTTAAATATAAATGTTTTTTTTAATAATACCACTGATTTTTATAATACTCTTGCAAAAAAAAAAGAAACCGATGTGCTGCAGCAATCGGATTCTGGATCTACAATATGCTTGAAACATATAAAGAAAAAAATTGTGAGTTAATTTTGATAGGAAAAATGAGGCACGTTTGCCATAGATTCATAAAACAATCGCAAGATTTCATACCTGGGAAAGTTTTTTGATCTGGAAAAATTTTTCCCAGGAATGAGAACCTAGCGTTGAATTATTTTGTTGGATTTTCTATGGAAGAACTCATAAGATCTCTATTTTTTCAGCAAGGTACGACGATTGGCAAAATTTTTTTATTTTTTTTGATTGATTCCAAAGTTTTCTGCTTCTTTTTCCAAAAATCTTTCAGGGGTGTTCTGAAGAAAAACAGTTTGCAATTTCGAAACTACTGCAACAATCTATTTCAGAAGAACTGCACCTAATTTGTTATGGAAGAAGAAATAGGAAAGCGAGTCAGGTAAATTGGAAGAGTACGTGCTTTTGTGTTCAGTTCAGCTGACCGAACAGCTCACAAATGACTGATAAAAATTAAATATATAAAACAATGCTTTTCATATTATAAGTGGGCTGATAACCTTTGCAAATGATTCACGAAATTACTTTTCTTATGGTTCAATCAATGGAAAATGCAAGTTGCTTTTTTAATGTTTTGAAAACTATAACTTCGTTTTTTTAAAACTGATAGATCAACCTGAAATATGGTAAAAAAAGGCAATCCTGTCGCGGATATAATATCCTCACACAAAGAGGATTTAAAACAAATTGGCGCTTTCATATTTCGTTGCATTAATCCAATCAAATGCCCAAGCAATTCAGAACAATAGCCAAATTTTAATACTGCACTAATACATTTTCTTTTGAAACTAATCGATCGCCCGAATAAATTCTCGATGGAAAATTTCATTTTTTTCAAGGTCACTTTCTTGTGATTCTAAGTCAAAATTGACTTATCATTATTATTAGACATTTAACGATCGTTATACACAGAGACAAACAAATAGACACAACGGTATCATCAATCGTTTCGGTTAATATTTTTTAAATTGTAAAAAGAAAAAGCGAAAATTTGGTGCAGTAAAAACTTTTTTTAACAGTAATTAGATAGATGTGTTGGACGGTAACACGAAACGATATGCAATTCATATTTCACCTATCTGACCAACCAGTTTCATAAGCTATTAGCAGGGAAAAAGCAACAGAAAAAAAAAACGAAAAAAGACACGTGGAACAACGCCGTAATTTCCTTCTAACTAAGCTGAACGTCTCTATAAATCTTTCATAAGAGGGAGTTTTTCTCGTGAACGCTCGATGTAAACTTAAAACTTGACGCCTATTTATTTTGTGTATTTTTTTAAAAAAAAAGCATGTCTATCAAGTCTCTATCAATATGAAACTCCAAATTGTCGCCTTATGATGCTAATTACATATGAAATGTTACAACTATACTTTAAATAAGTGCCTAATGTTTACTGTCGTATAAACAAACAAACCCATAAAAACAAACATATAGACAGACATATACAGAGATATGGTATTGATGCCATGTGCTTTAATAAAGCGAGTTTGTGAAAGTTAATTCCATTAGAAGCCAGCTTCAACTGAATATGAGTCATAAGGTTATTCATCGATCATTGACTTAGGAAAATGGCGCAAATGGCCGGTCAGATATGTTGAAATATGCGAAATGTAAGTTATAATTATGTTTTGTAAAATATATTTTCAAAAGATTTGCAAATTATTGTGGGTTTTCACTGCAATATGCAATTCATTCGTGTATTTCGATCGGAATTGTTAAAATATCTCTCGAGAGCGTGCGAAATACTTAAAAGCTGCATAGCTTAACAAAAAAAAAATCTCTCGGCTATTCATCGCCTAGCACTACAAAATTCGTTGTATATGTCTGTCCATAGGTTATCTGTCTATCACTGTTATGCACTTTTATTTCTATGTGCCAATAGTTCAATTCATTTCTAATTATTCCTCATAGCATCTCACTTCTGTTTACTTCTGAAATCCCTTAGATAGTGGCAGCTAATTTCTTATTATTTTCGGCTTTTTTTTTTGCTTATATAGTCGGCTAGTGACCATAGACTGAAATGCAAGAAGTTCAAATCGTGTTTTGCACGATCAATGATAAAAATGTAGACTGATAGGTTAAGGAAATTGCATATGCAAATTTTAGTCGCTATTAAGATTATAGGAGACCTGAAGTTAGAGAATTTGCAGCTTGAAAGAAAAACTTGGCCATATCTAATTTTTGTAGAATTTAATAAGTAGTAATTTACATCGTTGTAGTTTTGCTCACAGTAAACCAAAGCTCCCATACAGACAGACTGATAGACAAGCGCAGACACAACACCTTCGCCTTAATGACGATGCTTATAAAGTGTAAAATAAGGCAGTGATTGCGTTAATGAATTTTGAAATACAATTAGCGTCGATATAGAGTATCACAACGTTCACAGTTATTGTTCTTAAAGTGCATCTCATTCCTCTTTATATATGGCATTTAAGAGTAAAACATTTCAATGTGAATTAGAATTTCGATAACAAAGAAGAAAAAATTCTCGAAAACGAAATGAAAAATTGATGAAAGATTGGGAAAAAATTATTACGGTACTTTTTAGTGTAATCATCATCGATATTTTATTCGGGAAAACGGGAAATTCTTTTTACATTTTTATATTTTCATCCTATGTGTTCCCTCTTCTCCGCCCGTCAACTTTTCATTCACTAATCTTTTCCATATTTCTTATCGTTTATTTCTTTTTCTATTTTTCTTTCTTCTTTCCCCATCCATTTAAGTGCCTCCTAGTGTTAAAAAAAGTCTTCAATAAAATAAAATTGTTTCCGATTTCTGACCATCGTCAAAGAGTTGCGAATAACTGAGTAGATTTTGTATAAAGAAATCGTTATCATAGACGAGAACCAATTAGCTTATTCTATATAATTTGAAGTGTTAAAAAAAATTAAATAAGCTAATCGATGGCATATACGATTTTATATTCAATATTTTATTTTAATTATTATTTTTCTTACGCAAATTTCGTTGATTATATTCAATATTGAATATTTTAATAAAAAAAAATTCAATCGCATTTCCAATTACCTGTGATATTAAAATCGTCAACGTTGAAAACGCGATACACAGCCAACGTATGCGTGACGATGATATGAACACCATGATAGCCGAATAGTAACCGCAGCAACACAATTAAGTTGACAATTTCAAAGGTTGTGTTGCTTTGTTGAAATAAGGACGCAATAGGATGCTTGAGCGCTTTTATGCGTCTTTAAGTGAGACGGTAATTCGAAACTGGAATTAGACAGACGTTTGTCACTAATACGTACGCGTAGTTGACACCTATAATAAATTCGGCTGAACGTTAAAGCTACTTTTTTTTTCTTTTTTTCTTTTTTTCTTTTTTTTTGAAAGTATGCTACGCTATCGTCGTTCCATCAAAAATGCCAATCAACCGACTACCTTCTCATTAAATACCTACCGAAATTGTAGACGATATTTTTTTTTTTAAAGAATTTTTATTGACGAGAAGTTTTATGCGATGACGAGTAATTTTGTTACAATGCTTAATATTCGTCGAGCTCGAAACACTTTCATTTATCTTTCTTTTTTTTTTTTGCTTTGTTAACAGCCGGCTGGCAAGAAGAAGAACTTTTTCTTCAGCACTGACATAATTGGTAGGAAAAATTTAACAATAAGGATCGTTGGTTTTCATAAAATGAAATGTAAAACAATCGTTAATAGTTTCGGTATTTTTCGATCATTTGACCTACTGGCCTAGTCGATTCAATGATAAAAAGCACATATCGCGCCAGCCTCATTTGAGCCAATTCATTGGATTTCTTCTGCACCTATTGGCCATTAAAAAAAACCATCTCAGTGTTACAACATCAAATTCTTCCACTTATCCGATACATGAAAGCACATTACCTTTTCATCATCTGGATATATTGCCCGGCATTAGAGAAATATCCAGAAAAAAAATTTTTATAAAAAGTTCCAATACATTTTAAAGCAACCTATTTGAAATTTTAAAATTCTACACACTCTATGCTACTTCACCAACACATTTGTTTGGGTGTGTACATTTTTCGGGTGGAATCGTTCGTCGAATATGAAAAATGAAAAAAAAAACGTTCAAAAAATGAAATTCTATGAAGTCTGATTGATATGATTGGCTATATTTTACGACAATTGTGTATAATTTCTTTAGAAAGCAAAAGAATAGAGTTTATATTTGTGGAAAATTTTATCTCTTACAATATATACGAGTTGCCATTATTTTTTTTCTTTATTTCTTGAAAAAAAAAATGTTTGTTTGTTTGTTTGTTTGTTTATTTGTTTATTTGTCTGCTTATCTGTTTATCTGTTTGTCTTTTTATCTCTCTGTTTGTTTATTCGTTTGTTTGTTTGTTTGTTTGCTCCAAACATTTACAACTAAGCTAAACATTCATTTTTCACTAAGAAAAGAATATTCCGATATCCTATAGTGTCTCATTTCCTGATCGGAAAACTTTCCTCGAAATTCAAACCTGATGATAGAAAACAAGGTCCGAAATTGGGGTCTAACATCCTCGCACTACAGAAACTGATTCCCCATACTGAACTAGAAAAATAGGAAAGCTTGTATTTGAAAAAAAAATAGGAAAAAAAATTTGTATTTGAATTGTAGTTTCAAATACGAGGAGCCATTCAACACTACGGATTACCAAACGAAGTGCACCGAAGAATCCTCTTACCACAACATGCACAATACTTTTCATCCTCAATGTTTTGGAATGTTTTAAACCTTTGTAGAAAATAGCGGCCGTTTTCAATGGTTACAATCCGAAAAAAATTTCGCACTTCAGGTGGACGCATCATCTATCACCTCGTACTCCTCACCTCACAGTTCAGAAGTACTATCCAAGCACGATAATATTTTTATGGACACATACCCTTTCTCGTTATATGCTTGATGAGTATTTTGCATATTTAATTTCTCTATGACGAAAAGATTTGCAAATAAGAAATCAATTATATTCATCCTCAATGCAACTGCAAAATGTTGCTTTTGGTATATTTGCTTACACAGTAAATAAATGAGTAAGCTAATATATGAAGGAAAAATTTTGCATATAAAATAAACGAAAGTCTCGTTTATCGCTTTCAAATGGTGAATACTTTGAAAAATGCAATAAAAAACACGACAAAAAATTGAATTGTAAAAATGAATTGAGAAATTCAATTCGACTCTATTGAGATATACTTTGAGATATACTTGGAATTGCAATGATAGGGATTTTTGCAAAAAAAAAGAAAAAAACTAGGAATTAATAAAAATGATCACTTTAAACTAATCGAGAATAATATTATGATAAATTTTATGATGATATATATTTATGCAACAGTAATCTTAAAATGCAAAGTGCAATAATTAATGCAAAACTTAAAATCAAATCAATTTTGATCAAAAAAATTGATATACAATTAAATTCTAGTGTAATCTATAATTGGTAAGTAATATCGCTACTATGAAATCGCATTAAATGCAATGCAAAAATTTAATCTTAATCTGCAAATTCCTAAAACGACGATGAAGAAAAATCGCTTATAAAAATTGCAAATTTTATCGAATAATTGGTGGATATGCAAATTTAAAAATGAATAATTTTTTTGATATTCAAATATTTGATAAATCATGCACGTTTTCAATTCGTTATATTTGACATGAAAAATATTTCGCAATGAAGCAACCACAAAGATCAGCATCATAATTCATTTTTATATTACAAAGCAAAAGAATATATGAAATGTAATTTTTTTTGTTTTTTTTGCAAATGGTCACAATATTATAGAGATACGAATTTTTTCGAGGTATTTCGTAAATTTTTATGAAAAAAAAATTCATGAAAATTCATCATAGACATATGAGAGTCCATAAGCAAAAAAAAAACATAGAAAAACAAACATCTAAGCAGTTGCATAATAATGGGGAGAATGAAATCTGCACAAATGGTAAAAATGAAATCTCAATAAATAGTGCAAATGCAACCAAACCACAAATGAAATAAGGATAAGGACAAATGCAATAATCTTTTCAGGACGCATAAGTAAAGCATTTAAAAGACTCAAAAAAAACAGGCTTCTAACCCTAGCTATATGAGTAGTTTTTTAATGCGAAATATAAAGTATTAAGGTGGCGGGGGAGGGGAGGGGGGAAGGGAGTGAAATAGAAGAAAATAAATTCTCCGCTATCCATGCATACAATAAATTATATCACTAGCTCTTGAAAAACTTCATGATTGAATGCAGTTATATATCGATTAGCGAATGAGTTTTTGTTTGTTTTTTTTACTTCTAAAATATTCAAGCAATATTTTTAGTATAGAAATCGTAGTTGATCAATGTGACAGTACCGAAAGAATAGTAAAATTTTTGTGATAAACAATAATTTTAATTCAGGGAAACTTCCTAAATTTGATGCATAAGCGGATGGCTTTATTGCTTTATTCTCTTTTCAGCAGCTTCTTTTTCTAATAGCCTAGAATGATTTCAAGTGTAACAAAATATGAAAAATTTTGCGAAAATTTAAGTGCACTAATTTGAAAATAATTTTTTATCATCTATGAAAATTTCTAAGAAGAGGAAATTATGAGTGACAATAACAGATATGCGCTATTAGGTACTTTTTCTTGATGAAAATTTCACTCCATAATTAAATTTTCGAAGAAAATTTCAGAAAAATAAATAAATTTGCAATTGGAGAAAATATTCGAAAATAAGCATTTAGCCGACAACTAAGTTAGAATCCATCTAAGGCAAAATAACTCTATGTAAATCACATAAATAAAATGAATTTCTTCTTTTAGAAAAATAGATATAAAAATATCGTCTTATTCGATGAGGGAGCGGTTACTTTAGTGACCGGTAAACACGATAAACCAAGCGATACATATATCCATGCAACAAAAATTAAAACAAAATTTGGGAATTATATTCTTGCTCAGGTTGGTATACATTTAACATATTCGCCTCATTACGCTTATCGCAGATCGTTTTGTGACAAAGGAATATCGGTCTCTACTATTGGTGGCAACTCTCTATGATGGTGGTATAACGATGATGAAATGGAACGAAGGGGAAAGTGGAATTGAAAGAGCAGCGGAAAAAAATTTTAATTCACTTCAAAACATTGTTAGGAATCTTTGTAGTGAAACCGAGTTTTGGTAATCTTTGGTGTAGAATTACTTTATAGCAATACTTTATACTTTATTATTATCTATATATATCGGCATTTCTATACTTAAGATGGAATATCAATCGACTCGTCAAATAATGAAGTTGAGAGCCGATCAATGATATATATGATCGATCATTGGGAATTATTTCGATAATTTCGACTGTTTTTTGTTCCTTTTTCGATGGTTTTTGTTAGAATTATATAGGCGTTATCTTTTAAAGCATTGTTTTTTCTTACAAAACGATTTCTATGGTGTTTTATACTTGATCTATATGCGTCAAAATAATCTTTTAAACAATACAAGGAAACTTTGTCACTGAAGTGTCGGATTCTCGATGAATATTTGGGCTCGCTGAAGAAGAGGAGGAGGGGAGGGGGGATTGTTGAAATAGGGATTGCAAAATTCCGACATTCTAATGAAGTTGAACGTTTATTGAACAGCAGTTTAGTAAACTATGTAAATTTCAGAGTCCAAAACCTGAAACGTTGAACGATTGGTATCGCATGATTTGGCAACTTAAAATCGCCGTAATTGTATGTCTTATTCCACTGTCCGCTAAAGAGGATTGCGCAAAATATTTTGAAAGAAAAATTGGCAAAAAACTAAAGGTAAATAAGTCAACATCATTCCGACATTTGCAGCATCCAGTTTAACGCACATTATGACTCTCCAGAATATCCGGTTTTGGCTTTCCGGAATGTTCGCAATTTTTATAGGTCAAACATCTAGTCTTGAAAAAAGCCTCTTCCGGACAGCTTTAATTCCTGGACGAAGATTTCGAATCATATTTAGCGTCTTGACCGGAAAGTTGCTTTTCCTTCAAATTTTTAAGCAGTTCGTGCTTTATATTTTGCCACAGCTTTAAGTCATTGAAACCACTACGGTGATTAATAGAGCGTCCGACGAATTTCACGAACGTCTGATGCGTGTAATCTTAACAATCATACTTAAGGCTGCTCATTGTTCAAACTTCGAAATATTTCATGCTAAATGACGTCATAATTTAAGGCTTTTAAAACAGCGACCATGACTTTGCAATTTCAATAAATAAGTGATGCAACTAGAATTTTACATAGAGCAATTGTCATAAATGAATAAATTTTTTAACGAAATTTTTGCAGTCGTTGAATTTTTTTTCGAAATTATTTTTTGCAATCAAAGAATAAAACGTTAAATGCAATCGGCTATTCGATTATTTCTTCATTGATTGTATTAATGGTGTTTCGCTTTATGGTATGGAAAAAAAACCAAATTTTTTCATTTTCTTTGAAAATTTGGAAAGAAATCAAACTTTTTCATTTTTGGAAATAAGTTTGAAAAAGCTAAATTTTTTTAAAAATATTTTTTGGAAATAAGTATGCTGCATTATTGGTTACGAGGGTCTTCCTTGCTAGGTCATAAAAAAGCATCAAAATTAAAACGAAATTGTATGCAGAAATTTTTAGCTTATCATTAAAAAAAGTCATTTGATAGTTCTCAGAT